>CAUOFW020001803.1:157122-242092 GCA_963454935.2 Ilex paraguariensis
AGAAGAAGAAGAAGAAGAAGAAGAAGAAGAAGAAGAAAGAAAAGAAAGGGGAAAGGGGCCGAGGTGCATGGAAAGGGAGGAAAATGGGGTGGGGCCTTATAAAGGCGGTGGTGTGGTTAGGGTTGGACCGTGTTCTACCTGACCCGGCCCTTTTTTTATTTCGGCAGGCGCTTTTCTCAAAGTGCTATTCTGGATCCATTAAAAGAATGGTCTCCACATTTTTGACAAAGTCCTCCACGAAGAGTTTCAATTTCTGACCATTGACGGTAAATATATTACCATTTAATGGGTTCTCCCCATGTTCAAACATTTTTTTGACAATATAAGGTCCAGTTCATCTTGATTTCAACTTTCCAGGAAAAAGGCGGAGTCTTGAATTGAAAAGTAGGACTTTTTGATCAGGTTTAAAAGACTTTCACACTATGTTCTTATCATGAAAAATTTTCATCCTGGATTTTGCAATCTTAGCATTTTCATATGCTTCATTNTCTGTTTAGCTTCAATGCTAAGCAGGATGTCCCGCAGAGATCTTTGGGTGGAAGTGCTGGGGTCTTCTTGATTTGACTGCTCTTGAGTCTGCATGTACTCTCTCTCTAGCTCCCTCTCTTCCTCTTGATCTAACTCTTCCTGCACCTCATCAACACCTTGGGGGAGGGGGCACTTCTTGCCTAGCAGCCGGGGTACCACTATGCCCTCAGCTTCTCTTGAAAAATCCCTTATTGAGTGGCCCCATTGGCGCTTGCACCTCCATCTCAGGTTTCACCTTCACCCCACTGTCGATGCACATCTCTGTCACCAAAGTGCCAAATGGAAGTGCACTTCTTTTCACATCACATCCTTTTTTCATTTCACTCAAAATGAGGGAGGGAAGATCAATACTATGGCCCCTTCCAATTTCATAGAGCAAGCAAGCCATTTTTTGCAAAATTTCATTTGATCTTTTTATGGGAGAGAAGTTGGAGACAACAATCAGGTTTAGCATTTTATATTTATCTGTCAACTCCCCTTGTTTCAGAAAATTCCTCCCAATCCAAGAAAAGTTGGCTACCCCAGTTAATTCTTTTCCTACCCTATCCATTGGTAAATCTTTCTTTGGAGGGTATGTGGGTTTGTCTACCTAAGGCAACTCTGTTCTTATCTCTTTTATGTACGCCTCATCCACGTCAATGTGGATACCTCTCACGTAAGTGCGGATCGCACCGTTGATGATTTCGGCGTTGGAGTAGAACTCCCGCACCAAATTGACAACAGCTTCCCTACCATTTTTTAAACACCAAACCCATTCCCTCCTTTCTATTTNCCGTTGATGATTTCGGCATTGGAGTAGAACTCCCGCACCAAATTGACAATAGCTTCCCTACCATTTTTTAAACACCAAACCCATTCCCTCCTTTCTATTTCCTCCTCTATTCCCAATTTAGCAAAATCAAAAAGTACGACGTCCCTTTCGCAAACAACATAATGCTTATGGTAGAANCGCACTACCAGCACCACCCCTCAAAAGTCTCAAGATCTCATTCTGTTTAGCTTCAATGCTAAGCAGGATGTCCCGTAGAGATCTTTGGGTGGAAGTGCTGGGGTCTTCTTGATTTGACTGCTCTTGAGTCTGCATGTACTCTCTCTCTAGCTCCCTCTCTTCCTCTTGATCTAACTCTTCCTGCACCTCATCAACACCTTGGGGGAGGGGGCACTTCTTGCCTAGCAGCCGGGGTACCACTATGCCCTCAGCTTCTCTTGAAAAATCCCTTATTGAGTGGCCCCATTGGCGCTTGCACCTCCATCTCAGGTTTCACCTTCACCCCACTGTCGATGCACATCTCTGTCACCAAAGTGCCAAATGGAAGTGCACTTCTTTTCACATCACATCCTTTTTTCATTTCACTCAAAATGAGGGAGGGAAGATCAATACTATGGCCCCTTCCAATTTCATAGAGCAAGCAAGCCATTTTTTGCAAAATTTCATTTGATCTTTTTATGGGAGAGAAGTTGGAGACAACAATCAGGTTTAGCATTTTATATTTATCTGTCAACTCCCCTTGTTTCAGAAAATTCCTCCCAATCCAAGAAAAGTTGGCTACCCCAGTTAATTCTTTTCCTACCCTATCCATTGGTAAATCTTTCTTTGGAGGGTATGTGGGTTTGTCTACCTAAGGCAACTCTGTTCTTATCTCTTTTATGTACGCCTCATCCACGTCAATGTGGATACCTCTCACGTAAGTGCGGATCGCACCGTTGATGATTTCGGCGTTGGAGTAGAACTCCCGCACCAAATTGACAACAGCTTCCCTACCATTTTTTAAACACCAAACCCATTCCCTCCTTTCTATTTCCTCCTCTATTCCCAATTTAGCAAAATCAAAAAGTACGACGTCCCTTTCGCAAACAACATAATGCTTATGGTAGAAGTTTTCATACCTTTCGGCCTTTAAGGCATTTGGGAATCGGGTACGATCATATCTTTTTGTTCTTTGCCTTCCCTCTCTCTCTCCACTATCACTTCCTCAACAAAGTTTGGCTCTTGACTTGCTGGTGGATAGCATCTGCCAGGAAGTTTCACCCTAGGCATGGCGTTCGAACGTCTTTGAGGTTGAGAGGGTGCTGAAAACTTGGAAATTTCTATGTGGGATTGAAGTTTTTAAGGTGGAAATGAGTTGGGGAGGGTCGAATTTAAGTTTTCTTGGGTTTTGAGGGTGGATTGAGGTATGAGGAGTGAAAAATGAGCTCTAGGGTTTCGAAGATTTAGAGGGATTTTGGGGATTTCAAAATGAATCAGACGTTCAGGCTTTTATACTCTGAGTCACGATGTTCGAACGTCACCAACGTTCGAACGTTTGTAGAAGGATTTTTGAAATATCGTTCAAACGGGGATGTTCATTCTAACGTTAGGAGCTCCCAATACTTTTGAGTTCTGTTAGAGGCCAAAGTACTATAAGCTCTCTTCGTTCGAACGTTCTATTGGCGTCCAACCATTGAGTCACGTTTGGAACGGTCTATTGGCGTTTGAACGTTCTGAGATTCCAGTACTTTTGGTTTCATTAGAGAGTTCATCAGAAGCATAGTACTGTAAGCAATCAACGTTCGAACGTCAGTTGGCGTTCGAACATTGAACCAAAACTAAAACATTTCTACACTACACTATGTACAATTACAGAATTTTATTCACAAAAATTTGAACCAAATTTCATGGCGTCTCAGGACAAATCCCTACCCACGCTTTTGGTTGCTATATCGGGATGTTCCTTTACTCGGCCCATGTTTTTCATTTCAAAAGATTTTGTACAAAACAAAAAGATTTTCACACTTTTTACAAAAATTCGGACCCTTGGCTTTCATTCCAACTACTCTAATCCGAGTCTTCATCTGTCTCCATGCCATTTGAACAACCAGTAACTCTCCCAATTTCTTGTCTCACCAACCAGTTAAGCAAAGTACCGGAATAGGATGACGTGTCAGGATAATCCTTACTCTGCCCATTNAATATACATTCGCCATCCTGTGATGACTTGAGTTGGTACCAGTTTATTTGCATCATTTTTAACCACTGTAACTCTAGACTTTTTAGGCATAACTTCGGTTGAACTAACCCATTTGCTATCGGAGATGGGGAGGATTATCCCGGCATATAAGAGCTTTAAAACCTCTGCCTTTACTACTTCCTTCATGTGAGGGTTCAGTCGTCACTNTACTATCCAGTCTAATCGATCAAGTGCGCGATTAGAAATTGGTTCAGAACACTGATTATATCTCTTCTCATGAAAGTATCTACCACACTATTTNAGATTATCCCGGCATATAAGAGCTTTAAAACCTCTGCCTTTACTACTTCCTTCATGTGAGGGTTCAGTCATCACTGCATTTGACGAGAGGATTTTGAGTCCTCTTTAAGGTATATAGCATGATTGCAGATTAACGGGCTTATACCTTTCAAGTCAGCGATGGTCCACCTAATGGTGCTTTTGTGGTTTTTAAGAACTTCAATCAGTTTAGACTCTTGCAAGTCTGTGAGCTTGGACGAAATTACCACTGGGAATGACTCGTCCTTTCCTAGGAATGCATATTTGAGGTCAGATGGGAGAGGTTTCAATTTAGACTTTGGTGGCCTATCACTTGATGAGAATGACTTTGTGCCACTTGGTAAAAGTTTCTCGAACTTGGGGGCCCATGTATTAATAGCATGNTGGCTACCAAAATATATAGATAGCCAAAGGAAGGGAGAAATGGTCCCATAAATTCAATGCCCCAATAGTCAAAAACTTCAATTATCAGAATGGGGTTTAGAGGCATCATGTTTCTCTTCGAAATATTTCCCANCCATTATCTGGTTCTTTAACGTCTGCTAATCACAAAGATGATCAGAGATGACCCACAAACATAATCATCAAAATATAAAACATGNTGAATTGAGCAATTCTTTGGATCATCATCCATGGTTTCAGATGTGATGGATTCTGACGAAGAAAGTTCAGTAGAATTTTTATAGAATGTGTTGTTGAGATGGTTTTGGACAATAGACTAAATGAAATTTATTTCTCTTTCTTCTCTGTCCTCTCCTGGGTGTTTGGCAACATTGAAAATATTCAGCTCAAGTGTCATATTTTCAAAGGTTAATTTCATGACCCCATTCCTGCNTCTGGGAATTTTCATTGATTGGCATTCCATCATCATGAAATTCATAAGCTAACCTAGAAAGATGGTTTGCTACCTAATTATCAACACCCTTTTTGTCCTTAATGACCAAGTCAAACTCTTGAAGTAAGAGTATCCATCGCAAGAGCCTAGGTTTAACATCCTTCTTTGTGAGCAAAAATTTTAATGCTTCATGGTCAGAGAACACAGTAACAGAAGAACCAACAAGAGAAGAACGAAATTTTTTCAAAGCAAAGACTACGATAAGTAATTCCTTTTCAGTTGTTGAATAGTTCATTTGAGCATCATTCAAAGTTTGACTTGCATAGTAAATCACATGTGGTTTCTTATCTTTTCGTTGACCTAACATAGCACTTACAACATAGTCACTTGCATCACACATTAGTTCAAAAGGTAAAGTCCAGCCAGGGGGTTGCATTATTGGTCCAGAAATTAACATGCCTTTAAGCTTGTCAAAAGCTTTTTGACACATTTCACTCCAATCAAAGATTACGTCCTGACTTAGGAGATGACACATGGGTTTAACTATGGTACTGAAATCTTTTATGAATCTCCTGTAAAACCCTATATGTCCCAGAAATGATTGGATGTCTTTTACAGTCTTGGGAGTAGGCAAATTCCCAGTCAGATCTATCTTGGCCTTGTTAACTTTCATGCCCTCAGACGACACAATGTGATCTAAGACAATGCCTTGTGTTACCATGAAATGACATTTCTCCCAATTGAGCACTAGATTTGCTTCTTGATATCTTACCAATACTTTTTCTAGGTTGGCCAGACACAAATCAAATGAGTCACCATACACAGAGAAGTCATCCATGAACACTTCCAAAATTGTTTTGACCATGTCACTGAATAGACTTAACATGCATCTTTGGAATGTTGCAGGAGCGTTACAAAGTCTGAATGACATCCTTTTGAATGCAAAGGTGCCAAAGGGGCATGCGAATGTGGTTTTCTCTTGATCATCGAGTGCTATCTCAATTTGATTGTATCCGAAATAGCCATCTAGAAAACAGTAAAATTCATGCCCTATGATTCTCTCTAGAACCTAGTCAAGAAAAGGAAGAGGGAAATGGTCTTTTCTGGTTACCAAATTGAGTTTTTGGTAATCAATATACATTCGCCATCCTGTGATGACTTGAGTTGGTACCAGTTTATTTGCATCATTTTTAACCACTGTAACTCTAGACTTTTTAGGCATAACTTCGGTTGAACTAACCCATTTGCTATCGGAGATGGGGAGGATTATCCCGGCATATAAGAGCTTTAAAACCTCTGCCTTTACTACTTCCTTCATGTGAGGGTTCAGTCGTCACTGCATTTGACGAGAGGATTTTGAGTCCTCTTTAAGGTATATAGCATGATTGCAGATTAACGGGCTTATACCTTTCAAGTCAGCGATGGTCCACCTAATGGTGCTTTTGTGGTTTTTAAGAACTTCAATCAGTTTAGACTCTTGCAAGTCTGTGAGCTTGGACGAAATTACCACTGGGAATGACTCGTCCTTTCCTAGGAATGCATATTTGAGGTCAGATGGGAGAGGTTTCAATTTAGACTTTGGTGGCCTATCACTTGATGAGAATGACTTTGTGCCACTTGGTAAAAGTTTCTCGAACTTGGGGGCCCATGTATTAATAGCATGAATTGAGCAATTCTTTGGATCATCATCCATGGTTTCAGATGTGATGGATTCTGACGAAGAAAGTTCAGTAGAATTTTTATAGAATGTGTTGTTGAGATGGTTTTGGACAATAGACTAAATGAAATTTATTTCTCTTTCTTCTCTGTCCTCTCCTGGGTGTTTGGCAACATTGAAAATATTCAGCTCAAGTGTCATATTTTTAAAGGTTAATTTCATGACCCCATTCCTGCAATTGATTAGTGCATTTGAAGTTGCTAGGAAGGGTTGACCAAGAATAACGGGAATTGGATTCTCTGAATATTGTGCTGGCTGAGTATCTAAGACGATGAAGTTAATAGGGAATACAAAGTTGTCCACTTGAACAAGTACATCTTCAACAATACCCATAGGAATTTTGACAGACCTGTCTGCCAATTGAAGTGTGACACTTGTGGGTTTGAGTTCCCCCCGACCCAACTGTTGGTAAATAGAGAATGAGAGCAAATTGACACTTGTTCCAAGTTCTAACAGTGCTTGTTTGATTTTGAAATTTCCAATTACACACGACACAGTTGGACACCCTAGATCTTTGTATTTTGGAGGGGTTTTGTGTTGAAGCAAGGCACTAGCATGTTCTGTCAAGAAGGCTCTTATTTGAACATTCTGGCTTCTCTTGACTGTGCACAAGTCTTTTAGAAACTTGGCATAAGATGGAACCTGTTTGATTGCATCCAAAAGTGGGATGTTGATTTTTACTTGCTTGAAGAGCTTGTAAATTTCAGGCTGATTATTCAACTTCTGTGCAGTTTTGAGTCTATGAGGAAAAGAAGTAGGAATAGAACATGAGGGTTCTTCTTCTTGTGATGGTTCTGGTTCTGGTTCTTGTTCAATCAGGGGCTCGGGTTTCTCNTTGTGATGGTTTTGGTTCTGGTTCTTGTTCAATCAGGGGCTCGGGTTTCTCTTCTATCACAAGTTCAGGCTCATTTGATTCAGGCTCGATTGGTGAGTTAACTGGGATGGATTTTGGATTTGGAATTAGCTTGTCTTGGATGGTCTTGTCAATCACCTTGCCACTTCTTAGTGTAGTGACAACTTGGGCTTGACCTTGTGGATTTTCTATGGATGAAGGATTCCCCACCTGAAATTGGCCTTGTGGTGGTTTTGGTTGGGCAGGAAACTTGCCCTTTTCATGCGTGGTCATGGATTGGGTCAACTTTTGGATGTGACTTTTAAGATCCTCGAAAGATTGAGTGGTTTGAGTTTTGAAATCAGTGAAAGCCAGAGTGGAACTATGGTTGTAGTTCATTTGGCTTTGCATGAATTGGTTCAGTGTGTCCTCAAGGTTCCTTTTTTGTGGTGGTTGGTATGGTTGGTAAGCGGGAGGTCCTTGAGGTGGTGGGTGTGAACCTTGTTGGTGGTTCATGGGAGTTAGTTGTGTGTTCCTCCAACTGAAGTTCGGGTGGTTCCACCACCTTGGATTGTATGTTTCAGAGTATGGGTTGGAGGAAGGCTTGCTGAAATTAGAGACAACATTTGTTTGTTCCAACAAAATCTCTTTGAATGCGGGAATTATGGGACACTCCCCAGTAGGGTGTCCTGTTAGTGCACAGATCCCACACACTTGTTCTGTGGGAGATCTAACATCAACTTGATGAACTTTTTTCATCTCTAAAGCTTCAAGCTTTCGAGATAGGGTGGATATTTTTGCTTTAAGGTCATCATCATCTTTCAAGACATACTTACCCCCTTGGGAAGTAGATGATTTGACTTCAATAGTTTTGGGAGAGGCGGTGTCCTACATCTGAGAACTGTCAGATATGGTATCAAAGAAATCGAACGCCTCCTTCAGAATTTTTCCCATAAACTCTCATTGAGCCATCATTTTGACAAACTGACGTAGTCTACTAGGTAGGGAGTCATAGAAAAATTCTACCAAGGTCCAATTCTCAAAAGCATGGTGTGGGCAAGACTGGAGTAGATCCTTGAATCTCTCCCAACTTTGGTAAAAAGTTTCTCCTTCTTTGACCGAAAAATTTATGATTTGCCTTTTCAATGCATTAGTGCGGTGTGAAGGAAAAAACTTTCTGAAAAATTCATTTTGTAATGCCCGCCAATCAGGTATTGAAAGAGCTTTTAAAGAATTTAGCTATTGTTTATGTTTATCCCTTTGGGAAAAAGGGAAAAGTTTCATCTTGGCCAGTTCAGAATTGTCTTGAAAAGTTTCACATACTTCCTCAAAATCTTTTATATGCATATATGGGTTTTCTATTTCTAGTCCACAAAACTGAGGGAGTAGTTGAACTGTCCCCGTCTTTACAGTAAAGGGGGGTGCATCTTCAGGAAAAATAAAACAAGAGGGGACACTATTCCTTGTGGGATTCAAGTAATCCTTCAGAGTTCGAATGTTAGGTACTTCCCCTTCCCTTACAAGAATTTCCTCTTGTCTCTCACCATTTGCCATTTTGCTTTCACAAGAGTCTGCTGCTGATCTAGGTGAAAGTGGTTCAGATTGATTCACCGATCTAGAGGATTCCATTGGCAAATTTTAATAGTGAGGGACGTTTTCAGACATAAAAGTAATTAACACAAATTTTTATATAGTAAAGCAAAGTTATATACAAAAATGAGGTCTTTTTACCTTTTACCGTAAAACACCTTTTATGGCTCCTCGGCAAAGACGCCAAAAACATGACTTGATCCGAAATGTGTACATCCAAGTGCAGGCGGTCAAGCTGTAGTATTAATCCGGTGAAGTCCAGAGTCAAATCCACAGGGAGCTATGATTGGTGTTTTGAAGTAAGCAGTAATAGAGACCAAGTAACTTTTGGAAATTTCGCGTGTTTGGAGTGGTGGGGTTTTCTTGATTAGAATAGAATATTCTTTTCAAGAGTTTTCTAGACAAAATATAAGATTCTAAAAATGGAACAACCACTGTTTAGCTCGAGGATCAGGACATGTAATAGAGTATCCATTTTGTTATGTTTGTGCTTTATAACTCAATTAACTCCCGTGTCAACAACAAGTTAATCGGAAGATAAAGATGGACTGTGAGAATTAAACACATGATTCCGATGCCTTTCTANNATAATCTTTACATATTCATCACCTCTTACTAAAGAGTGAATGAGGAACTACTCACTTTTCATGGCCTTGGCAAAGCTAGAAAAGTGAGTGCTACTCATCCCTCTAAGTAGAGACGCTACCAAGTAAAGCAACTAAACAAAGAGCTTTTTCTTCAATGAAGAATAAGTGAATCACTTTTCACCCTTCACGGCTTTGGTAAAGCTCTAGAAAAGTGGAAGAGTTTCACTCTTCTAAGAAAGAAGGATGCTCAAGCAATGGAAGTGAAATACATGAACAAGAAAAGTAGAAGAAAGCTAGTTGCTTTTGGAGGGTTTCCACCACAACCAAAAGATGAACTACCTCTCTTGATACTTTGTAAGTAAAAGCAAGTACAACTACAAGGGGAGTCTAAGCCTCCATCATGGTTGTCACAACATGAATGTAAAGACTTAGCATAAGTAAATGAAAGACTTCAACTACAAGGGGAGTCTAAGCCTCCAACATGGTTGATATAAATGGAAAATGAAAGCATAAACATGAAATATTCAAGAACTAGATTACTAAAACACTCTTACTTTACAAGATAAAGATTGCTCCCTCCTTTCTCTACAAGAGGAAGAATGCCTTTTAAGCTCCCGACAAGGGAGTATTTATAGGCAAGGAAGGGGAAGGGGGTAGGAGATAGGTGAGGACGAGTGAATAGTGTTTGCCACCCCATGGGAGTCAACTATTCTGAGGCAGTCTGCAGGGGGACGTTTGAACGTTATCTAGCATTTGA
Organism: Ilex paraguariensis; assembly: GCA_963454935.2. NCBI lineage: Eukaryota > Viridiplantae > Streptophyta > Magnoliopsida > Aquifoliales > Aquifoliaceae > Ilex > Ilex paraguariensis. The sequence continues at coordinate 167,235 of CAUOFW020001803.1, forward strand.
ACGTCAAGTTTGCCTTTGCTTTGAAGGCATTTGAACGTCATCTTTCTTCCACTCAAGTGGCCTGTGGTCATTGACTTGGTCTCTGACTTAGTCACTTCCACACGCCTTGATATCATTGACTGTACACTCAGCAACTCCTTAGTCACTCAAGACAACATTCGAATGCGGAGTAACGTTCAAACGTTGTACTCAAGTGTTTCTGGTTCTTCTCTTTTTGTTGACTGCAACACACCATGTCTCAGCAGCTGGTCTTGGCAGGGTTTCAGATGACGTTCGAACATTGGTTGACGTTCGAACGTTCTTGCTTTGTTCCAACCTTCTACAATTTTGCTCCCTTTTGTGTTGGTGTTACATTCAAGTGTGATTTTTGTTGTTATTGGGCCTTTGTTCACTTTAGGACCTGAAATGTCATTACTTAAACTCCATCAAAGCACAATTAGTCCAAAAAGGCATAGTAAAATTTGTTAACTTTACGCACGAATCAACTTAGTCGAACCTTGGTCCAATTTTTCTAAGCCCATGCGTCATCCACCAAGAATGGTGTTTGATCAAAACCATGCATACACACCCACACTCATGTCATATGCCCACGAATGTGATGCTTCTCGCGCATATACAATGTAATGTACAATTGCATTTTTGTATTACTATGCAACCAAGATATCAACTACAATTACAATATCATATTCAACATGTCATGAGTGCAATATGAATAATTTTCAATTCCTCAATGTAACTTATATCATAAAGCATATAATTACATTCCAACATCAGCACATTCCCAAATCGTCAATTATATCAAAAACATATAATTATGATCCTTATCAAACATAGGCATTTTATCAAACACCCCAAGGGCACACAATCATGCCCAACTTATCACAATTCTCATGAATTTACCAAACAAGCAAATTCCACAAGCCCAATTCATGCAAAATTGGTTTAGCACATTTTTATACCATTCCCTATACTCTAGTTGCACTAGAAATACATTTAGACAAGAGATTTTATCTCAAGTCATGCTATCCATTTCATACGAAACCCTAGGTTGAAAATAAACCTAGTTAGGAGAAGAACCCTACCTCTTGAAGCGTGATACAAGTAGTACAAAGCTCCCAAAAATCCAAATCAAGCTTCACCCCTTGATTTTCAATAATCCCGTTTTTGAGACTTCGTCAAAACCTGCAATTTTTTGTATGTAGATGTAGCCCTCATCAAGTAAATGAACTTTAGTTCTTGACCCGAAGGATTCTGACCAAAGGTTGGCCCTAGATCACAAGAAGAAGAAGAACCCTTGATTTTTCTCTCTCTTCTTTCCTCTCTATCTCCAACAAAAATTAGAAGCCAAATTGGGAGAAAAAATCTGATTTCCCCCTTTTTTTATACCCCTTGGATGCTTGGCCCATAACGCACCACAAGTGCCGCCTTTTACTGATCCGATTTCATCCCAAATAAATTAAATCTCGTTCCATTTTAAGTTCAACATATTTTATTTGAACTAAGTTTAAATTATTTTTCACATTTCGTAATTAATTCCCGATCACATTTATTTTGGTTACACGACATCCGATTGTCTCGTAAAACGTAAAAAATTCGACTGTCTCAAAATTCAACGAAAATTGAATGGGTGACTCGATTTTGTGAGATAAATCCAATGGTGATGTTCGTTTCTTCATTCAAGGTCTAAAAAATTTAGGTTTTTAAACCGTATTGTAGCATCTAATTACTGTTTTGCCCTTTTTCTTAAAAATTCAAAATTTCTCGAGTTTTATACAACTTAAACAAATACATCTTGAACGAATCCTCTTGAAATTTTCACAGATAATGGTTAACCAACTGTAATGTTACATTTATAGGTTTTAACTTACCCAACCCTAATTGTTCATAAACTGAATATGAGAGTAAATTGACATGGCACAAAGATCAAGCAAAGCTTGCTCAATTTTGAAGTTTTTGATTATGCATGAAATTGTAGGCCTTATAGGATATTTGTACTTTAGAGGGGCTTTGTGATGAATGATAACACTAGCTTGTTAAGTTAAAAATGCTATTTTCTGTTTATTGATCATTCTCTTTATTATGCAAAGGTCTTTCAAAAATTCGGCATGAGATGAGACTTGCTTGATTGCATCTAATAGGGAGTGTTAATCTTTACTTGCTTAAACAACTCAAAGATCTCGATGTGATTGTTCAATGGTTGAGGTTTCTTGATTCTTTGAGGAAAAGGTAAAGGAACATGATTTGATTTTTCTTTTTCATTAGACAACTCTATTTCCTGTTCAGTCATTAGTTTAGAAATTGGTTCATTGATTGGGCTTGACTCAACTATTAGCTCTAGAGTTTTGGCTTTATTAGTTTTGTCAATCACCTTAACACTTCTCAATGTGGTAATTGCTTGAACTTGAATTGAAGAACGTTTAGAGGATACAACGTTACTTGGGTTTGACCTTGTGAAGGTTTAGGTTGATATGAGAATTTTCCTTCTCCGTTGTGCTCAATGACTAAGTCAACTTGGCTAGATGGCTCTTGATATCTTTAATGTTTTGTGAAGTTTGAGCTTTGAAATCATTAAATGCATGGGTATAATAAGTATTAAAACTCATTTGACTTTGAATAAACTGATTCATGGTGTCCTCTAAACTCCTCTTATATGGGGGTTGAAAAGGCTAATATGGCTACTAAGTCTGAGGTTGTGGTGGAGGTGGACCTGGTTGCTGACTCAGAGGTTGTGTGTTTTTTCAACTGAAATTTGTGTGATTTTGCCACCCTGGATTGTAAGTTTTAGAGTATGAGTTTGAATAGGTCTTGTTATAGTTTGAAATGGCATTGGTTTGTTCTATTAAAACCTCCTTGAAGGTTGGGATAGTGGGACACTCCCTCTTGGGATGTCCTGCCAAGGCACAGATTCTACATAACTGATTAGTGGGTGATATAACATAAACTTCCTTGACTTTTTTCATCTCAAGAGCATCCAGCTTTCGAGACAAAGTAGCTATTCTAGCCCTTAGGTCATCATCCTCTTTTAACATATATTTTCTTCCCTAGGATGAAGATGGCTTGCTTTCAACAATATTTGGTGAGGCCAAGTCCCATATTTGGGAACTCTCAAAAATGGTATCAAAAAACTTAAATGCCTCATCGAAATTCTGGCCCAAAAATTTCACTGGGCCAAAATTTCAACAAATTGACGCATTGTAGAAGGAAGGGCACCCTAAATAAAATCAACTAAGGTCCAACTTCAATTGCATGATGTGGGTAAGTTTGGAGAAGATCCTTAAATCTCTCACAACCTTGATAAAATGTTTCTCCCTCTTTCACACAAAAATTTATGATTTGACATCTCAATGTATTAGTTCAGTGCACAAGAAACAATTTCTTGAAAAATTTAGTTTGCAAAACTTGCCAACTTGGAATAAATTGAGCTTTCAAAGAATTTAGTCATTGTTTAGCTTTATCCTTCAAATAAAATGAAAAAAGTTTCAACTGGGCCATTTCAGAATTATCTTGTAATGCACCACATACTTCCTCAAATTTATTTATGTGTAAAGAAGGATTTTCAGACTCAAGACCATGAAACTGAGGTAAACGCTATGTTGTCCCTGCTTTAATATTAAAATTTGGACTCTTTGTGGGAAAAGAAAAACATAAGGGAACCCTAGTGCGTGTACGATGCAATTATTCTCTCAAAGGTCTGGCCTTCTGAACCATGTTTTGTTCTCTTTGATTATTATTAGCAATACTTAGCTCAAAAGAGTCAAAAGATTCTTGTGATGATCAAAACAATGAAGATGAGGGACTAGACGGATTTCTAGACCCTACTGATAACTTAACAGACATAAACAATAACAATAAAATAAATATTATATACACATATAATACTAACTATAAAACTTCCTTGGTCTTTCTCAAATCACCATAACACCCGAACAACGACGCGAAAAGCTTGACTTGATTTAAATCATACACCCAAGTATAATTGGTCAAATTATTGTATTTCTTGGTTAAGTCCGAGGTAGAACCCATAGGGAGCTATCTGTTGGAATTCAAAAATAGAACACGTACGATTGTTCTGCACGTAGTGTGCTTTACAATAGCTTATGGTGTGAACTTAGAATAGTCAAATGAATAGTTAAACTAAACTTTTGATTACAGTAATTGAAAAGCTACTCTTTAGTCCAGGGATCCAACATGCATTGTATTGTTCGAGTACGAAAATGCCACCTTACAATAATTAACTTTCATATTACTAGAAAGTTAACTATATGTTTGATGTAAAGATTGAACCATATCACAACAACTGGTTAGGTTAGCTAGAAGGTCTATTCACCGTATAACAACCAAATAACTCTAGTAAACCTAAAGGTGAACCATTTAAAAGGTTTACTTTAGCTATTCAATCGGCAGGTCGATGATTTAATGAAGACGGAGTTCATGCATTGAATCAAAAGCATTAGCTATGACAAGATTTAACCCTTCTATAACCAATCTCTAGACTATTACATAAAACCCAACTGTGAGCATCATTGTACCATGCATAAAGTATGTAATAAAATAAAGGCGAACTGTTATATACCAATAAGTTTAGCTCGGCATTTGTAGCCATGAGCATATAGTAATGCAACACCAAACAAAAATAATAATAACCATCCATTAGTTAAGGGAGGTATAAACATTAAAGTATAGGTAAAACATCGGCATTTCCATAACACAAACAATATTACACATGTTTTCACGCTTCACTAAAGAGTACTCACACTTCATTGCTATAGACGAGCAAGAAGGATGAGATAATCTCATTACAACGTAAGAGAAGTACAAAAACCAACTCAAAAACTCCTTTCCCAATGAATAGTTAAAACACTCTCACTCTTATTACTAGCTAGCGCACAAAAGTGAGAGAAGTTCAACCCTTCAAGTAAAAAGGATGTAAAAGAAATGTAGAAAAGGAGAAACTCTAGCTTAGGAGTGTTTAGGGTAGGGTTCTTTCTTTTCTGACTTTGGCTTTCTTCTATGGTGAAGTCTCCCGACAAAATGGTTGAACTAGGCTATTTTTATGCTCTAGGAAAGGGTTCAAAGGTGGTAGACACACAGGGTAGCCAATCACATTCCTTCATCACATTTGTGGACCAATTGGAGGAGAGGAAGGCTCAAGGCAGTTTAGCCACCGTCCGGACGCCACCACCACCATCTGAACGGTGCTAAGTGTCTGGTTTTGTTGGTGGAGCCTCCTTTGCTGATCTTATTGACTCTTGTTGGTGTTGGGATTGTGTTTCACCATCCGGATGGTGAGGAATTTGCTAATTTTATCCTTTCCTCCCACATTTGTCAGCCTTTTGCACTTTTGTCCTTCCAAGATTTGATAATTACATGTGAAACTCTATAAGATACACAAATTAAACATTAGCCATAATACTATTTAAATAAATCATTTTAATTCAATTAATGCACACTATTAACCCTAAATCTGAATTCATTACCACACTTTTTAGGGTTAATCAAGGTTATTCCCCAATCCAGATGCATATGAAATGTCACATGCAAGTCATCATATCAAGCATTCATTCAAACATACATTTCATAGATGAATGCTAAAATTTCATGCTATTTCATGAATGGAACTCAAGCAAGAAATGCAAACTCGAGCCCTTTATTAGCTCACATAGCACATGCCATACCCATGTGTATGCATCCAGATTTTTCAAGCCCCCGCCATTGATGTTAGACATCCAATGACTATTTTTATGAAATCTTGTCATTTTGGGTAGGTAATTTGTGGACATCACAACAACGGTTAGCCAAACCCGCACGACATTCGAGGGCATCCCACCTTTGGTTCCGAGTACACCGGCACACTTTTTTAGAATTTTACCACAACGTAAGCGAGTGAACCCAGTAACTGGGCCTTGCAGTCGAGGGAGAATCTATCCCTTCTTACTATACCTGACACGTATTTTCAAAGCAACCCATGCGACTTCATCAAACCTAGGTCCAACTTTCCAGAGCCAATGTATTAACCCCACCAAGGATGGTGTTTGATTAAAAATATGTACACACACCCACACTCATGTCAAATGCCCACGAACAAGATGCTACTGATACATATGCAAATGTCATTTACAATTGCAATTCACAATATCATGTTTATCATATCATGAGCATATAATAAACATATCTAATTTCCACAAGCATTCCAAAATCTCCCAAATGTCAATTATATCATAAAGCATATAATATATTTCATAACATCACTAAGCATATTATAGCATTTTGAATTCAAATAACATACTTGAATTTTTAAGCATTTTATCAAACACTTAGTAGGCAAAATATGTAAACACATAGCAAGCCCAAACAATACATTCTTCATGAAATCCAAGTCAAGCAATTTTATCAAACCCAAATAATGCAAGAATTGGTTTTAGCATGTTCTCATACTCATTTCGCACATTTTAGCTACACTAGGTGTGTGATATACATGAGAATTTAACTCTTATCATCCAACCCATTTTCATATATTAACCCTCGATTGGAAATAAATGTAGCTAGGAGGGAATCATACCTCTTGTAGCATATGCCCACGTAGTAGAAGCCCCAAAGTCCCCAAATCAAGCCTTCCAATATTTATCCCAAAATTCTTGTCTTTAAGATTTTTGGAGAAAGTTGCAATCTTTGGTATGGTTGTGTAGCTTTCGGTGCATAGNAATAGTAATTAGCCAATACAGTGTGTGTTAAAAACTCAAATTTCTATAGGTCTTTGACGATGAAACAGACCTCATCATTGGATTCGTATCGCAAAATCAAGCTACCAAATCAATTTTTGTTGGATTCTAATTTAGTTGAATTTTTTGTGTTTTATAATGCCATTAGGCATTGTGTGACTAAAATAAATGCAATCAAATTTTATTTGTGGAAGCCAAAAAATAATTTAAAGTTATTTCAATAAAAGTATACTAAACTTAACATAAAATGAGAATTAATTAATTCAGAATAAAATTGGACCAATGAAAATGAGACGGTGGTGCAACGAGGGCCAAGCAATAGAGGAGTATAAAATGTGGGAAAAATAGATTTGCCCCCATTCTTCACCTAGCCAATTCCGAAAATAGAGAGAGACAGAAAACTCAAGTTCTCCAAGCTCCAATCTATGACAATCCAACTATTGGATTACTTCGGCCAAGAGTTAAAGTCACTCTATGCACCGAAAGCTACACAACCATACCAAAGATTGCAACTTTCTCCAAAAATCTTGNGAATTAATTAATTCTCATTTTATGTTAAGTTTAGTATACTTTTATTGAAATAACTTTAAATTATTTTTTGGCTTCCACAAATAAAATTTGATTGCATTTATTTTAGTCACACAATGCCTAATGGCATTATAAAACACAAAAAATTCAACTAAATTAGAATCCAACGAAAATTGATTTGGTAGCTTGATTTTGCGATACGAATCCAACGATGAGGTCTGTTTCATCGTCAAAGACCTATAGAAATTTGAGTTTTTAACACACACTGTATTGGCTAATTACTATGTTTTTTCTTTTTAATTAAGTTTTAAGTTTATTGGGTTTTACATTCTTCCCCCCTTAAAGAAATTTTGTCCCCGAAATTACATACACATGCATTTATAATAAAATGAATATACTACAAGTCATGTGCTACTCTATGACTACAAGAAATGTACCTCCATCCTCAAACAAGAATAGATAGATAGCATAGATAGTGTCCTTACGCTCCCATGTCGCCTTCTCCATACCACGATGCTGTTACAACACCTTCACCAGCCTCACAATCATGCCATGCAAAACTTGATCACGGCTACCCATGATACCTACTGGTCCTATCTGCATTAACAACCGATAAGCAATCGTATCAACACCCTCAAGTACCTAGAAGGGCCCGATATGCCTCTACGACAACTTTTCTCACTTCCTAAACCTGACCACTCCCCTCTTAGGCATAACCTTCAAGAAGACGTGATCTCCATCACTGAACTCTAGAGGTCTTCGCCACCTATCAGTGTAGCTCTTCTATCGAATCTGAGCTGGAAAAAGATGCTTCTATATGAAGTCCACCTTCTCTGAGGTGTCTCTAATCAAGTTTGGACCTGTGGAAGGTCCGTCTCTAATCCCCGTCCAATAGATCAGAGAACAACACGACCTCCCATAAAGTGCCTCATTGGGTGCCATTTGTATGCTCACTTGGTAGCTATTTTTGTAAGCAAACTCCACTAAGGGTAAGTGCTCCTCCTAACTACCCTTGAGATCAAGGACGTATGCCCAAAGCATATCCTTTAAAATATGGATGGTCCTCTCCGATGACCATCTGTCTCAGGATAAAAAGCTATACTCATCATCAATTGTGTTCCCATAGCTTTCTAGAAGCTCTTCCAAAAGTGAGCTGTGAACTTGGGGTCCTGATCCGAGGCTATAGTTATAGGTACCTCGTGTAGCTAGACCATCTCCCATGTGTACAACCTACATAATTCATCTAGTGTGAAGGTCATTTGCACTGCCAAAAAGTGTGTTGACTTTGTAAGCTGGTCCACTACCACCCATACCGCATCATGTCCATGCTAAGTACATGGTAAGTTGGTCAAAAAATTCATAGTGATGTGTTTCCACTTCCACTCAGCCACTACCAAAAGGCTGAAGCAATCCTGTTGGTCTCTGGTGCTCACCCTTGACTTGCTAACATGTGAGACACCTACTAACATAGTCTCCAACGTGTCTCTTCATCCTACTCTAATAATACTGATGATGAAGATCGTAGGACATCTTCGTGCCACTAGGATACACAAAGAAAAAAGATTAATGAAACTTCTTAAGGATCTCCTCTCTCAAATTCATAGACTTGGGAACCACGACCTTTCTCTTGAATCGAAGACCGCCATTTGAATGAATGGCCCAACCCTCATCGTCCATACTCGACTGTAATTGATCTTTGATGGAAAATATCTTTGTGTCCTACCCCTAGGACTCGATCACTCTGCTCAATAAGGAAGGCGTAGCTTTTAGACATTCCAAAATGCCCTGAGCCTGATCCCTATAGTGTAGCCTGAATTATCTCATAGTCTCGAGCATCTGCCACTCCTACGAAACTATACTAGCCAATACTGCCTATGACTTCCAGTTGAGTGCGTTAGTCACCACATTTATCTTACCAAGATGGTAATGCAAGTGAAGTTATAATCCTCCAAGTACTCCATCCACCTGCACTGTCTCATATTGAGGTCTTGATGTGTGAAGATGTACTTCAGACTCTTGTGGTCCGAAAATAACTCAAACTGTTCTCCATATAAATAGTGGCGCCATGCCTTCAAGGTAAAGACAATAATTGCCAACTTCATATCATGTGTGGGATAGTTCTACTCATGGCTCTTCAATTGTCGCGAGCCATAAGATACCACCTTCTCGGATTGCATCAGAACACATCCAAGTTCATCCTTTGAGGCATCATTAGACTATATACCTCTGTCCCCTCTCTAGAACTACAAGAATATGAGCTGAAGTAAGCCTCTCTCACATGAGTAATCCCATTGAAATTTGACTTCTTTCTTGGTCAACCTAGTCATCGGCATAACTAGTCATGATAAGTCATCAATGAACCTCCAATAATATCCTGCCAATCCCAAAAAGATACATATCTCAAAGACTGCTTTAAGCCTCTCCCAACTCATGATTGCCTTAACCTTCTCCATGTCAACTAACACACCTGAAGTAGACACCACGTGTCCCAAAAATTTTACCTACCTCATCCAAAATTCACACATACTGAACATGACATACCACTGGTAGTCTCTCAAGTTCTAGAGAATGATCCTCACGTGAACCTCATGCTCCTCCTCAGACTTGAATTTGATCAGAATGTCATCAACAACAACTACAATAAACTGGTTAAGATAGGGTTGAAACACTTTGTGCATGAGATTCATGAATGCTGCTGGGGCATTCGTCAAATCGAAGGGCATAATTGTGAACTCAAAGTGGCCATACCGAGTCATAAATACCGTCTTAGGGATATGAGCTTCCCTAATCGTCAACTATGGTATCCCTAATGAGCATATAATATTTTATATCATGTATCTCTTTTGCATCCATATTACTTGTTTTATGGTGAAAATTGGAAAAAATAATTTCAAATTCATAATTAATGGAGATTTGTGTGATTGTAGGTAAATATCAGGTAAGGTCATGTATAAATCATCCCATTAAGTGCTCAAAGGCAATGGGGGAAGAAGGGATTGCTTAATGGATGGCTTGGGACCTCAAGGAACTAAGGAAATCCTAAAACAGGACAAAACCTATCAGTAAAAGGCAACCAAGACCTACCTGTAGAAGTTACTCAAAACCTATCGGTAAAAGATTCAAAACCTAAAGGTCGAAAATGCTACTTGAATTCTTCTACCTCAGTCATGCAAAAACCTACCGGTAGAAAATCTTAATGGAACAAACCTACCAATTAGTTTTATTACGTTCTACTAGTANCGAAAATGCTACTTGAATTCTTCTACCTCAGTCATGCAAAAACCTACTGGTAGAAAATCTTAATGGAACAAACCTACCAATTAGTTTTATTACGTTCTACTAGTAGGTTTTGCCCAAATTTGCCAGACACCTGCTCACACAACTCCACCTACTCTGGGGGCCCATGTCTTGTCCTCTAAGACATACCTTGACTTGTTTGACACCCCAAGATGCTCTCCTAATCCCTAAAGTCAAATTTGAAGTGAGAGCGAGGGGAGAAGCAAGAGAGAGAAGAGGGGTGGTTGGTGAAGCAAGGGAAGACCATGCTTAGACTGAACTTGCTTGTGGAAGTGTCTAACCTCTATCCAATCATTCCAATTCAGTTCACACATGCTAAGGGAGAAAGGATGGATGAATTTTAAGGGCTTACACCATTATTCATATTTTACATGCTTTTAGAGAGAGAAGCTCCAAGGTTGAAGATGAAGTTTTAGAGAGAGAAAATTCACCATTTTCAATGTAGTAAGCTTTATTTTACTTGTAATCTTTCCCTCTTTCACTCTAAACTCTTTTATTTAAGTTATAATCAAGCTTAGTTAAGTGTTCTTGTATTTCCATTTCTACATTAGGGTATTTTATCTTCAAGCTTTGTATTTTGGGTATGAATGACTTTGCTCTTGAGGTTTAAACCTTTGCTTGCATCAATACAAGTTTCATGTTTCATTTCACTACAATGCTTCTTCGCATTATGTTTGTTCTTGCCTTTACTATGAGTAGCTAGACTTTTAATTGGCTAATCCAAGAGGAATTTCCTCTTGGGTATGTGAAATTGACTCTCTTTCATCCTTCCTTATAGTGTAAAGTGTTTGATTTGACTAGGTTGAGTGTGGACATGGTTGTGGGCTCTTGATACATTGTAGACTTTTCATGGGGTATGTTTTTGTCCAACACAACCACATTAGTCCCTCACTTCCTATGAATCAATCAAACACCGAGACACTATTGGTTGAATGAATTGAGTCGATTTGACATTCCCATTGGAATGACCTCTTTGGATTAGCCAACCTTACTTTCTTGCATTTTTCTCAAAACATATCTCATCAAAACACAATTCACAAGACTTTCCATTTTTCATTTCTTTACAATCACCCTTCAAAGCATTTGACCTTTTCTTCCCTGAGGAGACGATCTTGGAATACCCATTCCAAGTAAAACACGACATTGCAAGTTTCTCTACGCTTGGGGATTACTTTTGTTCACACACACGATTTCTCCATTTCTTGCATTTAAACTAGAGGGAGAGTGCCACTCACCAGCTCGTATAAGCCATATACAAATAATTCGGGCTTATGTTTGGAGATCAGGGAAAAAGATCAAGGCTTTTTGGCATTGCTGCCAGAGAAGGCTAAGCGTTGAATTCGAAGGTAATTTGGAGAAAATGGAGGTAAGTCTAGGGATTCACATCATGGGCTAAGGTACGTTGCTCTTTTGTACATATTTATGTATACTTTTTTTTTCTATTGTAAGTAGTGTTTTGCATGTAGGGACGTGACGATCAAAATAGACTAGTGAGATGTGCCCTAGGACCGAATATGAATATAGATGAAGACCCACCCTGAGTATGCTTGAGAAAATTTTGGAGATGATGGTGCCATTAATCCAAGGGGTGGGGTAATGCAAAACCCCTGAGTGCTAAACCCCTGAATGCAATTCCCCCTTCGAGAAATGAAGAAAATAATCTCCTAATTAATCCTCCGGCGAGGTCAATGAGGGATTATCTCAAACCAACTTGAAGCACCACCCCCTCATGCATACTTCTAGCTGTGCAAGTGCATGGTTTCCTTGTTAAACCGGTCATGTTGCAATTACTTCCTCAATTCCATGGAGTAGAACGAGAAAATCGTTACCTACACATTAAAGAATTTGAGAAAATTGTAGTAACATTCATTACAAATCATGCCATGGAAGACATGACACACATGAAATTATTTCCATTCTCCCTCAAAGACAAAAGCTAAAACTTGGTTGAACACGTTGAAACCTCGCTCGATAAGTTCTTGGGCACAAATGCTTTCTAAATTTTTAAACAAATTTTTTTTGGTGCCCAAGACAACTACTCTTAAGAAATAAATTCAAAAATTTTCAAAAAAATCAAATGATTAGTTCTATCAATGTTGGGATAGATACAAGGACTTGTTACACTTCATTCCACATCATGGATTCGAATTATGGCAATTGGTGAGTTTCTTCTATGAAGAAATTACACCGAGCCATCGACAATTCATCCACATGATGTGCAACAGAGAGTTTCTAAGTAAGTATCCTGATGAGGCCCCTAAGTACTTTAACAGATTGGTGGAAAATGCCCAATCTTGAGATATCACGGATCCTACCGATGTGCCAAGGTGCTCTGCAGGTAGTCAAGAGGGGAGATGTATAACTTGCATGACTAAGAAGACTTGCTTGCTAGAATAACAAAATTGTGCCACAAGGTGGAGAGTCTAGAGGTGAATATGAGGCATGAGGTGTCAAATATCACAAAGGCCAAGGAGTTTTGCTCTATATGTGAGAGTGTTGAGAATTCTATTTTGGAGTGCCCAAACATTCTGGATCTCAAAGAGGTATATAATGAGCAAGTGCNCAAATGATTAGTTCTATCAATGTTGGGATAGATATAAGGACTTGTTACACTTCATTCCACATCATGGATTCGAATTATGGCAATTGGTGAGTTTCTTCTATGAAGAAATTACACCGAGCCATCGACAATTCATCCACATGATGTGCAACAGAGAGTTTCTAAGTAAGTATCCTGATGAGGCCCCTAAGTACTTTAACACATTGGTGGAAAATGCCCAATCTTGAGATATCACGGATCCTACCGATGTGCCAAGGTGCTCTCCAGGTAGTCAAGAGGGGAGATGTATAACTTGCATGACTAAGAAGACTTGCTTGCTAGAATAACAAAATTGTGCCACAAGGTGGAGAGTCTAGAGGTGAATATGAGGCATGAGGTGTCAAATATCACAAAGGCCAAGGAGTTTTGCTCTATATGTGAGAGTGTTGAGAATTCTATTTTGGAGTGCCCAAACATTCTGGATCTCAAAGAGGTATATAATGAGCAAGTGCATGCTTTCAACCAAAGTAGGCAATCATTCTCTCTACACTCTAACACATACAATCCAGGATGGAGCAACCACCCAAACTTTAGTTGGAATAATGACAATCCTATTCCTCATGGGTCTAGCTCATTCTCACCTTGTAAACCCCACCCTTTTATCTTTATATAGGTATGTAGGTTTATGTACCAAGTTATTATTTCTTTTGGAAATGTTAATATGAAAATTCGAGGAAATAGTAGTTAAAACTTAGTTTAGCTTGCAAATATATGAAATCATTGTAATAGAACTTGTACCAACTAGGTTTGATGTACAAAAGCATGTTGAATAAGCTTGGGTTAGATTTGGAAGGATTTGGAATGGGTTTGAAATGAAAAATAGAGAAAATAGGCAAATTTGGACAGGACCTACCAGTAATACGTTGTCCAGTGGATCCGAACTACTGGTAGTCAACAGGTAGTAAATGTCCAATAGATCCGAACTACCGGTAGTCAACAGGTAGTAAAGGTCCAGTAGATCCGAACTATCGGTAGCTCAATAGGTAGTACGCTGTCCTGTAGATTCGAACTACTAGTAGCCCGATATGAACTACCGATAGACCGTTAAAAAGTCAGGATTTTTATGTTTTAAAATCCCATTTTCACTCTATTTACTCCCATTCTTTCACACCACTCTCACCCCACACCTCTTAGAACCCTAGTAGAAACACTTAGAGATGAAGAGACAAAGGGAAAACAAGAGTTTTTAGGGTGATTCAAGATCAAATCTTCTTGTCCTTCACACCAAAGCCAAGGAGAAAGGTAGGGGTTTCTTCCATTCTTGTCCATTGAGGCTAGGGTTTACATATATACATGTTTTGCTCCTAAATCTTAAATATATGCTATGAAATACTTGTTCCTTGAATTTTCTACAAGTATCACCATGTTTTGAAGGTATTTATGGTTTGATGGCCATAAAAACCCTAGTGTTTGAGAAAAATGGATTTTTCTTCTTAATGTTCATTTGTTCTTGATTTCAAAACTCTAGTGCTTTGTATTCAACAAAAAATGGTATTTGTGATGATCTTTTGCTTATTTTTTTTTAATTGTGCTCTGGTAATGCAAGTTGCAAAATTTGGGAATTTGGATTTACTTATGATTGGAGAATTTGGTTGGAATTGTATCTCTTGTATGGTTGTTGTGATGGACTTGAATTGCATTCGAGCACTGCCGTAGAGTGTTAGAGGTTAGTCTATCCCAGTGGGGGTGAGATGGTTTTCCAACACTTGTAGTGGTTTGTTATTTGTGAGAGCAGCCACAATTGTTCACGTAAGTTCGAGGCTNCTTAGAGGTTAGTCTATCCCAGTGGGGGTGAGATGGTTTTCCAACATTTGTAGTGGTTTGTTATTTGTGAGAGCAGCCACAATTGTTCACGTAAGTTCGAGGCTGAGGGTGGGTATACCTTTTTTGGGAAGGATTCATCAATGCCGTGGGAGACGGTATACGCCCTTCCTAAAGTGGTTTGTGTGGTTATGGTTGGGTAAACGAGGTAGAGTCATTGTGTAGATTCATGGAAAGCAACCAACATACATGGGAACATATTTATTGTGTGGAATTGGTTTCCTACAAGAGCTTGTGGAGGTATGAGACTCTACAAGAACTTGTGAGAAATGACTTATGGTTAGAAATGACTTATTGTTTGGAAATTCATTTTACTATTCATTTAAATTATTACTATTGTGTAAACTTGAGATCTATTTCAAATGTCCTTGTTTTCTTCAAAAATTAATATATGATATTTACAAAATGAGACCGGCTTGTTTTTACATGCTTTCTAGACCTTGTATGAGTTTGGGAGAATGTTGCTATAGAGCTTCATGCTCACCCCCTACAAATAACATATTTTCCAGATTATGTGCTAGAGGAGGAGCTAGGAGTAGATGAACAAGCACATTGGGAAGCTCCTATAGAAGGGAACGTGGATCCCAAAGTGGACGTCTAGAGTTACATTCTCTTTTGTTCTAGACTAGGGAATTTATTTTGAGACTATGCAAAATCAATCCTTTTGTAATTCCACTACAAGTTAAATTTGATTCTTTTGGGATGTAATTGTCATAGCCTAGCATATTCTTTTGGATATAATGGCCATGGTTGGCCTATTCTTTTGGGATAATATTATAAATGTTAGATTTGATGAATGAAATTTCTTCAATGATGAATTTATTTAGTTGCTCTCATGCTGTGAATGGTTTTTAGTTTGTAATGCTGTCTAGGGTGGGTTTTGGGGCGTTACACACCTCCCATTCCACCCAAGAAAAACCAGTCATACTATAGTCATGATCCCTCATCTAGCTCCCAATACCCATGGTCCAATCCCCAAGGATTTTCACAAAACTTACCTCAACAAGGGGTTTAGTCAACAAGGACCACCTAACCCACCCACCTACCAATCTCCTCACAAGAGAAATTTAGAGAATGTCATGAATTAATTCATTCAAAGCCAAACCATAATCAATAATCAAACCGCTGCCACTTTTAATGACATCTAGACTCAAATCACTAAATTGACCAATGCTATAAGGTCGTCCTAAGAGAAAGGGAAATTTCTCGCTCAACCCCAAGAAAATCCAAGGGGTCAACATGTGATTGAATTGTTCGAGACTACTAAAGAGAGCTGTGAGAAAATCAAGGTTATCACCACCCTTAGGAGTGGCAAGCAAATAGATAAAACCATTTTACCTAAAATCTCACCTAAAGCCACATTAAAAAATGAAAAAGAGACTAAGGGTAGCTTCGAGAAGGGTGAAACACTTGAAAAGTAAAAGATTGTTGACTTGAATGTGCATGATTGTCCTATCCCGACCCCTTTTCCCCAATGTTTGAAGTCACCAGCTAAAGTCGCTAACTATAATGATATTATTGAAATGTTTAAGTTGGTGAAGATAAACATTCGTCTCCTTGATGCCATCAAGAAAATACCTTCTTGTGCAAAGATATCGAAATATTTGTGCACCGTGTAGAGGAAGTTGAATGTGCACAAGAAGGCATTCCTCATCGAGCAAGTGAGCTCCATCTTGAGGACCAACACCCCACCCAAGTTCAGGATCTTGGTTGCCCTACCATTGCCATAACCATCGGGAATTGCCATGTGGAGCAAACGTTACTAGACTTGGGAGCAAGTGTCAACCTCCTACCCATTTTGGTGTATCAACAATTACAACTTGAGGAGTTGAAGCCAACCCCAATCACTCTTCAATTAGTGGATCAAAGCATGAGAACACCAAGAGGAGTAGTTTAGGATGTTTTAGTCTAAGTGGATAAATTTTATTTTTTCGTTGACTTTATTGTACTTGACACTCACCCCGTTGCTAACCCTAGTTCCTAGATTCCTGTCATATTAGGTAAGCCTTTCCTTGCTACTTCTAATGCTGTGATAAATTACAGGAATGATCTAATGAAGCTCGCATTTGGAAATATGACGATGGATCTCAATGTGTTCAATCTTTGCAAGCAATTGGGAGAGGACGAAGAAGTTCATGAGGTCAGTCAGATTGACACTTTTGTGGAGCATCACATGGACTTACTTTGCAATGCTAAGTTGGAGGAGGAAGAGTTTATTGAAGATGAGGAACCAGAAAGTGTGCAAGGGGTGGGAAATTGGACCCCAACATTTGAAAAATTTCCACCACAAAAAAAGAAAATTTTTCCATCAACTGTGCAAACACCCATCTTGGAGTTGAAGCCATTGCCATCTACACTAAAATATGCATTTTTGGGGGAGCACAAGACATTTTTAGTGGTGATAAGCTCTTCTTTGGATCTAAATGAAGAAGAGGATTGTTGAAAGTCTTGAGGAGGCATAAAGGAGCCATCGGTTGGACCACAGCCAACATTAATGGAATTAGTCCTCTCATTTGCACTCACAGAATCTATCTAGAAGAGGACCCAAAGCCATCCTGACAACCACCATGATGGCTAAATTCTATCATGAAGGATGTGGTGAGAGATAAAGTGCTCATGCTACTTAAAGTGGGCATTATTTTTGCAATTGTCGATAGTAAATGGGTTAGTCCCATTCAAGTAGTACCAAAGAAGTCGGGAGTCACTGTAGTGGCAAATAAAGAGAATGAGTTAATTCCAACAATGGTGGTGATCAGTTGGAGAGTTTGCATAGATTATCAGAAACTCAACTCATGGACAAGAAATGATTACTTTTTTTTTTTGCCATTCCTCAATTCATTGTTAGATAGGGTAGCAAGGCATCTTTTCTATTGCTTCTTGGATGGCTACTCTAGCTACAATCAGATAGAGATTGCCTTGGAGGACCAAGAGAAGACCACATTCATGTGCCCCTTTGGTACTTATGCTTATTGCCAAATGCCATTTGGTTTGTGCAATGCCCCAAGAACTTTTCAAAGATGTATGATGGGGATATTCAACGATATGGTGTAGAAGATTTTGGAGGTCTTCATGGATGATTTTTGAGTGTTTGGGGACTCGTTTGATGGGTGCTTGGAAAATTTGGAGAGAGTTCTAGAGAGATGTGAAGAGAATAATTTGGTGCTAAATTGGGAGAAGTGTCACTTCATGGTAATACAATGGATTGTGCTTAGACACATTGTGTCCACAAAGAGAATTGAAGTGGACAAATCCAAAGTGGAAGCAATTTCCAACCTANATCAGAAACTCAACTCATGGACAAGAAATGATTACTTTTTTTTTTTGCCATTCCTCAATTCATTGTTGGAGAGGGTAGCAAGGCATCTTTTCTATTGCTTCTTGGATGGCTACTCTAGCTACAATCAGATAGAGATTGCCTTGGAGGACCAAGAGAAGACCACATTCATGTGCCCCTTTGGTACTTATGCTTATTGCCAAATGCCATTTGGTTTGTGCAATGCCCCAAGAACTTTTCAAAGATGTATGATGGGGATATTCAACGATATGGTGTAGAAGATTTTGGAGGTCTTCATGGATGATTTTTGAGTGTTTGGGGACTCGTTTGATGGGTGCTTGGAAAATTTGGAGAGAGTTCTAGAGAGATGTGAAGAGAATAATTTGGTGCTAAATTGGGAGAAGTGTCACTTCATGGTAATACAATGGATTGTGCTTAGACACATTGTGTCCACAAAGAGAATTGAAGTGGACAAATCCAAAGTGGAAGCAATTTCCAACCTACCCACTCCAAAGGTTGTCAAAGACATCAGGTCACTTCTTGGCCATTCAGGTTTTTATCGTCGATTCATTAAGGATTTTAGTGCATTGGCAAGACCCTTTTCCAATTTTCTAGCAAAGGATGTCCTCTTTATGTGGTCGGATGATTGTGAGGCATCTTTCAAAACACTCAAAAGCATGCTTACTTTACCTCCAATTATGCGACCACATAAGTGGGAACTACCATTTGAGCTCATGTGCAATGCGAATGATTACGCGGTTGGAGCGTGCTAGGTCAAAGGGAAGATAGAAGGCCATATGTAATATACTATGCTAATACAACTCTAAATGAAGTATAAATGAATTACATTACCATTAAAAAAGAGTTGCTACCTGTAGTGTTTGCATTGGACAAATTTAGGTCATACATCATTGGTTCGCCTATTGTAGTCTACACTAATCACTCTGCTTTAAAGTATTTGTTGTCTAAGCAGGATGCTAAATTGAGACTCATTAGGTGGTTCCTCCTCCTTCAAGAATTCAACCTAATCATCAAGCACAAGAAAGGAGTCGAGAATGTGGTGGCGGACCATTTTTCACGGCTTGTTATTCAAGACGCCGAACAACATATCCCTATCCCTGATTTCTTTTTCAATGAGCCTTTATTTTCTTTTCATGCAATTTGTCCATGGTATGTTGATATTTGTAATTTTCTTGCCACAAGAAAAATACCACTGGATTGGAGCCCGTAAGATACGAAAAAATTCATGGCAGATGTGAAGTNTCAATTTGTCCATGGTATGTTGATATTTGTAATTTTCTTGCCACAAGACAAATACCACTGGATTGGAGCCCGTAAGATACGAAAAAATTCATGGCAGATGTGAAGTACTTCTACGTCGATAACTCGCACCTGTTTAAATATTGCCGTGATCAAGTCATGAGAAGGTGTGTAGTGAAAAATGGACAATGGGATGTTCTTTCCTTCTGCCATCCTGATGAGTGTGGTGGCACTTCTCTTCCAAAAAAACTTTGGCTAGATTTTACAAAGTGGTTTTTATTGGCCTTCATTGATTAAAGATTGTGTTTCATTTTGCAAAGAATGTGATAGGTGTCAAAGGTTGGGAAGTGTGACCCGTAGAAATATGATGCCCCTCTCATCCGTGCTAGTCATTGAGATCTATGATTGTTGGGGCATCAATTTCATGGGTCCATTCCCTATATCTTTTGGCTACCTTTATATCCTATTGGTAGTGGACTACGTGTCAAAATGGGTAGAGGCAATCCCAATCAAGACCAATGACCATCGAGTCGTGGTCAAATTTTTAAAAGAATGTTGTGATAAATTGCTAGAATTGTCTAATGAAGCTTGCATTTGGAAACATGACGATGGATCTTAATGTGCTCAATCTTTGCAAGCAACTACGAGATGATGAAGAAGTTTATGAGGTCAATCAGATAGACACTTTGGTGGAGGATCACATGGAGTTGCTTTGCAATTTCAAGTTGGAGGAAGAATTTATTGAAGATAAGGAGCCAAAAAGTGTGCAAGGGGTGGAAAATTGGACCCCAACATTAGAAAAACTCCCACCACAAGAGAAGATTTTTCCGTCAACTGTGCAAACACCAATCTTGGATTTGAAGTCATTGTCATCTACACTCAAATATGCATTTTTAGGGGAGCACAAGACATTTACAGTGGTGATAAGCTCTTCTTTGGAGCCAAGGCAAGAAGCGGAGTTGTTGCAAGTCTTGATGAGGCATAAAAGTGCCATCGGTTGGACCATAGCCAATATCAAGGGAATTAGCCCTCTCATTTGCACTCACAAAATTTATCTAGAAGAAGTCTCCAAGCCATCTAGACAACCACGACGAAGGCTAAATCCTGTCATGAAGGATGTGGTGAGAGATGAAGTGCTCAAACTACTTGACATCGGCATTATTTTTCCAATTTTTGACAATAAATGGGTTAGTCCCATGCATGTAGTAACAAAGAATTTGGGAGTCACTGTAGTAGCAAATGAGGAGAATGAGTTGATTCCAACAAGCGTGGTCACCGGTTGGAGAGTTTGCATCGATTATTGAAAACTCAACTCATGCATTAAAAAGGATCATTTTTCCTTGCCATTCCTCGATCAAGTGTTGGAGAGAGTAGTCGGGCATCTTTTCTATTACTTCTTGGATGGCTACTTTGGCTACAATCAAATAGAGATTGCCTTGGAGGATCAAGAGAAGACCACATTCACGTACCCCTTTGGTATTTATGTCTACCACCAAATGCCATTTGGTTTTTGCAATGCCCCTGGGAACCTTTCAAAGATGTATAATGGAGATATTTAGTGACATGGTGGAGAAGATTGTGGAGGTCTTCATGGATGATTTTTCAGTGTTTGGGGACTCATTTGGAGGTGTCTTGGAATATTTGGAGAGAGTTCTAGAGAGATGTGAAATGAAGAATTTGGTGCTAAATTGGGGAAAGTGCCACTTTATGGTAACACAAGGGATTTTTCTTGGACACATTGTGTCCGCAAAGGGGATTGAAGTGGAAAAATCCAAAGTAGAATCAATTTTCAACCTACCCACTCCAAAGGTCATCAAAGATATTAGGTCGTTTCTTGGCCATGCAGGTTTTTATCGTCGATTCATTAAGGATTTTAGTGCATTAGCAAGACCCTTGACCAATTTGCTAGCAAAGGATGTTCCCTTTGTGTGCTTGGATGATTGTGAGGCATCTTTTAAAAAACTAAAAAGCATGCTTACTTCACCGCCAATCATGCGACCACCCAAGTGGAAACTACCATTTGAGCTCATGTGCGACGCGAGTAATTACATGATCGGCACAATGCTAGGTTAAAGGGAAGACAAAAGGTCACACGTAATATACTATGCTAGCAAAAATCTAAATGAAGCACAAATGAATTACACTACCACAGAAAAAGAGTTGCTAGCTATAGTGTTTATATTGGACAAAGTTAGGTCATACCTCATTGGTTCTCCCATTGTAGTTTCCACTGATCACTATACTTTGAAGTATTTGTTGTCTAAACAGGACGCTAAACCAAGAATCATTAGGTGGATCCTCCTCCTTCAAGAATTCAACCTGATCATCAAGGACAAGAAAAGAATCGAGAATGTGGTGGCGGACCATTCATCACGGCTTGTCGTTCAAGATGCCGAAGAGCACATCCTTATCCTTGATTTCTTTCCCAATGAGCATTTATTTTCTATTCATTCAGTTTGTCCGTGGTATGCTGATATTTGCAATTTTCTTGCCACAAGACAAATATCACTGCATTGGAGCCCAGAAGATAAGAGGAGATTCATGGCAGATCTGAAGTACTTCTTCTTCGACAACCCTTACCTATTCAAATACTTCCATGATCAAGTCATGAGGAGGTGCATACTAAAAAATAAACAACGGGATGTTCATTCCTTCTGCCATTCTGAGGTGTGTGGTGAGCACTTCTCTTCTAAGAAAAATTTAGCTAAGATTTTACAAAGTAGTTTTTATTGGCCTTCATTGATTAAAGATTGTGTTTCATTTTGCAAAGAATGTGATAAGTATCAAAGGTTGGAAAGTGTGACCCATAGAAACATGATGCCCTTCTCCCCCATGCTAGTCATTGAGATATTTGATTGTTGGAGCATTGATTTCATGGGTGCATTTCCCATGTCTTTTGGCTACTTTTATATCCTATTGGTAGTGAACTACGTGTTCAAGTGGGTAGAGGCAATCTTGACTAAGATCAATGACCATCGAGTCGTGGTCAAATTTTTAAAAGAAAACATTTTTTCTAGGTTTGGGATACCTCGTGCAATGATAAGTGATGGTGGGTCTCATTTTGTAATAGATCATTTACTTCTTTGATGCATAAATATGGTGTAACACACAAGGTGTCCACCGCTTATCACCCACAGACTAATGGCCAAGCTGAGTTGGCCAATAGGGAGATAAAGAACATACAAGAGAAAATGGTTAACGCAGATCAAAAGTATTAGTCACTTAGATTGACTGACGCATTGTGGGCTTACCGCATTCCCTATAAGACCATCCTAGGTATGTCTCCCTATTAGCTGGTCTATGGCAAGACTTGTCACTTGCTAGTAGAGATGGAGTACAAGGCTTATTGGGCCATAAAAACCTTGAATTTCAATTTGAGAATAGCTGGGGAACATAGACAGTTGGAGTTGAATGAATTGGAGAAAATTCGTAGAGATGCATACGAGAGCTCAAAAATTCACAAAGAAAGGGCAAAAATTTTCCATGACAATTCTATTTTGAGAAAGACATTTGAGCCCGGCCAAAAAGTGCTCTTGTATAATTCTCACCTCTCCATTTTTCAAGGAAAACTCTGATCATGTTAGGATGTCCCCTATATTGTCAAGGTGGTCTACCCTAACGGAGTCGTGGACATAGGAAAAACCAAAGATGGTAAAATATTCAAAGTCAATGGCCAAAGACTTAAACCATTCTTCAAGGGTTTTGAAATTCAAACTATGGAAGAGGAGTTAGTGGGTCTGGTCTATCCGGACCATGTTGAGACATAACTGTTCAATTAGATTTTATTGTCTACAATTGTTTTCCTTTATTCTTTACTTTGCAAGTTTAATTGTTTAGTTACTTTTATCTGGGCATAGTGTTCTGTCTTCACATTTGCAGATAGTGGTATTTTTGTCAAAAACTCATTGCGAGGTGTTCTCTTACCCATCTTATCTTTTTAAGTCCATCATTGAATTCCATATTTTTTTGTTGCATTGAGGACAATGTATAGTTCAATTTGGGGGATGAGGTTCCCCATTTGTATGATACACCAAATTTTTGTTTATAATACCATTTTGTGGTGAAATACACCATTCACATGGTCTACCATTTTTTTTTTGTATAGAATAGTGGAAAAATATGTGAAAAATATTAAATTTTTTTGGGAAAAATATCTGAATGTTCAACCATATTCCCCAATTCAAAGTGTTATGGTTTTTAGTGATAGTTAGATCTTCGGTTTGAACTTTGAATACATGAGCATATCATAGAAGCTTATCCTATGCCAGAGTATCACATATGTGTTTTCTTTCAAACTCAACAATAATGCACCTTGAATGTGTAATTTTGACAATTTAAGGATTGGATCCACATTTTAGAGCTTGACATGCATAGTGGAGATAAAATAAGCACCCGTGTGAGCTTTAGTGTCAATCCTTATTGGAGGGAACTTACATTTACTCGAAGGAACAATTTTTAAATTCACATATCTCATTATGCTCATTTTGGTTAGAGTGCATGTGGATAGTTGATTGACTGTCTTAAAATGCCAACATGCTTTCCCATGCTAATCTAGAGATGATCTTAAGCCATCTTTGAATTGCTTTGAGCCTTAGGCTTTATCTAGTGAAAAATTTATCCCTAGGGCCGTGATTGAGCCTTATTAGAAAATTTGTTTCATGCCATATGATTGACCAAGCTAGTGCAAAATGGTTAAAATTACCACACCTTGGTTAATCTGAGACTCACTGTGATTGATCATAAAGAAAAGGAAATGTGTTGAGAAAACCCAAAAAGGAATGAATGGTGGTAAAGTCAAATTTTGAATGAAAAAGGAGAAAAAAATCCAAGAAAAGGAGAAAAAAGGGATTGAAAAGGAAAAGAAAGGAAAAGACAAATGTTGAGGAAAAAGAAGAAAAAGAAACCAAAAGTGAAGATAAGGGGTAAGGCTGTAAATTCCACAAAAAGAAAATTTTTGATAATAAGGTCATGCCTTGGGAATAACCAATTTTGCCTTCATCTACCCTTTGTTTCATTGCCCTTAATATCACCCCCAAGGCCTCATTTGAAAGCCCTAAATTATCTAGAGAAAGCATGGTGAGAGCTTACTTCAAATGAAAAAGAAAAGTTGGGTTTGCTATCTAGTGCCCTAACATTCCAATGATGAGATTATGCCAAGGTCATTTCAATTATTTTGCATGCACATCATTTTTGGATTATGTGTGAGTATTTTGGTTTGTGCACAATATTCTATCTCACATATATACACGAAGAGCATGTCAGGATAATCATAGAGTTATTCATTTTTTAGAGAAATTCTTGGTGAGTTTTGCATCAAAACTGAATTTGGATAGTTAAGTGAATGTGAATTTTGTTGCGTAAATGCTTAAATTAGATGTGCATTTTACACACAAACATGAGTTTGAAAACAAATGTGTAGGTGTATACTCTAGAATAGCATTTAAAGCGATGATGAAACTCATGTGTACTTAGTTTGGGTGTTTGAAAAATTTTGTTAGGCAACCCTGTGCTTGTAGGATAGGGGAATATTGCTCAAACTTTAGAGATGAGAAAGGAATAGGAATACTTTTTGCATTTTAGTTTGTGCTTCATATATTGGGTGTTCATTTTGTTGAATTTAGAATTCCATATCATGTGTTTTGAAAACATCAAAACTCAAACAGCATTGCAATTTTGTAAATGAATTTGGGCATGGTCATACATTGTGGCTCACTAGCATGCGTCAGGTTTTTTGTGGAGTTGAGATTGTAAATATGTCATTAGAATGTGTGGGAGTTGAATAAACTTAGAGTGGAGGTGAGGAAATGAGCATAGGAAAATTTTTGAAAAAAGTTGAAACCTACTAGTAGAAGTTTGCAAAAATCTCCCGGTAGAAATTTTCTAGTGTACTGTTCTACCGGTAGGTTTTTTATGTTCTACCGATAGGTTTTGCCTAGAAGCTGAAAAAAGAGGGGTTTTTAATCAAAATGTTCGATGAAACCCTTCATATTCTTCACTCATCTCATCCTTCAAAATGTTGTCGTCTCTCTCAAAACATTTTAAATACTCAAAGAACTTCTAGGCACTCATCAAATCACCTAATTATCTTCTCAAAAATTTTGATTCACAGTGATTACTTCTCAATTCCTTGACTTTTTCCCAAAAAAACCCTTCCTTCCTCCACAAAGCATCAATAACCTTGTTTTTCACCCAAAGCTTGGAGATTAGAGGAATGACTTGATTGGGTAAGTCTGCTCAAGCATCATTTGATCTTTTTGATGAATACTAGAGTTAGTTGTTTCCTTTTGTTGCCCTAGGGGCATTTTTAATTGTTATGGCATGAACCAAGCAAACGGGGCATGGTTCTCCACCACCCGTGAGAACAGGATCCTGCAAGAGGACTATAATGGTAGGCCCCAGTAGTGGGGAACAACAAAAAAAGAAAAAAAAATGACACTTGCACAAAGAGCATAAAGGAGAAAAATGTGATGTGCGAGCAACATGTAGATAGGCCCACCCTCGGGCCAAACGATGAAATGGTCCGAGTGATAGAGGGCCATGACATCGATGTCTGGTTCGAGCTCGTGGGGGGGTGTGCTTCCCATGTGTAGGGAGTTCTACCAAAAGCTAGGGGTGGTGGATGAGTATATAATTTTTGTTGAAAACCAATGTGAAAGGGAAGGTGATGAAGATCACCCCAGGAGTCATTGCGGATTCATTGCATTACCAAATACCTCCTCCCAACACCACATTCTATCCTCGCAATACCTAGGGGAGGAAATCTCTTCAAGAATACGCAAGATTGATGTATGAGGACCCGACATAGTTTAAGAGAAAAATCTATGTTGGGGCACTCAAGCACTCTTACGGGATAAGACCAAGGTCCTTCATTATAATTTGCTACCTTGGGGTGCGGGGAAAACTCTAGGGGAGGAGAAGCTAGCCCTTTTCCATGCTTTCATGATGGGCAAGCAGATAAATGTCGCCTTCATGATTTGGGAGGTGATGAAAGAGTACGCCCAGGCTAATAAGCCGAAGGAGAATCTCCCTTACACCCACCTTATCACGAAGATCTGTCGCCACAACAAAGTAAAAGGCAGCCCTACCGATGTGATCCTCCCGCCAGAGTTTGGAGCTATATGCAAATCCAGTAGTATGAAGAGGTAGGCCATGAAAGAAGGGTCTACCCAGAAGGAAGAGAGGGCTAGGCCACAGAGAGCTGAGCCACCTACAGTAGGACCTTCCACCTCTATACCACCCATTACTACCCCACCTTGGATGATCTCCTAGCGCCTTACTATGATAGAGGGACAGTTGGATGACTTCGGCGGGACTATGTAGCTACTGACACTGATGGTCACTAGGATCTTCGAGAAGACTTTCCCAAGAGAGCCTCTCCTCAAAGTGCCACCAACTTCCATCCATTTCTGCACTCAAGGGCTCTACTGTTTTAGAGGTGGAGGTGTCCGATGATAAGGAGATCGATGACAAGGAGGGTGATGATGATGAGGGGGATGATGATGAGTCAGGTGATGATGCAGAGGAGTAGAGAGACCACTTTTGTTTTGTTGTTTTTGGTAGATTGCACATAGTGGTTTAGTGGTAGTCGGCCTATTAAAAGAGTCTCTAGGATCACAGGCCGTTTTTGTTTCAAGATCTTTGTACTGAACCTCATGAAGTTATGAATGAAAGAACCACATTTTTTTTGTTTCATTTTGCCCCAAGTTCATTTACATAATTGCATTATTATTTGAGTAGTTTGTTGATTAGTGAATTATTTAACATGAATGGAATTGTTGTTTTTGTGTAGTGTAGTTTGAAAATAAAGTTTGCTAGGGACTAGCAAAACTCAAGTTGGGGGGTGTGATGAGTATAGAATATTACATATCATGTATCTCTTTTGCACCCATATTACTTGTTTTGTGGTGAAAATTAGGGGAAATGCTTTCAAATTCACAATAAATGGAGATTCGTGTGATTGTAGGTAAATAGCAAGTTAGGTTGTGTATAAAGCCTCCCATCAAGTGCTCAAAGGCAATGGGAAAGAAGGGATTGCTTAACAGATGGCTCGGGACCTCAAGGAACCAAGAAAATCTCAAAGTAGGACAAAACCTACCGGTTGAAGGCAACCAAAACATATCGGTATAAGTCATTCAAAACCTACCAATAGAAGATTTAAAACCTACAGGTAGAAAATGCTACTATAATTCTTCTACCTCAACCATGCAAAAACCTACTGGTAGAAAATCTTACTGGAAAAAACCTATCGGTAGGTTTTCTTACGTTTTATCGGTAAGGTTTGCCTAGATTTGCCAGACACTTGCTCACATGACTCCACCTACTCCGCAGGCCCAAATCTTATCCTCTAAGACAGACCCTAACATGTTTGACACCCCATGATGCTCTCCTAATCCCTAAAGTCATATTTGAAGTAAGAGAGAGGGGAGAAACAAGAGAGAGAAGAAAGGTGGTTGGTGAAGCATGGGAAGACAATGCTTGGATTGAACTTGCTTGTGGAAGTGTCCAACCTCTCCCCAATCATTCCAATTTAGTTCACACAAGTTAAGGGAGAGGGTATGGACGAAAATGAAGGGTCTTACACCATTATTCAGAATTTACATGCTTTTAGAGAGAGAAGCTCCAAGGTTGAAGATGATGTTTTAGAGAGAGAAAGTTGAGTTTTCGCATTTCCTTCACCATTTTCATTGTAGTAACTTTATTTTACTTGTAATCTTTCCCTCTTATGCTCTAAAATCTTTTATTCAAGTTGTAATTAAGCTTACCTAAGTGTTCTAGCATTTTCATTTCTACATTTGGGTATTTTGTCCTCAATCTTTGTATTTTGGGTATGAATGAATTTGCTCTTGTAGTTTAAACCTTTTCTTGCATTAATACAAGTTTCATGTTCTGTTTAACCACCATGCCTCTTTACCTTATGTTGGTTCTTGCTTTTGCTATGAGTAGCTAGACTTTTATTTGGCTAATCCAAGGGGAATTTCCTCTTGGATATGTGAAATCGCCTCTCTTTCATTCTTCCTCTTAGTATAAAGTGTTTGGTTTGACTAAGTTGAGTGCGGACATGGTTATGGGCTCTTGATATACCGTAGACTTGTCACGGAGTATGCTTTTGTCCAACACATCCACATTAGTCCTTCACTTCCTACGAATCAATCAAACACCGAGACACCATTGGTTAAATGAATTGAGTCGATTTGACATTCCCATTGGAATTACCTCTATGGATTATCCAACTTTGCTTTCTTGCATTTTTATCAAAACACAACTCACCAAAACATAATTAACAAGATTTTCCAATTTTCATTTCTTTACAAATCACCCTTCCAAAACATTTGACCTTTCCTTCCCTAAAAAGATGACCTTGGAATACTCATTCCAAGTAAAACACGACATTGCAAGTCTCTCTACGCTTGGGAAGCACTTTTGCACACACACATTTTTCTTCACACACATGATTTTCCCTATTTTTTGCACGACCTTGAGGGAAAGTGACACTCACCAATTCGTATAAGTCATATACACACAATCCGGGCTCATGTGTGGAGATTAAGGAAGACCATCAAGCAGCCTATAGGAAGGCCTTTAGTGTAAGCTAGTCCAATACCTGAAAAAATGTATCCCCATAAAGGGTGAGTCAAAGCCCAATAAGATATCTCCCATAGAAATTACATCACAATCTCAATGCATATGATATGAATGCGCATCCACACACCAAGCATATATCCAAAGCAACATATATATATAATGACAAGCATACCAATGATGAATGATTTCTCATAAATGCATATCCAAACTTTGAACCCACTCCCGGGTTTCCATACATGACACATGATACAATGTCATGACATGAACCGAACATTCCAAGCCCTTCCCATTGATGCTACGCATCCAATGCCTTGACCATCTTCCGAATTTATAAAGAATCTACTGATCAAAAGCTGTAAAGGCGGACTACTATACATTCAACCATACCACAGTGACCCCCGAAGGGATCTTCTTCTAGTTGCAGGATGAAATCCGATAGCCAATTGCTAGCTCTAAATAACCAACCCAGTGATAAGCTCAATTTTTCCATAACATAACGGGGTGGGGTTGCGCGTCATTCATCAACTCTTGTGTTGGCACGACATTTGAGGGCATCACACTTCTGGCTCCAAGTACACTAGTACACTTTTTTGGAGTTGCATCCCCGATCAAGTGTGTGAACCAAGTAACTAGGTCTTGCACTTGAGGGAGAATCTATCCCTTCTTGCTATACCCGACACAATTCTTCTATATAATGTTCCGTACGACTTAATTGGACCTTGATTCAAACTTCTTGAGTCCACCTATCAACTCACCATGTGATGATTGACCAACCTATGCACCCACACACTCAAACTCATGTCAATGCCCATGCATGTAGTGCAACCTGTGCATATGCAATGTAATGTACATTTGTCATTTTCAATTCATCATAAGCTAACTATGACATGTGAGCATATGATAATATCTTATAAACATCAAAATGTCTATTATATCATGAAGGGTATAATAACATTTCATAGCATCACTAAGCATGTTATAGCACTTTCCATTCAAATAACACAATTGAATATCCATAGGCATTTTATCAAACACATTTAAGGCACAATGTAAATGCATAGTATGTCAATACATATTACACATAATTCACATGTTCAAGCCCAAATCAAGTAGACATAAGAATAACGTGTTTATCAAATTATCCAAACATCTAACTAGTTACACTAGTTCAATTGTAGCTATGGAAACCCTCACCTCTTGAACTTAATCAAGGAAGCAAATCTCCTAGAATACCCAAGAAAATTTCCTCCAAGCCCAGCTCCCAACCCCTTGATTTCCGGAAATGATAGAAAATATGTTTGGTTGGTGTTGATGTGAAGACCTCGTCAAGTAGAACAACTTTAAGTTTCAGCCCAAAGCGATCCAATAGTTGGATCTTCGTTGATCGGAGAAGAAAGGTGGGAGAACTTGGAGAATCTCTCTCTCTCTCTCTCTCTCTCTCTCTCGCTCTCTCTCTCTCCAAAAATGGATGGCTAAAGAATGGGGGCCCCTTAAATACTCTTTGAATGTTTGGCCCTCATTGCGCTACATATCCCTCTTTAATTGTTTCAATGTTTTTCCGAATCAATTAAATCTCATCACGTGTTAAGTTTAGTATATTTTTATCGAACTAACTTTAAATTATTTTTTGGGTTCCGCGAATAAAATCTAATCGCGTTTATTTTAGTCATGNCACCACAGTGACCCCCGAAGGGATCTTCTTCTAGTTGCAGGATGAAATCCAATAGCCAATTGCTAGCTCTAAATAACCAACCCAGTGATAAGCTCAATTTTTCCATAACATAACGGGGTGGGNCGCGACACTTGGTCACATTGTAAAATGCAAAAAATTTGACTGTCTTGGAATTCAACAAAAATTGACTGGATAACTAGATTTTACAATACAAATCCAATGGAGAGATCCACTTTTTTATCCGAGTTCTAAAAAATTTTGGATTTTTAACCCACACTATAACGGCTAATTACCATTTTGACCTTTTAATTATGTTTTAATTTTCCCAAATTTTACAGAATCATCCCTATGTTGTTTACAAATATTAAAAATATTTAATTCCAAAGTCATATTGTCAAAGGAAAGCTTCATGACTATTCTTACAATTTATCAAAATATTAGAAGTTGTAAGGAATGGACAACCTAATATGATAGGAATCTGAGTGCTAATTTTTTAAAAACAGAGTGTTTATCCAAGACAATAAAGTCAATAGAAAAATAAAAATTATCAACTTGGGCCAACACATCCTCCACCACTACTCTTGGTATCTTCACAGTGCGGTCTGTGAGTCAAAGAGTTATGTAAGTTGGTTTCAACTCACCAAGACCCAACTGCTCATATACTGAGTAGGGTAAAAGATTTACATTGGCTCCCAAATCAAGTAAAGTTTGTTCAATTTTAAATTTACCAATCACAAAAGAAGTAGTGGGGCAGCCATGGTCCTTTAGGTGGAGTGATCTATTCAATAATTGCACACACATGTTCAGTTAAAAATGTTTTATTTTGCATATTAAGCTTACGCTTGATAGTACATAAATCTTTCACAATTTTAACATAAAAAAGTGTTTGCTTAATTGCATCTAACAATGGGATATTAATCTTGACTTGCCTAAATACATATAATATCTCATAATTTAACGATGGTTTTTGAGGTGGTTTCAACCCTGGGGGAATGGAGCTGGGATGGGAGATCTCAAGACCTTACTCAACTCGGGTTTGTTATGTCTATTACTCTCCTCCGAGTTTGATGATTCCTCAGACTATAAAGTTGTCATAGAAATGTTTTTATCAATTGTCTTGCCACTCCGAAGGGTAGTGATAGATTTAACTTGCTCATGTTGAAATGCCAGATGAAGTAATTGTCTTGCCACTCCGAAGGGTAGTGATAGATTTAACTTGCTCATGTTGAAATGCCAGATGAAGTAGGTTCATTCACACTAAGTTGACCTTGTGGAATGGTTTGTGGTTTAGCCGAAAACTTACCTTTCTCATGGTGGCTCAGTGTAGTGGTCAATTTAGTGAGAGTGCTCCTAATATCATTCAAGGCTTGAGATATTTTATTATTGATTGTGATCTGACTGATGACTGTAGTTCACGTATGGCATCCTCAAGGTTCATCTTTTAGGGTGGAGTGCATGGTACAAAATTAGAAGGGCCTTGAGGAGGTGGTTGTGTGCGGCATTATCATTCCTCCAACTAAAATTGGGATGATTCTTCCATCCTAAATTATATGTCCTTGAATAAGGGGAAGGGTAAGGTTATTGAGGTTGTTCACAACATATGTTTGGTCATGTAAAACTTCTTTGAAAGCAAGAATTGTGGGGTACTCCTTTGTAGAATGACCTAGGACCTCAGAAATACTACAAATTTCCTCTTCAAGAATAATTTGTACCTCATTGACCTTTGTAAACTCCATGGCCTCTACTTTTCTAGTCAATGTGGCAATTCTAGCTGTTATGTCATCCTCATCTCTTAGTTGGTATTTGCCTCCACCTGATGAACCACCTAAAATTTTATTTTTCAAAGAAGCCTCAGGGGATGCAGTATCCCATGATTTTGGAATTTCAGCAAGATGAAAAATTAATCAAAAACTTCATTGGGTTCCTTGGCCATGAACCCTCCACTACACATCATCTCAGTAAATTAGTGCATTTGGGCTGATAAATCCTCACAGAAAAAACTAATAATGTGTTAGCTCGCATAATCATAATCTAGGCAAGATACAAGTCTTTAAAACATTCCCAACACTAGTAAAAAGGTTCATTCTCTTTTTGTGAAAAATTCATAATTTGCCTTTTCAAAGAATTTGTGTAGTGTGTAGGACAAAAACTTTTCATAAATTCTGTTTGCATCTCTTGCTACAACTTTAATAATGTATCACCCAAGTGTAGATTGTTGCATAGTAATAAAACTCGAAAGTCCGAGGTCGAACAACAAAAAATTGGTGAAAGTAGGAACCTAATAAATTTAAAAATAAAAGTAAATTTTATTTTGAATATATTTGAGAGACTTGAATTTGGAGAAAATAGTAAATTTTGATTTAGAATAGTAATTAGAGTATTAAAGCATAGGGGATCCTCTTCCAATTTCACACAATATTTATTCCTGATCTGGTTTTCGAACTCAATTAAGAACTAGCTAAGGAGTGACCTTAATCGGAAGATTTAGTGGTGATAATATTGACAACAAATCCAAAAGTATAATTGAAAAATTATTTAGACAAAAATCAGATTTAAATTGTAGATCTCAAGCATTCACCATGCCCAAAGTTGATGATGAATCAAGATTATAACAAAGAAAATTTATTTTTATTCACGAACAACAAATCAATTGTTTTTATGAAAATTTTAATTAATTGATTAAAACATGAAAAATCAGTTATTTGGCTCGCATGGAATCTAAAACATTAGATGTACGTGGCACAACAAATCAAAAGATTTTACATAGCAAAAACTTTACGAAAAGACAAGAATCAATTAATAAGAAAAATCATGCATTGAAGACCAATGACTCAACAATAAATACCATACTTTTTGAAGTAATCACCCATAACTTTAGTTGAGGATTTAACAATTCATAGACATCAAAACAATAACAACAAGGAAAAACAAAACTAGAAGAAGGGATCCAAAATGATCCTTAACATAAGAGAAGTCATAAATATAAACTGGTGGGTTCTAGGGTTGGGTTGGGAGTAATCCCTTTAAAAAAAAAGTGTCTTTTTAGGTTAAATCCCGTACATTAGGACCAAGGAGGCATAAAAAATGTTCTAAAATCGTGTTCGGATGCACTATTCACAAGTCTAGATGCGGGTAAGTTTTTGCCCAAACTTCCAACTCGATTTTCATAAAGTTAGATTCCGATTCACAAGTTTTTTTATGGAATACATTTTTGAAGCTCTTCAAGTCTACTTTCTAATGCAATAAGAATCAGGTCAATCTGACATCGAGATAAAAAGTTATGACAAAAATGCCAAAGTAGTATCAAAATATTTCTTTCCCAAATTCTCCCCAACATGCGTTTGTGTTTCAGTTGCCTCCCAACATCTTTGCTTCATCAAATCATACCCTATTACAACCAGATCCTTCCTCCATTGTTTACTCAACTTGGATCAATTCATTATCATTATATATTTTTTATTTTTTGATTTTTGATTTTTGATTTTTGATTTTTGATTTTTGATTTTTGATTTTTGATTTTTGATTTTTTTTATTTCTGTGAGGAGGAGAGAAACTTGAACCCTTAACCTTAGAAAGGTAAACCCTTCACAAGGTAAGGAGTATCGTTATCATTATAAATCATTCGAATTACCTACAAAATGAGACAAACAAGTATCAAGCTAGAAAATTCAAGTATTTAACACATTTTATCTCAAACAATATGTAATTAACACATCCTTAAATATAATAAATAACACTTTTGATGGTTACTCACATGTGATATGGGATATATTAGAAATTTAGAGGTATTTTGGGCCATAAATGCATTTTGGAGAGATTTAAGATAGAAAAGGATTTGACACTACTTTAATACTTTGGTCATGATTTTTTATCCCACTGTATAATTGAGCTAATTTTCATGGTATTAGAAAGTAAACTTCAAGAGTTACAAAATTGTATTTCATGAAAAATTCATGAATCGACCTCTAACTAAATCAAAATTAAGATGGATGTTTGGGCAAAAACTTGGGTGCATTCGAACGCAAGTCTGATCTAACAATTTTTAGTAAGGTGAAAGGGAGATACTAAGCAGAAATTCCGTTTGAAGCCCAATTATTTCTGCACCGTTTGAACAATTTTTGACCCTATAAATACCCTAGAGATTCGTTAAGCCTGGGAGAGTTTGGAGTGGATAAAAGAAGGAAAACGGGATGGGTCTTGAAGGGACTAACATGTGGTAATCGCACAAAACACGTTAGGACCTATTATCTACGAATTAAGGTAAGGTTTCTTTCTCATTCCTATTCATTGAGAATATGGTTACTATTTATATAAATTTTTATTATATTTCGTAAATATGTGATAGATAAACAATGATTTACTCTCAATCATATGATTTTTTTTTTTTTTGAAAGAATACTTGATTCACATCCATATTATAGGTTCTTGATTTAAAAATCCTAGGTCTTGAATATGATCTAATTGATATTATTTCTTGACTATCTCTTGCATGTTTTTCTAGAAGT
Source organism: Ilex paraguariensis (assembly GCA_963454935.2). NCBI lineage: Eukaryota > Viridiplantae > Streptophyta > Magnoliopsida > Aquifoliales > Aquifoliaceae > Ilex > Ilex paraguariensis. The sequence goes on from CAUOFW020001803.1 coordinate 202,492, forward strand.
TCCTTCCATTTTGAGAATTATGGAATTATAATTTGTGGTACATGTGAATTTTATTGAAAAATATGAATATTATCTCTTGTATGGTTAGGTGTAATGAACTTGGGTTGCATACGGATTTATATCATAGAGTATTTAGATGTATTTCTTAATTTGAAAGATTTAGAAGTTTCTTATAACTCGTAGTGAAGTTGATTCCTTGCCAAGTTCCAAACCACTACTCGTTTATGGAGTTTGAAGCTAAGGGTTAGTATACTATTCCTATGAAGATGTTGTCAATATTGATGTGTCAATATACGTGCTTCTTAAAACTTTGTATAATTACTTCACGTCTATTTGTGAAAATTGGGACATAACATATCATTAACCACCAANTGTCAATATACGTGCTTCTTAAAACTTTGTGACCCTATGGAGTGTGATTAAGAATGTGGAGTTTTATGGACCAAATATATTTGATTTGTGGATTCATATTAGTTAACCTACATTCATGAGATATAATTGTTATAATATTTTGTTTTGAGAATTGATTCTACTCCATATGGATTTTTTGTTTGTACATCGAAACTTGAGACCATTATTAATTGTCACTTACTTTGCTTCATTTTATTTTTGTAAATTGAGAACGACCTATTTTATACATTAGGCAAACCTTGTTTAGATTTGAGAAAGTTTCCTAATGGGTTAGTTTTACATCCCCTTTCCTTAACATTGTTTATTGTTGCTTTCTAGCTTATTAGTCCTAATGGTTTAGTTTTACATACCTTTTCCTTAACAATGTTTATGGTTGCTTTCTAGTTTATTAGAGATAATAGTTTTGTTTAATTTTTTGTTGTTAATTAAAGTTTTGGATGATACCTTTAAAGGTTAAATGATGTTTGTTTTGGAATTTTGTTTAGTTAAATGATGTTGATGGTTTTACTTTATTTAATGATATCTTAGCTATGCTTTAATGGTTTTGATGATTCATAATTACTTCACGTCTATTTGTGAAAATTGGGACATAACATATCATTAACCACCAATCTTCGCAGGTCATCCATTAGCTGATAGGCAGGCTGAAGGGACCAATAGGACCCTCCCAACGCTTGCAGCTCTCTAGGCCACAAACCACCGATCACGAGATCAGACACCTCATTTGCTACAACAACGACAATCATCTCTAAACGAAATGTTGCTGCTGCTCCTAATGCACCCGCTACTTATTCAAGATTTTTAGACCTACACTCCCACTGTATCTCTCAGCTGTGGCCACACTCTCGCAAATGCACCCATAACTCATTTGTTGGTAAGTACTCTATATTAAATTACAATTCCAAGACCTTCCACGGTCCGCAATTAGATGTCCCCGAAGTCATAGCATAACAATATTTACTGTACGCAACTGGGAATTTAGTTTTGGCAAACATGTTTTGTTTGAATACTTTGGTTTCATCCAAGGAAAATTGGACACAGTATTTACTGATGCATTCTCACATAAACGTACACTTACATAACAATTATGAGCGGACACCTCATAAGCCTCACAAGCCCGATTCTGTGATGCATTTAAGAGTCCCAAGAACAAATGGGAGTCAAATCCCTCCAATACATTCTTCTCCCTGATAAATCACCATATTGTGAATTGAAGTGGGGCTCAAGCACGGCCCACCACCACAACGTTGACAATCAATCCAATTTCTTTTCACGGTGCTGGAGTTTCAGGAATGGTGGCAGCAGGTTGCCTGGTCACAGCAACTAGTATGTCAGCATAACCTACAACCCCAACCAAAACATCCTCATTTTCAGCTTCAGTCACCCAAACATGGGTTGCCCGATGAGATAACATCTGAGCCATGACTGCAGCTAATGAACTCGTAACTTTACATGTTAAGGGTGCACTTCTACCCCGATACATGCTCCTACCCACACCGAAACTCGGGCTTGCCGGATTGCTAAAGAACCCAATATTCCGACTGCTGAACTTTCTCGGCCTCATTGATCCACCGCCATTAACTAAATTATTATCTCCAACAATAGGGTTAACAGCAAAATCAGGTACTGACCTTGAAGTCATGTCTTCAACCCCCATAACAAACTGTCCTGCAGAGAAATTGGCTAAAGCCCATGCTGCAGCCAAGTAATCACATTTCCATAATTTTGTAGCCGAGATCTCGCCAATGATCTTATATTGACCATCTGAAGTGGGTTCCACAACTGCCACCGCACTGGGGTCCTGGGGAAGCTTTCGGGTGGCTTCAATGGCTGGGTGAGATGCTTCAATGGAGCTGTAGTTCCAGTTGATGATACCGAGGGAGGAGATGGAGGAGAGAGGGAGAGGAGCTAAGGCACCAAGGCAACCAATGAGAAAACGAATGACATCCTCTCTTGATAGACAACAGAACTTGTCACGGATGATGGTGGTGGAAGATGAGGAAGGACGATTGCTGCTGGCAAATGAGTTATTACTATTGCCGCTAGACGTGTCGATGTTCTTGAGCCACTTTCCATTATATAGAATTGAGAATCGTTTGCTCATTCCTCTCCACACTAAGCTTTTAGGAACAAGGAGTCGCTTCACACCCTGCTTCATCATCTCCAGTGCATCTACCAATCTTGCACAAAAATGATCGGAATTACATCAGTTAGAAAGTTTGATCCAAAAAAAAACATAAATTAGAAAAAATAATACGATGAAATGGTATGCAACATCAATAAGCTTTTCTTCTTACGCTCTACATTTTCTTTCTATCCTTATTTCTGGGTAAAAGTACGAAAGAATGATGATAGTGATACCATGGGACATCCAACCTGTTATACTCAGATGCTCCACGAGTAATATTGATGGGTTCTCATCTTTTCCCAACATATTGCCGGAAGATTAGCCTTTTTATGTCCAATACAGAACTAAAAACTAAGGGGAAAAACTATTAAATTTCAGGACTCAGGATTTCAAATTCAATTATAAGTGGAGGATGATACTTAAAATCCTTCCTGTGAAGAATTCTAATGGCAGCAGGAATCTAAGTAGATGTTTCTCTCATGCCTAATGATTCTCTCTCCTCTCCCTCAACTAGCCCTATTGACACACAAATAGTCGATCATTGTAACATATTAAGAAATCTGACCTTCACAGTCACTCCTCTCAAATGCAACCTAAAAAAAAAAACCAGGTCTTGTCTAAATAAACTCCTGCTGATCATAATGAATTTCTACAGGTACTTGACGGCTTTTCCGTTGCCAGCAAAAAAAAATAAGTGATGTTTTGTATGTAATCATTGTGTTCCTAAACTAATTAAACACTTGAAGAGACCTGGGCTGCATGGACCATGGGGGAGTCAGAAAGGGAAGCTTGCCATCTGAAAAAATCATACTTTTCAAGGTGCTCACATTTGTTTATGCACTCCGTTAATATAGGAGAAATAGGAGGAGGTGGGCAATCTAGGAAATATAATTTTTAGATCAAAAAATGGAACAGGAGGGTACTATATATCTAGCTACCATAATTATTTACAGTATGACCAAACCATCAATTTCTTTCTTAGGATGTAACAACAAATTTACTCATCTCGAGAACTGAATCAGAAGAACACCTCTGAAACAGTATCATGAACAAGTGTTGAAGCGACACACCTATGATGATCAATGGAAGCATGCATAAAAAATGCTGTGGATGATAACTGTGTGGACTGACTACTCAAGCAACTTTGACAACTGCTGATGGTTCTCAAATAGATGCGGTTTAAATTCTGTAATTACTGAGCTTTCTAGCATCCACCATTGACCATGTCACCATACAACTAGCCTAGCTCCAACTTATTACCAACATTATGGGACACTCAGCCCAAGCACTCCTGCTAAGCCTCATTAGTTGCTATTAAGAATAGTAGGGTAATATGTGTAAATTGTTAATAATAAGAGGGTGTATGTGTAATTCTCATTATTGTAGGTTAACTATAAATACAAGTGATCTATAAGAGCTAGGTTAAATTTTAACCTCTCTCTGTTTCTCTCTAATATTATGTTAATTCTCCACACTTAACATGGTATCACAGCGATTACGATCATAACTATATTCTAAATAAATTAATTCTGTTTGTGGGTACTGTGGTGGTGCTGGTGTTTGTCGAAGCATAGTGGTGGTGGTTTGTTTGTGGTACTGGTGTGGTGTCGTTGCTTGTCGAAGCATCGTGGAGGTGGAGGTGGTGGTGGTGGTATTGTTGTGGTTCTGGTGTTTGTCGAAGTGTAGTGGTGGTGGTGGTGGTCGCCATCATCTATTCTTCGCTGCAGTCTATTATTCGTCGTGGTGGTTGCCAGAGTTGTGGTGGACTGCCGTTTATAGTGGTGGTGAGGCACAGTCAAGACCAAGGTTCACTAAAACCCTAATTAATGAACAAAGAAGGCAAGGTCCAAACCCTTGTTTAGACCCGACTTTGATCCAACCCAATTATTTTAAATCGGGTCCAGCCTATTGAACTAGACCGGTTCAGTGGTCCAATAAGTCCCTGTGGTCTGGTTCAGTCCGGTTCAATCAGTTTTTAATCCGGTTCAACGGTCCAACAAGCCTATTCGGTCTGATTCGGCGGTCCAGAGCCCCTCCGGTTCAACAGTCCAAAGCTCCTAACAAGTCCGGTTCAACAGTCTAGAGCCCCTAACAGGTCCGGTTTAGCGGTCTAGAGCTTCTAACAGGTCCGGTTCAATGGTTCAGAGTCTCTAACAGATTCGGTTCAACGGTCTAGAGCCCCTAACAGGTCCAGTTCATCAGTCTAGGAGCTCTAGTAGGTCTGGTTCAACACTGCAGCTTGTCTGGTTCTACATTTCAGCCTGTCCGATTCCTCTGATTCAGCATTGTAGCACTTCTTGTTTGCTATTTGCTGCACTGCTATGGAACCCAAGCAAGATAGCAGGTCCCTTACTCCATCTTTGTCTCCTCCTACTCTTATCAATGGTCCCTAACCTCTGTTAAACTCAATGGGATCAATAATATTTTATGGTCCCGATCTGTTCAAGTTTTTCTTTGAGGCAAAGGATTTAAGAAATATTTAGTGCATCCTAAATCTAAGGAAAATAGTCCTGGGTATGATCAGTGGGAACAAAAAGATGCTCAAATTATTTCTTTACTACTGAATAACATTGAGCCCAGTATTAGTTCCACTCTACTTTATCTTGATACTATCAAAGAGATATGGGATCACTTGGCCCCTATGTATTCTAGTACAGGTAATTTTACCCGAGCTTATGAGGTGTGTAAGGAGTACTTCCAACTGGAACAGAGTACTCTGAGTATTGAGGATTATTATTCTCACGTTCGGGGAGTTTGTGAGGAGATGAAGACCTACCATCCGTTTACTACTGATGCAGCAGTTTGACAGAAGCAACATGAGGACATGAATGTTGTTAGGTTTTTGGTAGGACTGAAACCCAAATATGAGGCTATTCATTCTCAAATTTTGGGTGGTTCTAGTCTTCCCTTACTACTCGAGGTTTCCTCTCGCGTACAGTATGCTACTTTGTCTACTTCAGGCATCGAGCATGGTGTCTCTACTGATTGTTCAGCTCTTGTGGTCCCTAATAGCCATAATGATGGTCCTCGAGGTGGTTGTGGTGGTCAAGGAGGTCGTACAAGAGGTCGTATGGGTGGTCGTGGGAGCCTTAGTGGACCCTGTTCCTATATTCACTATGGCCGTGGAGGGCATACTATTGATTTTTGTTGGGATTTACATAGGAAACTTTCTGGTGCTGCGAATCAGGCTTCCTATCAGGATGATACCTCTTCTGTTGCTTCCATACCTCGATCAACTCCCCCAGACACTGGGTTGGTTACTATTACACGAGAGGAGTATGCTCAGTTCCTGTCCCAGCAACAGGCTATTCCATCTCCTTCTACTGCTACTTTTGCCCAGTCAGGTACTGCTTCCACTTATTTATTGTCCTCCACTCACAGTCCTTGGATCATAGACTCTGGCGCCTCGACCACATGACTGATGCGTCTGATGTTTTTACTACTTATCAGTCTGCTACTTTCACACGTAGTGTTACTCTTGCTAATGGTACTTGTTCTAAAGTTTCAGGTCTGGATACTACTCACTTGAGTCCTAATATGTCCCTATCTTTCGTGTTATTTGTTCTTCAGTTTCCTTTTAATTTACTTTTCATTAACAAGATTACTCATTCTCTTAATTGTTCTGTAACATTTTATCCTTCTTATTATGTCTTTCAGGATCTCAAGACGAAGAGGAAAATTGGTACGGGGCATAAAGCTGGTGGCCTATATTACCTGGACTTTGATTCACCTACCCAAACTCTACAAACCTCGTTGTCTCCTTTTCAGTGACATTGTCGTCTTGGACNCTTCCAACTGGAACAGAGTACTCTGAGTATTGAGGATTATTATTCTCACGTTCGGGGAGTTTGTGAGGAGATGAAGACCTACCATCCGTTTACTACTGATGCAGCAGTTTGACAGAAGCAACATGAGGACATGAATGTTGTTAGGTTTTTGGTAGGACTGAAACCCAAATATGAGGCTATTCATTCTCAAATTTTGGGTGGTTCTAGTCTTCCCTTACTACTCGAGGTTTCCTCTCGCGTACAGTATGCTACTTTGTCTACTTTAGGCATCGAGCATGGTGTCTACTGATTGTTCAGCTCTTGTGGTCCCTAATAGCCATAATGATGGTCCTCGAGGTGGTTGTGGTGGTCAAGGAGGTCATACAAGAGGTCGTATGGGTGGTCGTGGGAGCCTTAGTGGACCCTGTTCCTATATTCACTATGGCCGTGGAGGGCATACTATTGATTTTTGTTGGGATTTACATAGGAAACTTTCTGGTGCTGCGAATCAGGCTTCCTATCAGGATGATACCTCTTCTGTTGCTTCCATACCTCGATCAACTCCCCCAGACACTGGGTTGGTTACTATTACACGAGAGGAGTATGCTCAGTTCCTGTCCCAGCAACAGGCTATTCCATCTCCTTCTACTGCTACTTTTGCCCAGTCAGGTACTGCTTCCACTTATTTATTGTCCTCCACTCACAGTCCTTGGATCATAGACTCTGGCGCCTCGACCACATGACTGATGCGTCTGATGTTTTTACTACTTATCAGTCTGCTACTTTCACACGTAGTGTTACTCTTGCTAATGGTACTTGTTCTAAAGTTTCAGGTCTGGATACTACTCACTTGAGTCCTAATATGTCCCTATCTTTCGTGTTATTTGTTCTTCAGTTTCCTTTTAATTTACTTTTCATTAACAAGATTACTCATTCTCTTAATTGTTCTGTAACATTTTATCCTTCTTATTATGTCTTTCAGGATCTCAAGACGAAGAGGAAAATTGGTACGGGGCATAAAGCTGGTGGCCTATATTACCTGGACTTTGATTCACCTACCCAAACTCTACAAACCTCGTTGTCTCCTTTTCAGTGACATTGTCGTCTTGGACATCTTTCTCCCCAGAATCTGAAGCATCAAGTTCTCAGTCTTAGTTATGTGTCGTCTTTGTCTTGTGAAGCTTGTCAACTTAGTAAGCATCACCGTGTGTCATTTCAGTCTAGAGTCAATAATCGTGTGTAGTCCATTTGAATTAGTTCATTCTGATATATGAGATTCAATAAAGAATATTTCATCTAATAAATATCCTTATTTTGTGATATTTGTGGATGACTATTCTCGTGTGACTTGGTTATTTTTGATAAAAGCTGGGTCTGAATGATTCTCTATATTTGAGACTTTTCGTAAGAAAATAAAAAATTAGTTTGGTTGTCGTATACGTACTTTACGTTCCGATAATACTCGGGAATATGAATCTGATCTTTTTTCAGCTTATTTTAGTAAAACTAGCATTATTCATCAGACTTCTTATGCTTACACTTCTCCACAAAATGGTATTGCTGAACGCAAGAACCGTCATTTGTTGGAAGTCACCCGTACAAGTCACCTGTTATTCCAGATGAATGTTCCCCGATACTTTTGGAATGATGTTCTTACTGCTTGTCATCTTATTAATCGTATGTCATCCTCTGTGTTAAATGGGCAAAGTCCATATTTTTCCTGGTAAGTCCTTATTTTTCCTGACTCCTAAAGTTTTTGGATGTGTCTGTTATGTTCACAATTTGGNTTTCCTGGTAAGTCCTTATTTTTCCTGACTTCTAAAGTTTTTGGATGTGTCTGTTATGTTCACAATTTGGGTCCTGAGTTTGACAAACTTGACCCTCGAGCTACCAAATGTGTATTTCTTGGTTACTCCCGCACGCAGAAGGGGTATCGTTGTTACAGTCCTTCTCTGCATCGATACTTTACTAGTGTCGATGTCATGTTTGAAGAATTCATTCCATACTTTTTAGCACCTTCTCAGCCTTTGGATCTGAACTTTGGATCATCTCCTGTACCACTATTCTCATCTTCAGATATTCCATTGCCCACTATATTACCATCTACTTTACCTCTCTATGTCTACTCTTGCCGTTCTCATCCATCGACTAAGGTGCCCGTACCATCTTCCTTACCGCCTTCTAATCCTAGTATATCATGTAATTTAGACTCTTTACCTATTACTCTTCGCAAAGGTACTCGTTCATGTGTTACTCATCATCCCATTTCTCCTTTTGTTTTATATGATACCTTGTCTCTTGTCTTCTCCTGTTTTACTTCTCAATTATTTGCTATATCTATTCCTAAGCATTTACAGGATGCATTATCTGATCTAGGTTGGAGGAAAGCTATGGAGGAGGAGATGAATACTTTATATCATAATGGGACTTGGGATCTCATCCCTTTACCTCTGGTAAACTAACTGTTAGCTATCGTTGGGTGTATACTGTTAAATTTCGTCCGGATGATAATGTGGAACGTCTCAAAGCCCGACTTGTTGCAAAGGGCTTTACTCAGACTTATAGTGTTGATTATGAGGAGACTTTTTCTCCTGTTGTCAAAATTTCCTCTGATCGTATCTTGATTTCTTTGGCTGCTATTCTTGATTGACTCTTGTTTCAGTTAGGCATCAACAATGCCTTCCTACATGGTGACTTGGTTGAAGAGGCATACATGGAACAGCCACCTGGGTTTACTGCTCAGGGATAGTATAGTAAGAGTGTATGTCGGTTAAAGAAATCTTTGTATGGTTTGCAGCAATTACCGAGGGCATGGTTTGATAAAGTTTTCAAATGCAGTTTTAGAGTTTAGTCTTCTTCGATGCCAGACAGATCATTCTGTGTTTCATAGACAGACAGATGCTGGATATGTCCTATTGGTGGTCTATGTAGATGATATTGTGATTACTAGAAATGATTCTAAGGGGATTGCCAAGTTAAAAATATTCTTGCAAGATCGATTTCATACCAAAGATTTAGAAAAACTCAGGTATTTCTTGGGTATTGAGGTGGCTCGATCTAAACAGGGTATTTATTTATTCCAGAGAAAATACGTACTTGACATGCTTAAGGAAGCAGGTTTGCTGGGTAATAGACTGATTGATGTTCCTATGGATCCGAATCAAAAATTATTGATGGATGATGGTGCATTGTTTGAGAATCCGGGTCGGTATCGTAGATTGGTTGGGAAGCTTAATTATCTCACTATTACTCGACCGGATATTTCCTATGTAGTTAGTATAGTAAGTCAGTTCATGGGGTGTCCTAGAGTATCACATTGGGAGGCAGTTACTCGTATTCTGCGATATCTCAAATGAGCTCCTGGACTTGGACTATTATATCGAGCTAATGGACATCTTAGAGTAGAAGGTTTCTCAGATGCTGATTGGGTTGGCTCTCCTTCTTATCAGAGATCAACCACTAGTTATTGCACTTTCTTAGGACGTAATGTTGTCTCATGAAAAAGTAAGAAACAACCCGTGGTAGCAAAACCCAATGTCGAGGCTGAGTATAAGGCAATGGCACATACGACGAGTAAGTTGACTTGGCTACTACACTTTCTCCAGAAAATTGGGTTTCTAGTTCAACTTCTTTTACAGTTGTTCTGTGACAACCAGACAGCTATCCATATCGCTGTCAATCCTGTGTTTCACGAGAGAATCAAGCATATTGAGGTAGATTGTCACTTTATTCAGGATAAGATAGTAGCTGAAAAGATTACAACTCTATTTGTGAAATTTGAAGATCAGCTTGCAGATATGTTTACCAAAACATTGAGTCGTACACGTCTTATAGCTATTTGTTCCAAGCTTGAATTATATGATATATATAGTCCACCTTGAGGGGGAGTGTTAAGAATAGTAGGGTAGTATGTAAATTGTTAATAGTAAGAGGGTGTATGTGTAATTCTCATTATTGTAGGTTAACTATAAATACAAGTGATGTATGAGAGCTAGGTTAAGTTTTAATCTCTCTCTGTTTCTCTCTAATATTGTGTTAATTCTCCACAGTTAACAGTTGTTAACATCTCATTCTTCTACATCATCTCCAAAGCAAAAGAACCGACCATTACATAGTCTAAGGGCCCCAAAAATTGTGGAAGGAAAGTGGGAAGAGGCATTTGATCTGACTGTAATTACTTTTCTCTCNATGTTTCTCTCTAATATTGTGTTAATTCTACACAGTTAACAGTTGTTAACATCTCATTCTTCTACATCATCTCCAAAGCAAAAGAACCGACCATTACATAGTCTAAGGGCCCCAAAAATTGTGGAAGGAAAGTGGGAAGAGGCATTTGATCTGACTGTAATTACTTTTCTCTCAGAAATTATGCAAATATTTGCTAATATTATTTCAACATCCCTCACCAACTGGAAATGTTCAAGAATTGCAATATAAGGAAGTATGAAAATGACCGGGACTCATTTGCTACTTAGTATTTCTCATTCGATAAATTATGGGAGACAAATTGAGTTTGTTACATTTTGTTGTTAATGATATTTTAACTTTAAGAAGGCCATTATCTGGTGTTAGTCCCACTCAAACGAGGTAACATTTTGGGAATATATCTTTTAAAAAAAAAATGTTTAGATGTGGAGTTTGAAATCATAAAAAAACGTAACTGGTTTGAAAGTTTTGACCTCCGTAGAGAAATTTCAATTAAATTGGACAACAGAATCATTTTTGTAAGTTTGGCAAAATAAGATTTGAGTAGTTTTAATCACGCATAGGATGTAGTACATAGTTTACTCCCAAACTTGTCAAGCGCCTACTTCATCCACTCTGAGCTTTCAGCTTTGGTGGTGTACTTAAACCACAAAATATTCTAGCCAGGCCATCCATGGGAAATTAATGAAACAGTACACGCATTTGGGATATATTTGGGAAGTCGTATGTGATACCATATTTTTGCTTGGAATTTATCATGCTTACAAATCCCAATCATAAAAAAGAAAGAGCAGACTGATACACCCAGCCTAAAGCTTTGTTGAGGGAGTTGGGTTGTCATGTCTAAAGGACAAATGTATATATTTTTATAAAATACAAATGTAGCCTAAGACATAAAAAAAATAGTTTACATATTAATCAAATGTTTCGACTCTTTTTATTAATGGACGAAATTCAGGTTAAATCCAAAAAAAAAATAAAAAAAAAAGAGAAAGAAATAAGTATAAATTTAAAACGGCATCAGACTCCGTTTTTCATTTATTTTTCTATTTTCCAGGTTTTCGTTTCTTTTTGAAACCTGCCAAATCCGGGTATAATGGCATGAAACTGGATTATGTTCCTTTTTTGATCATTAGAAAGAAATTGAATTTACCTCTCTTGCCCCACCCCCCATACGACTAAGAAGTGCTGGATTCTCTTTCGGGTAGGCCCTGAAAGGTGATGGCAGGCTGACAAAAAACCATGTAAGTTGCCAAAGGAAAAAAGAGCTCCCTCACTCACATGTTCACTATCACAACTGACTATCAGTCATTTCAAGCATACAATTCCAAGCCCCCTTCACTTAGACCGTCCTCAAAACTGCAGAAACCCCCTTTAACAAATAGCATTCAGTAATCAAAGACTAGTGCCAATGGTTAGCTCTAGAGGTCACCATACGAACTAAACTGCTAGCACTCAAATAAATGAGAGTAAATTAAGGTAAGAGGAATAGAGAAAAAAGGGGTAGGAACAAAAAGAGACTTTAAAGGTGTAAAGTGCAAGTAACAAACATGAAGATTAAAAAGTTTTTCGAATAATGAAGTTATCAATTTAATATGACAAGATTAACAACCAACCTGCTCAGTTATATGAAGGACATTTGACATGTTGCGGTCACCATCAACTATGAAGGGGAGGTCTCTACTAAACCTAAGTTGAGGTCTAAATAACTTTAGAAATGACAAGAAAGGTTTTTTAAATTGCTAGAAAACTCAAGATAGATAAACCTACTCTATTTGTTTATTTAACAGAGTAACACTTCTACTAACACATGATTCCCAATCTTCATATAAACCAATTCTCTAAACATATTACAAAGAGGATAAAAAAACCTTAGTACAAGAATTGCCTTCTCATTTGTCAATAGAAACTAGATCAAGTAAAATCACATGTTGTCTAGCACAACTATGATTACATTTGGTAAGAAAACATATGTCAACAACATATTTTCATTGAATGGTGGCATAAGACAAGCATCACAAAATTGACAAAGAAAGTTGCAGAATTACAAAAAAAAAATCATTAACATATAAATTAAATCATAAGAACAAGACTTTGGGACAGTTTCACGAGTGTGGGGCATTAGATTTTGAATCTGATTGGGGTCATAATGCAAAAAGAGTTGATAAGTTGTCCATGTGGCCCAATAGTTGCAATTTAACACCAAAATAAAGTTTTTCTCCGTCGTAAGTCCAAGAGCTTCTTTCCCATTTTTTCATAACCGTCTTATCTTGCTTATTCCAGAAATCAGTTGGCTAGTGGAGATTTGAAGATACAAGTTTCCAATATGATGACCATGATCCTACTTGCAGAATTTATGCCAAAGAGATAGTGATGTAGACGGGAAGAAGAAGAAATTAGAGAATAGAAAAAAACGGGAAGAAGGGGAGGTTTACCTCATCCTCGTAAGGAATCAATCAAGAAACACAAAAATCAGTGTAGAGAATAATCAATTAATATTCATAATCTCTCTCTACTCTAAATAATGGAAATTATATCAATATTTATAAGCTAAGTCTCCTACCAAAATCTAAAGTAGTTTCCTAATGAAACTATCACATTACTAAAACAATCCTTATCAAACAAATATTCCGTACCTAATATAATAATACTAACATTAATAATCCAAATTCTTCAATTTAAATTTATCTAATCCCTTTTCGATATCTATCAGTTTTCCCCAGTTGAAAAAACTCTTCTCCAAAGAGTTGTAAGGTTAAAAGAACTCCAATAAATCTGAAGAAGCTTGTGATCCAAAAAAATAACTTTGTAATTCCTATAGTCAAATCTATAATTTCATAAAGGTTTGGGGGGTATTTGTGTAATTTTAGAGGTGTTATGTTGAGGTGTGTGGTTAGGTTAGATGGGTTTATCATGATATTGGGCTGCTTTTTTGGGCACTTGGGTTGGGTAGAATTTGTTCTTGGCTTGGTTCACTGTTGTGGATTATTATTATTATTATTACTATTTTGGATTGGGGGGCTAGACCTGGTTATTGGGTAAATGGACTTGTGATCCTTTTCTCTAAAGGAAACAGGTGGTTAAATCTAGGTCTGGGAAAAAAAATTGAAGACCCACAAGTAAGACTTCTTCACAATCAGAAGGCACGGTAGCAACAACGTTACTGTAGTATCAACACGCCAATGATGACATCAATCAACAACAACAATGAATATGAGATTAATACTAACAAAACGATTGGATCTAAGATTAGTCTCTAATACCAAATTGATGTAAGACTAGTGGAAGAACAAGTTAGAGAATACAAAAGGAAGATCAGAATGGAAGGTTTGCCTCATCCTCACAAGAAATTAGTGAAGAAACACACAAATCTCCGCACAAAATAATCAATTCATATTTATAATCTCTCTCTACTCTAAATAGTGGAGATTACATCAATATTGATGGCCAAGTCTCCTACCAAAATTAAAAAAAAAAAAAAAACTCTTTTGCAAAAAATTCTAAAAAAGTTTCATAATCAAACTCCTAAATTCATATCCGACTAAAACTTTAGAATAATTGTTAAACCAAATTCTGAAGTAGTTTTCGGATGAAACTATCACATTACTAAAACAATCTTTATCAAACAAATTTTTCCTAACTAATATAATAATACTAAAATAAATAATAATCCAAAATTCTTCAATTCAAATTTATCCAATCCTTTTTCGATCTATATCGGATAGCCAACTCTATTATTGAGGAAATAAGGAAATGGGTGAGGATTTGGTAGTGCCTCCATTGCTAAAGCCACTTCTTTCAAGTAAAACTGTAATGAAAATGATTTATTCTGCAAGGAAGGGTCAAAATTACATTTCTTATCCACCGAAATGTCTCTAATTCCATGGAACCGATAAGAATCGGTGATTGAATATTGAAATTTCAATATTTCGAGATGCTTCGAGATGTTTCTATATGTGTCAACCAACGTTTTGGAAACAAATTTTAAACATGTTCTCTATTTTCGAGATATTTCTAAAATATTTTTGTTTCTAAACTGACCAAAAGTATGCACCAAAACAAAATTTGATCTTTGGCTGCAAGGACCTAAACAAAGAAGTGAAACACTACGATTAGTAGTGCAATGAGATTAGAGAAAGAGTTCAAGTTTACCGGCATCAAACAAGGGTCCATTTGTAAATATTTGACCAAACAAGATAATGAACCGCTTGTATGGGGAGAATTTCACTTTGAAAAAAAGAAAAGAAACAGCTAAGGCTAGTAAAAACCACAAAAAGACTAACCTAGTACCCCAAGAACAAATTATAAAGAGGATAAAAAAGTGCTATGATTGGTATCCAGTGTACAACGATGAAATATTAACTAAGCTCACCTTACATTCGTATTTGAACCTTAGAAATATATATATGAAGACCTCAAAGTCATACACAATATGCGAACAACTACATGAGAAATATTTTTTAATTTTATGGAAAAACACGGGCAACCAAAAGAATGAGATAGAGGAATTCCAAGAGAAAGACTTATTACTAGATGGAATCGCTTGTCAAATATGTTTTCAAAGACCAAACAAAACAAAATAGCTATTTTTTTATGGAAAGCCCTATACCCAAAAAACACTATTTTTCCATTTGCTAACCAAGGTTCTATTAATATCTTTTGCGAGCACACGAAAGAATGATTTTTCAGGGGCANCGACCAAACAAAACAAAATAGCTATTTTTTTATGGAAAGCCCTATACCCAAAAAACACTATTTTTCCATTTGCTTACCAAGGTTCTATTAATATCTTTTGCGAGCACACGAAAGAATGATTTTTCAGGGGCACATAATTCTTACAATTTTTGGGTATTTGACGAATTCCATAAAACAAATGAAGGAAGTAGACGCTTTGGAGCAACAAAAGAAGAGACCGCATTCAAAAAAAGTCTTCTAAAAGTTTTAGATGGCCAAGAATGCCGGCTAGATTCCAAATACTCAGGAATATTTCAAAATAAGGGAAATGTACCTTTCATCATGATTGCAAACGAGATACCAAATGTCTGTTGGACGAATTCTTGATTAGGTGGAATCAAACCTTCAGCTCTCAATGCTTTGTTATAGTTTCGAATTCATTGTTTTATGTGTGCTTTAATTTTTGTCATTTTTGATATTGAAACAATTTTTCAATGGAGAGATCAGATGGACTCCGCAAGGAATAAGGTTTAATTAGGTCAATTTTTGGTAAGGTTCCAAAAATGGCAATTTGATAAGCGCTTAAAAAGGAATAAAGTTTCATTTTTAGAAGGATTGATTGAAAATGAAAGGTTACCATTTAATTTGGGAAGAAAGAGTTACATTAAAAAACAAGCGATTGTTGCAAAGGCCTCGTGCGTGTTGACAGAAGTGTTAAGAGTATTTTATATTCTGAATAGTTTAGGCATTTTACATTGTTTTGTTGCCCTACTATATAAGGGCCTATATTTATATTCTAGGTAGTTTAGGCATTTTACATTGTTTTCTTGCCCTACTCTATAAGGGTCTATATTGTGTATTCTAGGTTAAGGAGTATTACAGACTTGTTTAGCAATAATAATATTTTTTCCTTTTTTCACTCTTCTTTATTTGATCAAAGTTTATATGGTATCAAAGCATGGTTTTGATCCAAAATATATTGTAGCACCACAATAATTTAGTTGGAGAAAGAATATATTCTTGGATCAGGGCTAACATCATCTATGGTGTTTTTTTTTTGGCTATTTTCTTCGACTTCTTTACTTCATATCAAGCCTAAGTAGTACGACTAAAGGTTCCTAGTGCTGGGTTATGTGATTTGAGGGATAGTGATTGGTGGGTTGCAGACTTTTTGTGGTTCTATGGGTTGTGAACAGTGCCAAAATAACTGTTCATGCTGTGAATAGTGCCGAACTTGATTTTTAGTGCTATTTTTGTTGTAATGTTGTGTAAANGTGTGATTTGAGGGATAGTGATTGGTGGGTTGCAGACTTTTTGTGGTTCTATGGGTTGTGAACAGTGCCAAAAATACTGTTCATACTGTGAATAGTGCCGAACTTGATTTTTAGTGCTATTTTTGTTGTAATGTTGTGTAAAAAATCTCAATTTGTTATGGGAATTTGATTTACAAAGTTGTTGAGTTGATTTTTAGCGAACTTTGAATTGTTTGGCGTTAACGTTGGCATTGGTGTTGGCGCTGGTATTCTTTTTGGGTCTTGTTTTGAGTTTGAGAATAGAACTTTAAGTTTACACCTATTTTGGACTATTAGGCTTTTGGCTATTTGATTTGGGCCGATGCTGATTTGAGCTTCTCTCTGTTGGGCTGCTAGTTTGGCTTTTTTTCTTTTCTTTGTTAGGCTTTGTTTTGTTGGGCATTGTTATTGGTGATTTTTGTCGGACAACCCCAATCCTTTGGGTTTCTTTTTGTTAGGCCGCTGGTTTGACTTTTCTTCTTTTCTTTATTGGACTTTGTTTTGTTGGACATTGTTGCTGGTGGTTTTTGTTATGCTTTGGTTTTCTATTGGACCCCTCATTGCTATTTGAGCATTAATTTGTTGAGCCTATACTTAGAGTTTTTGTTGAGCCTATACTTAGAGTTTTTGTTGAGTTTATTATTTTCTTCCTCTAAGTCTTGGAACTTCATGCTTACTCTAATGCGGAATAGGTTGGTGACTCTATGGATCGTAAGTTCACTACTAATTTCTGTCTCTTCCTTGATAATTCTCTTATTTCGTGAAAAAATAAGAAACAAATTGTTGTGGCTCGATCATCTGTAGAAGCTGAGTATCATGCTATAACCTTCACAATAGCAGAGATAATTTGGTTGCGTTGGCTACTTGCTGATTATTTCTTTACGAAATCTCACACCATTGCGCACTTCCATTTTCTTCTTAGCAAATTCTTAATGGTTGATACTACCACATCATGAGTTTGAGGGGATGGTAGAGTATTTTATATTCCGGATAATTTAGGCATTTTACATTTTTTTGTTGCCCTACTATATAAGGGCCTATATTTATATTCTGGGTAGTTTAGGCATTTTACATTGTTTTCTTGCCCTACTATATAAGGACTTATACTGTGTATTCTAGGTTAAGGAGTATTACAGACTTGTTTAGCAATAATAATATTATTTCTTTCTTCTTTCGCTCTTCTTTATTTGATCAAAGTTTACAAAAAGGACATGAAAAATGTCGAACTTGTGTCGGTAAAAAAATTATTGGCTATTTTCAACTTTGATTGAAGTTCTTAGATCAAGATTAGGGTGTTATTAAGATTAATGAACGGTCGACAATTTGCATGTTTTAGAGATTGCACAAACTTTCAAACTAATCAGTTGAGGGTTGAGGATTAGAGGGTTTATGGGCATGGTGTACGTGGCAACGCATGGCATAAGGTGTTTGGCCCTATGCTTGGTTAAGTGGCTCTTGTATTACTAATCATCTTTGTGTGAGTTTGGTTATAAGGTGTTGCATAAGGTTATTTGAGAGATTGAATGTCTAATACACAACATCAAATATAAAGAGTCAAAGGAGAAGATATAATTGAGTTAAATGCTAAATTGGATGATTAAAGATGCAAAGAAATGAAGACAGCGAGCATTACTAAATCGGTTGATTGAAGATGAGAACAATTGAAGGGAATGAGCATGAGAAGCTTATGCAACAACCTTGGAAGTTTGATAGTTATAAGTGAAGATCGTTAGACGTTAATAATCTCACTTATATGACTATTGTTTAAGTTAAAAAAGGATAATTATATTGCTTCAAGGGAAAGGGGTTGATATTCAATAATTTCATGTCTAATCTAGTTATAAAATATGATTACCATTGACTTAGGCACACTATGAATGATGTAAACCTTTTTTTTGTGCTCTAAGTAGTCTTAGCCAAGAAAGCGTAAGTTTAAATAACCATTAGGCCTAACAAATAAGAGGAATCTTTTCTAATGAATAAATATTTGAACAATATGATAATCCAAGTATCCTTGGTACAAACAAGAAAATCAAAGAAAATAAATTTAGAAACTCAAGTGACAATACTTCAAGACTCCAAGAAAGTAAGAAAAATATGATTAAAGGAAGAGGTCATAAGATTAACAATGCTTGAAAGATTTTGAAAAATGAAGAATTTAGGAAGAGGCCTAGAAATCATCCATGGCCATTAAGTATGATTTAATTCGTTTAAATACATTTCCCTATGACAAATGGCTAAGACTATATAACCTACATAGAACTATTGAAAGTCATTATGAAAAGGTTAATAGTCGCATCTCTTGAACTTAAATAAACATTTTATTTCTTATATGATACATTTTCTTAAAGATTTAATGTGCTGAAAATGAAATTGAAAGAATGAATATAAAAGGCACACATCTAAGTAATGCACTTCTAAGCTTAAAGATGATATCCTTAGATATATTCATGACAAATATGAGATTTGTATTGAACACTTGGTTATTGTTAGAATATATAAGGAATGAGATTCTTTTAATAAGAATATAACTCAAGGGGTATATGCGCCTTTTATATATATTTGGATACATATAAAAACATGGGTGAGAGACGTGAGCTTATGCTCTATAGGCATTACAAGAAAGCGAGCAGTGCAACTAGCTAGGCCCTTAGGCTTATTTAAATAAATACTTTAGCTGGGCTAGTCAGACTAAGCTAGTTCAAGAAGGAAGACAGGATAAGAACTGTAACCCGGTGTCATAGGGCTGCAAAGGGGGAGCTCTCCTATTCTCCTCTTTGCCAAAACCCTATTTTCCTATTTTCAAAGTTATGAATAGATCTTTAATTATTTGTCTCCACCAATTAAATCTAGACCCTCGAAAGAGTTGATAGGATAGACATCTATTAAAATTTATGCCTAGAACTCAATGATTTAAGAACAAAATGAATTAGTATTCTTAATCCTAAGACTTAAATCTTTTGTAAGGTTAATGTGTTTAAGTAGTGCTGCTCTTGCACACATTGGTCACACATCCCATAGTGTTTTTATGATGCTAGATAGGTTAAGCACATCATGGATACTCTTTTATATCAAACCACCATATAGATGAATTTGAAACTGAAGGAGGATACTTGGACTATTACTTTGATTGGACATCAAGCATTTTGATATTAAGACTTAACATATCCTTGTGGTTCAGTCCCCTCAAGAATAATTAGGCTATCTTGATATAAGTCACTTGCAAATTTGATAAGTTTTGAACTTGAGGCCCAAAATGACTATTTGTAGTTTATGACATCATATTAGCGAGAATGCTTTGGATTATGGCTATCTTGTGGACTATAAACACTAGGATGATGAGAAAACTTCATGGATGTGATTGTTTTGTGATATACATATGCATAATTTGCTTGAAAAGGGGGAATATAGATTGAAGTAGAAAGGGGAGAAGTATAAAGTTGATTTCTCATGTTGCTAATGTTGGTTTTGATGATGTTAAACTGGGAAAAATGAGACATAGATGAAAATGCTGGATGCACCTATGATAAAGAGCAGCGTAAATTTATTTGGTTAATGTGTCATGACATCGAATATATGAATATGCTTAGGGAGAGAATAAGTTCATCTTAGGCCAGCTTAGATCAATTCCTTGTCGGTTTAGACCCAAGCCGGTTCAACCCTATTCTAGGCCGATTCAGACCATCTAAGTTTATTTCTGCGTATTTCAAACCTATTCAGGTCCATCACAAGCCGGTTCAACCTTTGTTCGGGATTCCGCAGCTTCGATGCTGCTTAGGTACGTCCCAGGAATCCCCTTCTCCTTTATTCTCTAAGCTTCTTTCTTCTAAGTCTAAGTTTGCTCTTATAAGTCTACTGCTCCCACTGATTTTTTCTGCTTTATTTTACAGGCTCCTGGATTTATGGAAGAAACTAAGTCTAATCCTACTGTTGTTGGGTCTGTGGTAAGCCAAGATTTTACTTGCCTATTGTTACCCCCTTAGCTCGTTGGCACAACTATGGCATGCGGATACTACTCCAAATTGGGGGAGTGCTTGACCAAGCATCCTGCTGTGTGGAGATAGCTTCCTCCGAAGTTGGTCGTGTGCTTGGTTGGGTATCAAAGGTGTTCGACAAATGTTCTAGGTGGTATGCAGCGACTATGCCCTAGGTTATCGTCATTATGACGTGTCAGTTCAAAAGATGTCAGTTACTATCAGAAAGGTTTCGCTCCATAACGCTACTATAGGGGGTGCTCCAAAAAGAGGTACCAGACCGACAACTTTAGCAACTATGCCCCCTAGCCTGGGCACACCAAAGTAAGGCATGACCAAAACAATGCTTGTTATGAGTGTGGGCCACGCATTCCAAAGTCCGAGAATCGAGATGTGGGGTCGATGTTCGGTGGGACCCATCATTGGTGGAAGCCCTATACATGGCTGAGGAAGACAATACATGCATGGGCAAGTTTGGCAGAAGCAAGCAAGCAACACTAGGTGGTGGGCTTCAATTGTGGTGCATTGTAAGTTCCAAAGACCAAGCCATGGACTGGACATGGCTTCGCATGCAAGCAAGGGAAATCAGGTGTTGTGAGCTCACAAGGAAGGCAGGTGCAAATCATGTGTTGTGGTTATGAGTATCTGATGGCATGTCCACCTTAAGTGAGGCGGTTCTGTGTAGTTGCGGGCATGCGCACAGTATGAGGGGTAGTTCCATGCAATTGCCGGCATGTGCACAACATGCATGGCGGTTATAAGCAGTTACTGGCCGACTCAAGCGATAGTTACAACTGCTCAACCAGGTTCAGCATATTCTAAGGGGAGTGGCAAAACTACCCAGCCATGTTCAGCACATTGTGGGAAGTAGCAGAACCACCTACAATCCTTGAAGGGGAATTTGATTAGTGCCTACAATCCTAGAAGTTGGGGATGTCAACTGCATAGCTGAGTTGGCCAAAGCTGGTTGGTGCTAGCATTGCCTAGGCGGATGGGTTTGTAACTACCATTGTATTTTATATATACACATGCTAGGGCCTATAGTAACACAAGAAAGTTTGGGCACATTTTGTAAGCAAACAAATAGTTGGAATCCTTTAAGCTTGTTGAAAAAAAAGAGTGAGTCGTTTGGCCTGTAATCTCGTGTGTCTGCTGTGTGTTTGATTCTTATCCATATTATGTTCGACTTATTGTTTTTGTGAGTGATTATGTGAGTTTGACAGATAAAGATCTCAGTGTCGTTACAAGAAAAAAAATTGAGCGAAATTTGACCCCTATGACAGTTGGTATTAGAGCTAAAGTTTTCGATCATAGCTGGTGAAAATACTGAGAAGTTACGTGAACGTGTGACCCGTCTGAAAGATTTTCTGAGCGCCCCTCAAGGTGATGTTGTAACCGTCGTGTCTATGCATATAGAATAACATGCTATCCAAATTGCTTGTTTGAGGATGGATTTCGACAACTACGTGACAGACACCATTGCTAAGATTGCAACGATGATGGAGGATGTTATGTCCCTCACGGATGCTGTCAAGACCAATCTGAAGGATCTTGAAGGCAAGTTGACCCTTGTAAAGAGAGCCATGCATTCTCGACCTATTGTGGGGGAGACATTTCCAAGATCAAAGTCCTTGAACCTAAGGCCTACGANCTGTCAAGACCAATCTGAAGGATCTTGAAGGCAAGTTGACCCTTGTAAAGAGAGCCATGCATTCTTGACCTATTGTGGGGGAGACATTTCCAAGATCAAAGTCCTTGAACCTAAGGCCTACGATAATACGCGGAGTGCCAAGGATTTGGGAAACTTTGTGTAGGACATGGGGCAGTGCTTTAAAACTGCTCATGTGCTTATAGGAGAGAGTTACCATTGCCAACATGTATCTTTCTGAGGATGTTAAACTCTAGTGGCAGACTAGAAATGAGGACGATGTTAGCACGGGACGACCTAAAATCAAGACATGGAATATACTGAAGGAGTTAAAGGATCAATTCCTGTCTAACAGCACTACATGGATTGCTAGGAACTTGCTTCAAAATTTGAAGCATACTAGCACTGTTCGAGATAACGTGAAGGATTTTAGTTCTTTGATGTTGGATATTAAGAATATGTTTGAGGAAGACAAACTCTTCAATTTCATGTTCAGGTTGAAAGGATGGGTACAGGCTAAGTTGCGTAGGCCATCGCTACAGCGGATGGCCTCTGTTGACTTCAAGATGGGTAGTCCAAGTCCTTCTAAAAAGAAGAAGAAAGATGGTGGTGGCAAAAAAAACATGGTTGACACTTTCAAGTACACGAAAAAGGTGGACCAAAAGAAGACAAATAATAGCGGTGACTCTAAAATGCCAAACAACAGACAGAAAAAGAATTTCGATTCTAATTAATTTCTCTGCAATGGCCCTCATCTTGTCAAAGATTGCCCCAAGTTGAAGAAGTTAAGCACCCTCGTTGCTGAAAATGGTAATGCCAGTGATGACGCGAACCTTACTCATGTAAATCCTCCGTAGTTGTTGAACGCTATCATGGTGGAAAATGTTCTGCATCCCCAAAAATGCCTAATNTTGAAGAAGTTAAGCACCCTCGTTGCTGAAAATGGTAATGCCAGTGATGACGCAAACCTTACTCATGTAAATCCTCTGTAGTTGTTGAACGCTATCATGGTGGAAAATGTTCTGCATCCCCAAAAATGCCTAATGTTTGTGCATGCTCGGATTAGCAATGGCTAGATCTAGATGGATGAAAGGAAAGGAAAGGCAATCGTCGATTGGTCTGTACCAACTAAGGTCCTTGAACTGTGGTCTTTCCTTGATTTAGCCAACTATTATCGCAAATTCATTCGGGGCTTGAATAATAAGAGCAACGCTCTGATTGATTTGCTCAAAAAGGACCAGAAGTGGGACTTGAATGATGAATATCAAACAGCTTTTGAGAAGCTGAAGCATGCAATGTCTTCTAAACCGGTGCTGAAACTGCACAGTGATGCCTCTGACCGTGCCATTGGAGGAGTCCTCGATCAGGAAGGGTACCCTATTACCTTTGAAAGTGGAAAGCTGAAAAATGTAGAGCAATACTACTCACACAAGAAGGAATAACTGCTATGGTGCATTACCTTGAATTTAGAGTTACTACTTGTTAGGAACGAAGTTCACTGTTGTGACGGACAATGTGGCGAACACTTATTTCAAGTCCCATAAGAAGCTAACTCCAAAGCAAGCCTAGTGGCAGGAGTTTCTTGCTGAGTTCGATTTTGTATGAGTTAATAGGCCCAGAACGCAAAACTAAGTTGCTGACGCATTCCACAGGAAAAAGGTCCATGACTATGTTGTCGCACTTTCCATTGTACAAACTGACTTCCTTGAAAGAGTCAAAGAGTAGGCCCAAACTGATGTTGTTTACAGCAAACTGAAGCAACAAGTCAGTGAGGGTTTAGCTGATATATATTGGTTGGAAGATGACCCACTCTATGCCAAGGGAGGCAAACTCTATATCCCAGTGGGGGGAAACTAAGGCGAGAGTTGCGGTAGGAAATACACGACTCCCAATGAACTGGACATCCAAGATTCGAGGGGAAGCTTAAATATTTGTCTCGCTCCTACTGCTGGCCTAAGATGGAAGATGATATTGAGACATATGTTAGGACTTGTCTAGTTTACCAACTTGAAAAGGTTGAGAAGAAGAATGTCATGGGTTTGCTGCAGCCCCTACCCACTCCGGACAAACCATGGCAGTTTGCCTCGATGGACTTCATATGAAACCTGTCAAAGGTTAATGGCATGCGCTTGATTATGATGGTGGTCGATAACTTCTTCAAATATGCAATGTTTATTCCTACACCCCATGCTTGCCCGACAAATGTTGCTGCAGAACTGTTTTATAAGTACGTGGTGAAGTATTTTGGCTTACCGAAAAATATATAGTCAAATTGAACAGATTAATGCCTTGCTGGAGGATTATCTACGACACTATGTCACTGCAAGTTAGAAAAATTGAGTGGAGTATGTTGCTATTGCTCAATTTTGCTACAACTTATACAGGTATTTTGCTACAGGAATGAGTCCTTATGAATTGACCATGGAACACCGGCCACTTACTCAATGGTGTAAGCCCCATGCATGGCTAAGGAAGGCAACACATGCATGGATATGTTTGGCACAAGCAAACAAGCAAGGCTAGCCAATGGGCTTCAATTGTGGTGCATTGCAAGTTTCGAAGACCAAGCCATGGGCTGGGTATGACTTGGCACGCACACAAGGGAAATCAGGTGTTGTGGACTCACAAAGAAGGTCGGTGCAGATCATGTGCAGCTGTTATGAGTAGTTGATGGCATGTACACCTCCAGTGACGCAGTTCTGTACCGTTGCTGGCATGTACACAACATGAGGAGCAATTCCAAGCAGTTGTTGGCATATACACAACATGCAAGGTGGTTATAAGCAATTACCGGCTGAGTCAAGCAGCAATTACAACTGCTTAGCCATGTTCAACATATTCTAGGGGGAGAGTGGCAAAACCACCCAACCATGTTCAGCACATTGTGGGAAATGACAGAACCATCCATAATCCTTGAGGGCAAATTTGATTGGTGCTCGCAACCCTAGTAGTTCAGGATGTCAACGACATGGCTGAGTCGGCCAAAGCTAGTTCATGCTAGCATCGCCTAGGCAGTTGTGCTTGAAACCACCATTATATGCTTTATATACACATGTTGGGGTCTGTAGCAACACAAGAGAGTTTGTGCACGTTTTATGGGCAAACCCATAGCTGGAATTCTTTAAGCTTGTTGAGAAAAAAAAAAGTTGGGTCGTTTGGCATTTAATCTCGTGTGCCTATTGTGTTTTGATTCTTACCCATATTATGTTCAACATATTGTTTCTATGAGAAATTGTATGAGTTTAACTAAGACTGAATGTCAGATCTCAATGCCATCACAAGGTAAAAATGCAAGTGAAATTTGACCCCCGTGACACCTATTTATTACCTCTATTAAGCTGAATGATAGTAGCTACATGTCATTGTCTCGTTCTGTTGAAGTTTTTTTGACTGCAAAACATAAAGTAGAATCTCTTACAAATGATAGGCCCAATGAATCTGATGTCAAGCTTAAACAGTGGAATATGGAGAATGCACAAATGATGACTTTATTATGGAATAATATGGAACCTCAAATTAGCATTCATCTCATGTTTCTTGAAACTGCTAAGGATGTATGGTTTGTAGTTAGTCAATTATTCCTAGAAAAGGATAATATTACCAAAATTTATAGTTGTTTCATGATCTGTTTAATTTAAAGTAGGGTCATAAAAGCATTATAGAGTACTATTCTGCTCTTAAAAATATTATGAATAATCTTAATGCTTATCAGCGCCTTTCTAATGATATGAAAATCTAGAAAAAAATAGTGAGGAGTTGATGATTGTTCGTTTCTTCTCAGGTTTAAAATCAAAATTGGAACCTGTTCGTGCTCAANCAAAATATTATGAATAATCTTAATGCTTATCAGCGCCTTTCTAATGATATGAAAATCTAGAAAAAAATAGTGTGAGGAGTTAATGATTGTTCGTTTCTTCTCAGGTTTAAAATCAAAATTGGAACCTGTTCGTGCTCAAATTTTGGTTAGTAAGGAAATTCATTCAATGCCAAAAGTTTTTCTCGTTTTCAACGGTTTCCTTCGGTGATAGTGGTGTTTCTATCCCTTAAACAATTTTTCTCGTGATACTTTTGTTCGTGGTGGAAGAAAAAAATGGGCTGGTCGGCGAGAAGGTGGTCTTTGACAAGTGGATAGTTGTGGTGGTAGAGGTCATAGATCTATGAAATTATGTACTGATTGTGGACTTAAAGGTAGATTATTGTTGGGATCTACATGGCAAACCCTCATTTTACGCTCATGTTGTGTCTTCATTAGATGAGTTGGGTTTGGGCCAATCTGGTATTAGTGAACCTCCATCCACATCAAAGACTGTATATAAGGATAAAAAACCTAAACTAGCAGTCTTGGATGATCATATCTTAGTCCATAGAACCAGAAAATATCCAAAGCAAGGATAAGAACAAACTATGCACTGTTGTAATTTAATTATGATTTCTCCACCATGACAAAAATCAACCACAGAACAAAAAGCATTATCATCCTCCTTCAAATGTAAAACCCATTAGACTTGAACAGAAATTTCACATCACCCAACATGAGTAAGAAAATAGCGGAAACAAAAGGAGGGTAATTGAACTAACCTTGTACCAGGATCAACCTCCTTTAGAAGTGAATTATTAAAAACAATCACCTCTGAAACCGGGGTCTTTAATGCATTTTCCTGATCCGCCAAACACCCATCTGCGGACAAGAATGCTACAATATCGAGTGAATTGAGAATTCCCACAAACCTCTTTTGCCTCGTTTCAGCATTTTCAATCACACTCTTCTGTGATCTCTTCTTCCAGACAGGTATCCCACCTTCTGTGGACTCCCCGATCGCCCGGATTGCGGCCTCCACCGTCTCTGTTTCTGCAAACTCCACCAGTTCTGGCTTCCCCACAGTTAGATCTCCCACCACATGGTATAAGAACACCGATGCCATGTTTCTCAGCACAATCTCGATATTATGTCGTTTTTTTTTTCTGAGGTTTTCTTGGATTTTATCGGGCAGCAAAGAGGGTGGACTGTCGCAGCAATAAGAGGAAGAGAAAGAGTACTGGTACGAGGTAGACACGGGTAATGAGTATATCAGTAATGCGTGTTTTATAACTCAATCGGAGTGAAAAATCATCCTGTTCTCTGCAATTTTCTCAGGTATTCTCTGGTATGAAACAGAGCGGAACTCCAGTGGGATACAAAAGGGAGTGGAGGAAGACAAAGCGGAGGGAAAAATGGGTAATGGGTACTTGTGAAGGTCGGAGAATAGGAAATGCGTTCACAAATTGAACTGACGGGTTGCTTACTTTCTGCGATTTTCTTTGAAACCAACCAGAGAGGAGTTGATGAGCTATAAGAGGAAAGGAAGGAAGATGATGAGAAGGTGAAAACAAATGAGGGGTACTCTGTGGGTGGCAGTTAAACAACTGATAAATGGGTGTGGTTAAGTGGTAGTGTGAAAGAGAATTGGTCATGGAGTATTATCACGATCAAAGCCCATATAAGGTGGTGTTTTAAAAATAGGTATCTCTGTCTGTGAAGTCCGTTTCTAAAGGAGCGTAATGAGGGACCGTCAGTTGGGTTAGATCTAATTCAACACAACATAAAGACAGAGAGAGCATTGAACGAATTGAGACAGAGAGATCATTGGACTAATTGAAATAGTTGGTAAGGAAAAAGGAGATCACAATAAGATTCTCTCTTTTACATTTTAAATTAACTCGCTATGTGTAACGCCCCAAAAACCCCCTTGGGTGACATTACATTCTAAAAATCATTCANCGCTATGCCAATTCGATGCATCTTATTTGTAATCGCTCTTAACACAGTTTTACTACCTCTACCACATTTCTAATCACTCTTAACACAATTTTACTATTTCTACCATCACTGCCTCAACTACTATCACCCTCTATTGCCACTCCTCATCCTATTCCAACCCTAGTATTTATAAAAAATTACTCATTATTTTGTTACACATAAGTCATATAAACTAATTTAATTTGATGAGATTAATATATTGTTATTAAATTATTTAAAATTAAATAAATCTAATACTTTATGAGGGAAAGTTTCCTAAGCACTCTGTCTCATAAATTGATTATTATAGTATGTAGTAAATATAGATTTAGAATAGTTAGAGTACGTGTGTGTTTGAGAGAGAGAAAGAGATGGGAAAAGGAGAGATGATGGGAGAAAAATTTTAAGAATTATTCTATTAATTAGGAATTAAGCTATTTAAAAAGGTCAATGATATAGAGCCAAATCAAATTTGAAAAGTTTAATAATAAAAAAATTCAAGAAAATTGGGATGGGTTTTGGAGCTCATTCAAACCAACGTCATTATTGCTATATATTGTGTATAGATTTTCACTCAATAATTGATTACATATTATTAATTTAGGTAGGGCTTATTATTTTATAAGTGGGCCTTCACTCGTGCAGGCTCAAGATCCTAGGTTATAACAGCATATGCGTAGTTGACTAAAACGACGTTGTTTTGTCAAATAAAATGACTTCGCTTTCAAATAAAATGACGTCATTTAATCAACAATACATCTATTGTCAGTTTTTAAAAGCAGAAGAGCGAGCCCCCTACCCATAAATGTGAGTGATTCACCATTGAATGAAATTTAGTGAAAATATAATCAAGAAGATCTAAATCCCAATATTTTTGTTAAGAATATTATAAATAATGCGGAATGGTTGTCCCTTACGATTAAATACCTGAGAATGAGACACTACCTAGAGGGGGGAGTGAATATGTTATTCTAGTTTTAAACTTAAAAAAAACACCAATTTTAACCTATGTCTATCACAATTAACTCTTCACAAATTAATTAAACAACTAAGTATAAGAATCCTTTTTACCAAGAACAACCAAAACAAGCCATGTAGATTTGATGTAATGAATATGTCAATTTGTCGATTAACACTCAATCTCACTTGGCTATCCCAACCAAGACAACGACAAACCAAAATCACTATTAATGATTTGAAAGCTAAACACTCAAAATATCAAACACATAGTACGACTAAGTGCATCAATATCAAGTGTATAAACAAATAGGCAATAAAGAGACACAAATAATTGTTGATGCGAAAACCCAACCAAGAAAAACTTTGAGGAACAACTCGAAGTTCACCAAAGCCTAATCCACTATCCCAAGATCGACCTACAAGTACTCAAGTCTTATACCTCAACTAATATCATGGTTATACGCTCCTTTCTTTCAATAGATCTATCCACTGAAAGTCCCTACTTGACGTTTTAAATAGCTTTACTTGAACTCTCCGCTGCAATGGATTGTTTAGGCCGCAATCAATCTTCTCCACCAAAATCCTCAAATGCACACATCTTTAATAGGTTTTGGTTGATCTCCACACTAGATCATCTTCTCCTATATGTGAAGTTGGATTACAGTCTCAATATGGATTTGCCTTAGTCACTGTGGTTGGTTCATAAGATCTCATGGTATTTGGTAGATAGAATTCTCCCTCAAGAGGCATCTAGAGCCTTACCCTAAAATGAGAAGCTTTTCCTCTATTTATAGGCTCATAATAGTGTTTACCTTGGGACCAAGTAAACCAAAGTTCACGGATGATTGCTCGAGTAGTGGGAGAGTGGTTGTTACTGGACTGAAAAAAGGATTCAAACCAGAATCATAGGCAGGAACCTCTCGAACGATACTTAGAGGGTGGTCTCCTTTACCCAACTTGTCATCTTTTCCCGATTTTATCCCTAAGTATTCAGAGACCGCTCTAGCTAAAGGCAAGTGAGCANCAAAGTTCACGGATGATTGCTCGAGTAGTGGGAGAGTGGTTGTTACTGGACTGAAAAAAGGATTCAAACTAGAATCATAGGCAGGAACCTCTCGAACGACACTTAGAGGGTGGTCTCCTTTACCCGACTTGTCATCTTTTCCCGATTTTATTTCCCGATTTTATCCCTAAGTATTCAGAGACCGCTCTAGCTAAAGGCAAGTGAGCAGAGGGTGGTCGCTATTAGTTTTTAAGGTGAAAACCAAGTAAAAACTTGTCCCCTTGAACACTAAAGGGTGTTGCTCAACTGTGGTCTGATAAATAACTCAAACTAAAATTTCAAAAACACATTTAAGGTTTAGAAAATATTTTCATTAGACAACCTTAGGAGTTAATTTCGGATATTCCAAATTCCATTTAGAACATTAATCATCCTAAGTCTAATGAATTAAACCAATGGTTCTTAGATCTCTACGGTTAATACCAACACTTGAAGGTGCATTGGAGTGATCTCGATATGGCATTGTAGCTTGATCTTATTTCTTTCCTTGTTGCTTACGAATCTTGATCTTTGAAGCTTGATGATTGATTAACCATCAAAAGTGTTATTTTATTATATTTAATAATGGTTAATTGCATAATATTTGAGATAAAAATGTATTAGATTCCCAAATTTTCTAGCTTGATACTTATTATAGGTGTTTGACTTATTTTGATAATGAACAATTCAAGTGGAGAAAACACTAGATGAAGGGTTAAAGTTGAACAAAGGATGATTTAACAAATAATTGAGAGTTTTGGCATTGATTTAGAGCTAGCCAAACACATAATGGCCGACACTCCCCATTTGCTAGGTTGATGAAAAACGAGATGGACAAACAATTTCTAGAAAGCTGGCACTGTCTGGATGCCACTAACACCATCCAGATGCAAGTATGATTATGACTAATGAGCCTGACGATGCGTAGGTGCGTCTAGACGAACCTATCACCGTCCAGACACACCAACAAAGTAATTCCAGAGAGTTATCATTTTTGGATGTCGTAAGAACCATCCGAACGCACCTATAAAGATCATTCCAGTGAGTTTGGATTATCTAATGTGCGAAATTTGACCTAAAAAGACTCATGTGTGGAAAGAACTTGTTCTACAGTCCCCCTAGTCACCCTTGTATAAATATAGGTTCTTTCATTAGAGAGAGTATCATCATCCTAAATCACATATTTTAGATTTTAGTTTATTTTTTTTGAGATCTATCAATGGCTAGTGAGTAGTTTCCTTTATGCCCTTTTAGCATAGGGAATGGATTTTGTGAGTGTCTATTCAAATATTTATATTATGCAATTCTTTTCTTGAATTTAATGTTAATTCTTTAGTTTTTTCCAAGATTGATTGAATGTTTTAGAAAAGTTTTATAATCTATATAATTGTTTGATTGTCTATTAACAAGATTGATATCTTGGTATACTCAATTCTTATGATTCCCTACGAGGTTTATAAAACTAGTTCTTTTTTTGAACAAAATAAAACTAGTTCTCAAAATTCTTTTTTCATATCAATCAAATTAATTGTGTTCGAAGTTATATTTTTTGATTGACTACACTAGTGTTAAAAATCAACTGAGATAATTGCGAATTGCATAAATATAATTATTCAATGAACATGAACAAATTTATATCTTGAAGCTAAAGGATTATTTTTCCTATAATTATTTCTTTTAAATTTTACCAACAATCATTCTTCAACTAATTCAGTTATTTTCAAGAAATCTTTATTCTTCCTTTACATTATTCTTGAATTCTCTTTAATTCCTATAGTTCAACATTGGATTTACCGAGTATTTACTACTTCTTGAGCTCTTGTCTAAGCAAGCGAGACTTTATCCATTAGACTTTCCATTTAAAGCTTGACTTGTAGCGCAATTCCACTTTAGATCTTGTGAGCTTAGTTTATGAATCCCCAATAGGTGGTGGTATCATCACACCTTTCTCAAATGAACCATACATGACACTATTGTTTCATATGGCTCCATCCCAGAAGTAGGACCTCCCATTTCCTTTGATCAACGGGTCCTCAAATCATCTACACTTGCATTTGAGACTTGGAGGTTAGTAGGATTTTTCTATGATGCTCTCCCCATTTCATCATGTAAGTTTGTTGAGATGACGTCTCAAAGAGAGTTTCTAGGTAAAAGCCCCAGATGAGGCCTTTGATTACTTTGACATCTTAGCTGAGAGTGCCCAGATGTGGGCCTCGGTTCCATTGACCCAAGTAAAGTCTAGAGTCTCCATTTCCCAAGGGGAAATTATGCCTTAAAATAAGAGGATAATCTCAAGGCCAAAATGGCTGCCTTGTCTCAAAAGTTAGTGGCATTGGAGATGGGAAAGGTCAACAAGATGTCTGGTAGTTACTCTCGTAGAGCAGGTGTGTGAAATATGTGTTTTGTCTGAACATCCCATGGGGGAATGCTCTATCATACCAGCCTTCAAGGTGGTCTTATTCAAGTAATCGAATGCAATCTCCAGATTTAATAAGCCATACTCCAATCCCTACTTTGAGAATATAATCCAGGGTAGAAAAACCACCCAAACTTTGTCAATTACCATAGTAGGGTCTCCCACAATACCCACCTTATCAGCCAACATAGAAAAAGTGTATCAAAGACACTTTGAACTAGTTCATGCAAGGCTAGATATAGTTCAATACCCAATCTACTCATGGCTTTAATGATTTCAATATTTAGACGTTGTAATCAATAGATGACATCAAGAGTCACCTTTAGAAATTGACCTAGTCATTTACCACACAAGAGAAGGGGAAATTTTATGTCCATCCTAAACCACCCCAAGTTTAGTTTCAGATAGGTAACTCCTCCACTACAAACCCATGACAAGAGCAGGTCCAAGCCATCACCACTCTAAGGAGTGAGAAAGTTATAGATAAGGCCATTCCAGTACACACAAAGTCTACACCTGTTGTTGAGCCCACACAAGGCTCCCTTGATGAGAAAGCCTCAAAGGGGAATGAGGACCCTACATGTCCCATACCTTCTCCTTTCCCCCAAAGATTGAAGAAGCCCTATAAGTTAAATAATCAGATGCTATTAATCATGTCCCTTCTTATGCCAAGTTCCTAAAAGACATATACACAGTTAAGAGGAATATTAATGTTCAAAAAGGGCCTTTCTCAAAGAGTAAGTGTCACACCCCAACCCAAAAATAGTACATCTTGTCTACTCCCATAGAGTGGACCTCACTCTTAAAACATAAACTCGTCAACTTGTTCACAATTATAATAAACTCATAATGCAAGAACCGACTAGGCGCATTAACACATACCAAATAATTAATAGACTATTCTCTCAAGTCTACAAATCTNCAACATAAACACGTCAACTTGTTCACAATTATAATAAACTCATAATGCAAGAACCGACCAGGCGCATTAACACATACCAAATAATTAATAGACTATTCTCTCAAGTCTACAAATCTGACTCAAATACTTTATACATATATACATGACACCAATGTTCATGACTAATCTACATAAGACTCCAAAATCCAATCGTTCCCCTTGACTTTCTAAACCCAGCAGTGGACATCCCTCATAGCTTGGTTACCTAAAATCATAAACTGGGGCGAGGGGAGGGGCAGGGGGTGAGCAACCACACACTCAGTGAATGTATATACCTTGCATGAAATCACCATAGTAACATAAATAAAATACCACCATAGAAGCCAACATATTTAATTACTTCACAAGCCAACATATCAACTTCATTTCATTAACATTTAATGAAAAATCACTCATAAGCCATCATATATGACATTCATTTATAAATATTGGCCACTAAGGCTATATACTTGCCTTTAAGGCTATATACGTCACTAAGGTCATCTCCGCCACTAAGGTTATATCATATCTGTCACTAAGGAAATATCATATCTGCAACTAAGGTAATCTTATATCCGCCACTAAGGCTATATTTGCTTGTAAGGCTATATTCGCCACATAGGCTATTCATCTGCCTTTAAGGCTATTTACCACAATAATGCCATCATGAGTTATTAAAACTATAAATATTCATCAATAATATTTTTAACAAATTTGCAACATCATCATCAATTAATATTCCACATAGTTGTGCATCAATAAAAAATAAGCATACTTTTGTCACAAACAATTATATGAAANTAATAATGCCATCATGAGTTATTAAAACTATAAATATTCATCAATAATATTGTTAACAAATTTGCAACATCATCATCAATTAATATTCCACATAGTTGTGCATCAATAAAAAATAAGCATACTTTTGTCACAAACAATTATATGAAATAGCACACCCAGTTGATTCGAATCTACTTCAAGTTTAGTCCGAAACTGAGACGTTGTGTGTATAAGATATGTTGTGACAACACATCTATAAATTCTTGTTCAAGCTTTAGTTACTAGGTAACCAATCCCCACCTTAAGTGTTCTTAGTTTAAGCTTTTGCCAATACTCCATTTACCTAAGAAATAGAAGATTTGCAACTAAAATCAAAATTTCAGCCCACTTTCAATGGCCACCAGTTTTTACAAAAATAGAATTAGGTTTTGTACTCTATATGGTTAGAAAGATCTACAAGTTTAGGTTCCAACAAAAAAAAATGTTGCATTAATTGGAAGTTCCTACAAAAAGTTATTGCGATTCTCCCAAGACACTTAAGTTGAAAATATTGTTTGTACTGATACAACTTGTACCAATTCTATGATGTATCTGTATAGTACAAATTTGTTGTATCGGTTCTTCCCTAGGCAAAATCCTTTGTACCGGTACAACACTATGTTGTACTGGTTCTTCCCTGAACTGACGCCATGAAAATGGTTTCCAACTTTTCCTTGTACAATTTCTTCCACTCCCAACCCCTTCTAAAACATAAATCAACCCATCCTTAAGCATATAAAAGTTTAAAAACACACTAAATTAGGGAAATAGAGATTACCCACAAGGAGGATGTCTTCCTCATAACTCCAACGAAACCTCCAAACATCAAGTTCTTCAAAAGTCTTGAATTCTTCAATATNAAAGTTTAAAAACACACTAAATTAGGGAAATAGAGATTACCCACAAGGAGGATGTCTTCCTCAGAACTCCAACGAAACCTCCAAACATCAAGTTCTTCAAAAGTCTTGAATTCTTCAATATAATACAACTAACCCAAGATATTGAATATAACCAAGGTCATAAGATGGATTATGAATAAAAATGTGTTTGTTTTACCTCAAGGAGCCAAAAGTCAATTGTTTCCTCAAGGTTAGAAGTTGGAACCCTCTCAAAACCCACTAAACCAAGCTTCTAACCCTTCCTTCGATACATGCGAAGAGAACTTCCCTATCCAAGACTAAGGAATCGGTGCTATTAAGAGGAACCCCCAGTTTCTTATATCTCCATCGAAAACCTTGAGTTGGGAGTCTCTTGTTGTAACAAGTGTCCCAAGCTTTTACTAATTACACCTGAACTCCTTCTATTTTCCCTTTATTCGTATAATTCATCCTTAACTATCTGACAATTAATAAATCACACCAATCTTTTTTTTCATCTAATAAATCAAATCTAATCGTCATTAATAAATTTCATACCTTCCTTTCCTCTATTTCATTAACTATAATTTAACCCATAACTTAATAAATTATACTTAAGCCCTTAACATCATATAATGTCATATAATGCATGTTCAGGTCTCACAGTAAGCTAGTGCCATAATACAACATAAAGCTCCTCCCAAGTATAAGGATCTCGAGTGTCATACTATCTTTTGCATTATTGGGAACTTCAAGATTAAGCAAACTTTGTTTGATCTTGGAATCAATGTCAACTTGCTACCATATTAAATCCACCAACAATTAGGTCTAGGTGAACTCAAGCTTACATGTATCACTCTAAAATTGGCAGATAGATCCATTAAATTCTAAGGGGAGAAGGTTAGACACCCAACCAGTTGTGCATTCTAGGAGTCAACTTCTTGTTATCCTAAGTCAACCCTTCATTGCTACTTCTAATGTTGTGATTAATTTCAGGAATGGTGTTATGAAATTTTATTTTGGGAATATGTCTTAGAACTTAATATTTTTAATATTGTCAAACAACCAGGGGAAAAGGAGGAAGGAAAAGAGGTCAATTCTATAGATTCTTTGGCATAGAAGCACATAAATAAGAAATTCATCAAGGATTTATTAGAGGCTTGTTTGGTCGAGTCTATAACTGAAAATTTTGAGTCTTTGTTGGAGGAAGACTGTTTGAGTCTAGCTACAGCGTTGGATTCCTTGCAAGTTGGTACAGTCATGACATGGGTGCCTAGATTTGAGCAATTAGCTCCAAGTGGCACCAAGCCACTTTCTTCTAGTATTAATCTACCAAAACCTGAACTGAAACCCCTCCTATTCGATTTGAAGTATGCATTCTTGAGGGAGGATGAGTCTTACCCAGTGGTAATTTCTTCTAAGCTCACCGAGTCATCAAAATCTAATCTCTTAGAGTTTCTCAAGTGTCATTAGAGTGCTATAGGTTGGACCATAGCTAATTTAAAAGATATAAGTCTTTTGGTCTGTAATCATGCCATGTACTTAGAGGAGAATGCAAAACCTTGTCAAAATGTAGTGTAAGTTGAACTCTCACCTATTGTACAAGGTGAGGTCCTTAAGTTGTTGGGTGAAGTGTGTAACTTCTTTTGGGTGCTCAAATAATTAGGAGATGTGTACCTAACCAAGGGATTAACAGTGTCATAACTTTTTGTTATAACAAAGCTTGTGGTGGACACTTTTCTTCTAAGAAAACCGCTACAAAGATTTTCTAGTATATGTTTTATTGGCCCACCCTTTTTCAAGATACCCATGTTTTCTGCATTGTATGTGATAGATGCCAAAAGTTGGGGATATTTATAAAAGAAACATGATGCCCTTGAACCCAATTCTTGTTATTAAACTTTTTGATTGTTGGGGCATGAATTTTATGGGACCCTTCCCCAAATTGTTTGGCTATCTATATATTTAAGTTGTTGATTATGTCTCAAAATGGGTCGAGGCAATTCCTTGTCACAATAATGATCATTGCATAATAGTGCAATTTTTGAAGGAAAATATATTTTTGCAATTTGGAATTCCCCAAGCCATTATTAGTGATGGGGGTGCACATTTTGGAAACCGTTATTTTGAAAATCTAATGAAGAATTAACAAAACCCAAGGTTGCAACCCCTATCATCCATAGACAAGTGGCTACGCAGAATTGACTAATAAGGAGATAAAACAAATTTTAGAAAAAATAGTAAAATTGGACAACAAAGATTGGTCTCTAAGACTAAATGATGCACTTTGGTCCTATTGCACTGCTTAAAAAACTATTTTGGGTATATCTCCTTATAGGCTAGTATATGGTAAGCCATGTCACTTACTCGTGGAACTTGAATTTTGAGTATACTGGGCAATTAAAATGATGAATTTTGACATAAATAAATTGGGGGTATCAAGGAAGCTTCAAATTAATGAGCTAGAATAGCTTAGGAAGGATGCTTATGATGATGCCAACATTGCAAAAAAAAAAAAAAAAGGACTGAAAGCCTTCCATGACAAAAACATAATGAGGAATACATTTGAGCTTTCCTAGAGAATGTTTCTTTAAAATTCTCGTCTCTGCCTTTTTCCTAGTAAGTTGAGGTCTAGGTAGTCAGGCCCATTCATTATCCGACAAGTGTTTTCTCATGGGGCTATAGAGATTGAAAATCACAAGAACGGTAATGTATTTAAGGTAAATGGCCAAAAGTTGAAACCATTCTTGAAATGGTTCGTGGTTGATATGGAATCCATAAAGCTAGTGGATCCACATTATGAGTGATCACATTACATGCTTTTAATATACTATATAGTAGATTTAGTTTTATTTGATTTTTATGTTTTATTAATAGTTTTTTTTTGGGTTGTAAGCATTTTCTTTTTAGGATGGTAAAAGTTGTTGTGGCACCAAGTATTCCTACCCTTTAATCTTCATTTATTAATTTGGTCAATTTGGTATTAATTTTTACATTGAGGATAATGCATAATTTAGGTCAGGAGGGCGTGGGTGTGTTTATATGTATACAACACTTTTATGTGTTTTTGTTTCTGCTTTGTATATGTTTATTTTATTATTTTATTTAATAGGAATTCTAAAAAAAGTATTTATCTTTAATAGTAGTGTTAACATATTTGTTTAATTAGGGGTCACACTATTTTTTTTTCCAAAATTCCTTCAAATTTTTTTTTTAATTTTTGAACCCAAGAAGCATGTTTGCAAAGAGTTTGGACTGTTTGGACGCACTTAGTCTCGTCCAGACGCACATTTCTATGTCAAAAAATTCCAATTCCAGAGAATAGGTCAAGTTCGGATGTAATTTACACCATCCAAATGCAAAGTTCTTCTATTAGGGTTCAAATTTCCAGAGAGTGAGTAACGTCCGAATGCACATAGCACCGTCTAGATTCAACCCTTGATCTTCCACCGCCTTAATGCATGTGTCTAGACATAGCTTGCACTATCCTATAGGACACCATACTATAATGAAATAAAGATAATGTAATCTTAGGAGTTCTCCTAAGATAAATACAATGATGGTAGAAACTTCGAAGCATTGCTGAAAGATTGATCACAAAGTTTTAGTTTCGTGCGTATTGACTTTCATGTCAAATTTAGTTTCGGAGGCAATTAAGATTGAGAAGGCTATCTAGGTAAGTTTTTAAATATTTCTAAGTCAAAATAAAGCTACCATTGAATCCAAAAAGTAGATATACTTTGGGGGAGATGATATGGGGTGTACTAGAAGTTTGAAAGTATTCCGAAGTTAAAACACATCTTGGGGAGGATTTTGGTAGGAAGGAATTTGATACCAACTTAGTATTTTGGACATAAGTTTTACCCTAATGTCTGATTGAGCTGTTCTTATGACATTGTAAAGTAGAATTCAAGAGCTACAAAAATATATTTCATGAAAATTTCTTGAATCCCCAATTCTACTAAAGGAATTGAAGGACACTATTATGTCTATAGTTGTGGAGAGTGCACATGGTCTTGATGGGTTCCCTACTAATTTTTTTATGTTGCCTGGGATATCATTAAACAAGATCTTTTTAGTTCTACCTTAATCTTTGTGGAGGAAGAGTCATTCTAAGGTCAGTCAATTCCACTATTTTTGTCACTTATTCTAAAGAAAGCTAACCCATCCTTTTTTGCATATTTTAGGACAATTAGCTTATGTAATGTCCTATACAAGATTTTTATCAAACTGTTTGCAAATATGCTGTGTAGAATACTTTCATGTTTGATTTCTGATGATCAACATGACTTTGTGAATGGGAGGCATATTAGGGACTGTATTACTTTGGCTCAACTAATGGTTAATGAGTTAGATATAAAGATGGAGGGTGGGAATATGGTGGTTAAACTTGATATGATGAAGGCTTATGAGAGGCTGGAGTGGTATTTTTTCCATCATCTAGAGGGCTGAGTGTAACGCCCCAAAAACCCCCGTGGGTGACATTACATTCTAAAAACCATTTACCGTATGAGAGCATTAAGTAAAATTCATCACAACGAAAGTTTCATTCATCAACCATTCATATTTTAACAAAATTTGGACAGAGTCTCCTTTGTACGGGGAGCTCTACCCAAAACACAACCTGTACAATTATATTACAATTGACCACACCGGGTCCACATATGCATAACTATTGACCACACCGGGTC
>CAUOFW020001803.1:246290-321701 GCA_963454935.2 Ilex paraguariensis
ATATATATCTAGCCTCAATGTGAGAGATTGAGAGAAAATCCCCTACCTTAAATCAAGATTCCAAGCTAAGACCCAAGCTTCAAGACCTTCTTGCTCTCCTTTCTTTTCCTCTTAATCTTCTCCTCCTAGGGTTTCAAAAGATTTGGGTGAGAGGGTAGCAAGAATGGAAGAAAATGGGAGGAGAATGTATTCTTGAAGAATTTGAAGTTTTGATTTCTACAAGGTATAAATCCCTCTTGATTGGTATTTCTATCTTCCTCTCTTCCTCTAAAATGGTTCCTAGGGTTTGGAGGGGTGAAATGAATGCTAAAGGGACGACATTAGGTTTTTATAGGGCAAGAAAATCGAGCAAAACCCGATATTTTCTGTTCAGAAAAAATCGGGTTTCCTTCGTACTGTTCACAGATTTTTGGTGCGACTTCCAGGTCAGTTTGGACCCATTTAGAGGTCGAATTGGAAATTTTTCATGAACTACACTTTTGTAGCCCTAGTTGTCTACTATTTCCTGTCAAAATTTCAGGTCAATTGGACATCAAAATATAACGTTATGATCAAAATACTAAGCAGTATCTATCACCCCTTTTTACCCAATTTCACTCCANTCGTCTACTATTTCCTGTCAAAATTTCAGGTCAATTGGACATCAAAATATAACGTTA
Organism: Ilex paraguariensis; assembly: GCA_963454935.2. Lineage (NCBI taxonomy): Eukaryota > Viridiplantae > Streptophyta > Magnoliopsida > Aquifoliales > Aquifoliaceae > Ilex > Ilex paraguariensis. The sequence continues at coordinate 246,950 of CAUOFW020001803.1, forward strand.
TAATCAAAATACTAAGCAGTATCTATCACCCCTTTTTACCAAATTTCACTCCAATTTGGTTTTATTCTAAAATACTTCCTAACTTCTAATACATCCCATATTACCTCTCCCAATGTTTTCCGACCTCCCGAATTCAATGGTAATGTTATTTTGATAAAAAAAAAATTAATATATTTATTTAGTTACCCTTATCAATCTTAAACACATCCAAAAAAAAAATTAAGTTTGACCCAAAAGTCAATCCGTTCGAAACTCAAACTTCATGATTAATATTTCAAAAATGATTCTAAGTTTTTATCCTCATTTTATTCATATTTGGAAAACTCTTAAGATATTAGTATTCTTATTTAATTTTAGTACAGGGTCTTACACTGAGACAAGGGGAACCAATATTCCCAAGTCTATTCATTGTAGTGGAAGAGGTTATGAGTAGAGGTTTGAGAAGAGTTTCCCAGCAAGGATTGGTGAAAGGGTACCACATAGGGGTAGGATTTGTTATGCTAAGCCATTTGTTGTTTGCTCATGATACTACTTGGTATTCTTGAGGGGGAATAAAAAATCTATGGATAATTTATTGGTTTTCATATAGAAATATGAGATAGCCTTAGGTAAAAGAGTGAACAGACATAAAAGCTCTATGTTTTGCTCTACTAAGATATCTCATGCTAGGAGGACTATGCTGCACTAAGTGGCTAATATTCCAATAAAAAATTGTCCATTTACTTATCTAGAGTGTCCTATAATAAAGGGAAGAACCAGGCTTATATACTTTGAAGATATTGTATAGAAATTTAGATCTAGAATGAGGGGACGGTATTCCAAGATGCTGTCAAATATGGGTAGAGTTGTGTTGGTGAAATTTGTTTTAAATTCAATTCCTATTCACTTAATGGTTTGTTTGAATTTTCCTAAGGCGATTGTGGCTAGACTGAATTCAGCTATGGGTTCTAGTCTAATAAACTAGATTACGGGAAGAGGCACTAGGTTTCTTGGAAGAACATATTAGTTCCAAAGGGGAAAGGGCTTAGATTTGAGAAAGTTTGAGGAGGTGGAGAAAGCCTTTAGAATGAAGTAGATTTGGAACCTGTAAGCTGGATCTTCTCTCTAATCAAAAGTCTTTGCAGTCAAATTCCTTAAAAATTGACATATATTAAGGAGCTCAGGACACTGTCACTCCAAGTGTTTCAAAGCTTTGGTTCCTTGGTTTGAATTGGTGGTTAACAATTCATAGAAATTGATTGGTTCAGGTGAGCAAATAGATTTCTAGTGTGATAATTGGAAGGGCTCAGGGCCTTTGATTTGGAGAGTTTCAAAACTCCTCTTTGCCTTCCAAAGATCTCAAAAGTTTTGATTGTATAGTAATGGCAATTAGAAAGGCTTATTCCATTATTAAATGAGCAACTCTAGCTTGAAATTAAGCTTTCATCGATTTCTACTACAACCACACTAGGTTAGGCTGTTTGGAAATTAATCGATTTTGGAATTTTTTTAGTAAAGTCTGCAAGCCAGTTGTTGAGGGAACAAGGTCAATTAAATCAAGCAGCTACAACCACTTGGATGCCAAGTGGACAACTGGTGAGTTGGAAAATACGTAAGAATGCATTCCTAATGGATTCTAGAGTTCAAGAGTTGGGAATACCAATGGTTAGTAGGTGCTCATTGTGTTTTAAAGAGGCAGAAACTCCTATTCATCTATTTATTGAATGTGTGAATGAAAAAGAGTTATGGGAGAAGTTTGCTTCTTTAATGGGGTTTCAGTTAATCCAGATGGAGGAGCCAATTACTAGGTTCCTTAGAATTGTGAGAATATTTAAAAGACATTCTTTAAGCCAAGATTTGGTAAGGTAAGTTTCTCTACTTATTTTTTGGCATTATGGAAGGAGAGATGCCAGCGTATGTTTGAAGATGATAGATTGCATTCTTCATCAGTTATTATGAAAATTCTTTACAATATGAAATTTCAAAGTTATGGGGTGAGGCCTAAGAAACCAGAGTCTATTCAAGGGAGGAATTTGCTACAAGTTTTAAATGTTTATGTTCAGTATTAGGTTAGAACTAGAGCTGTTTGTAAACTGAATGTATCCTCCAGATGATGTTTAAAGCTCAATGTGGATAGGGCTTTTAAAGGAAATCCTAGTGTTGTTCGGGGAAATGTGAATTTACGTAATCAATGGGGGCACCTTGTTTTCACTGCATCCTACTTTTATGGAATTTGTTCAAATATTGAGGCAGAGTGTAGGGCTATTCCTTGGTGAAAAAGAAATTGTAGGGCTATTTTGGATGGACTAATTCTGTTTGAACAATTGGGTTTAGTTGATTATAAAGTGGGTTTTAGAATCTGATTCTAGATTTGGTTGGACATTCTCATCGGGAAAATTTAACCACCATGGAAATTTGGGAATTTCTTGCAACAAATTAACAGGTTGCTTGGGAGGTTACAGTGTGACTTGTACATGTGTATAGAGAAGCTAATGTAGTGATGGATTTTCTGGCAAGTCAAGGGGTTAGGGATGGTGTTGGTTTATAATTCTCTTCTGCTAATTCTTTGCCTATTCCAGCTAGGCTACTTTTGTTGGAAGACCAGAGGCAGATTAGAGCTCTCAGAAGGTGCTATTCACTCATTCATTTATAACATTTTTTATTGTTCAGATAAACTAGAATAAGGATTCATTTATGAAGTAGGCTAATAGCTTTGAGGTTCTTTAAGAAGCTTGTTCCTTTGATTTTTTGATGTCATACTTGTAACTAGATTACATTCATTGTGTATGGTTCTTGTACACCCTATGTTAGGTGTAATTGCTTTATTATTCTTAATAAATTTACCCTGAAAATATCAAATATCGAGGTTTTATTAAAAAAATAGATAATCATAATCCATATATCTCATGTATGTAGGTCGACTAGCATGAATCCACACATCAAGTATATCCTACTCCACACACACACACACCATCATCCAACAAATCCCCTCAAGCATCCACTATTTTAGGAAAGGTGTATATTGATGTATTGACATTGACTAATCCTTCCTAGGAATAGACAGCCTTAATCCCCGCGAGCGAATAGTGCGAGTTCCTGAAGCTCACAAGGAATCAACAACTCCACTATGAGTGATTGGGAACCTTCAAACCCCTCAAGATAATAAATGAATTTATGCATTCTATGATAAATGGTCGAATGTAACCCACGTTCATCATACCCACCCATACAAAAGATAATTGTCATAATTTTTCATAACATCCATGTGTACCACAATTCATATTTTCACAATTCTCATAACTAGAAGAACTTAAAGAAAACATGCAAAAGACCATAAAAAGATATATCAATTTGACCATAATCAAGATCTAGCAAGTGAGCCTTTAGGTGATGAAGAATTCCTAGGTGCAGACTCATTATTCCTACCTATAAGTTTCATAGGTTCAACACTTGGTCATTTAGAACCTTGGATAGGTTTTCTAGGTGAGTGAGCTCTTCACAAGTGAAAGAAACTAATTGTTTGACATAGGGTTCCTTAATATCTAGCTTCCTTAAGTTCATACCATTATTACNAAACCTTGGATTGGTTTTCTAGGTGAGTGAGCTCTTCACAAGTGAAACAAACTAATTGTTTGACATAGGGTTCCTTAATATCTAGCTTCCTTAAGTTCATACCATNGAACCTTGGATAGGTTTTCTAGGTGAGTGAGCTCTTCACAAGTGAAAGAAACTAATTGTTTGACATAGGGTTCCTTAATATCTAGCTTCCTTAAGTTCATACCATTATTACCAATTTTATTCTTTGCGGACTATTGTTCACTCGCGAGGGTGTTGGATTTGTATTACCCTCCACAAACATAGTCTTGGAAGAAGTGGTTGTGGTGGTGTGATAATTTGTGTAACCTAAACTTGTTTGTCACTACCGCTCTTCCCCATAGACAACATCTTACCATGCTTTTCAGATCCTAGGAAAAAGCCATTTGTAGAGTTCTTATGACTCTTGAAGGTCTCTATCAATTTAAACTCTAGTCTCTTTTTGGACTCTACTAGTTCATGATCCTCTTCTAGCTAGCAAATTTGGGTTTTGGACTTCACCAAGTCCACATTGAGTGTGTTCTTCTCTTCTTCCCTTGTGTTAAGTCTCATGCTTAATGATAGTGGGGAAGTGCAATATCTAGTGGATCATCCCTCACGATTATACACGTAGAGGTGGGGTGAATATGTTAATTTAGATTATGGTCCGAATAATCAGAAATTTAAACTTAACCCACCACTATTACCAAATTCGAAGTTAATTTGTCAATTTAGTGCTTAAAACCCTCTTAACAATCCAAAAACCCTGTCATGTGACTAGATGTAATGCTACTGCAATTAATTGATTAACTCTCTAATTCACCACTACAATGATCCCAACCAAAGCCAATGTCCACAAAACCCTAATTGATGAATGAATCAACTAAAATAATAAATGTGATAATTCATTAAACATTGCGTGTGCAATTGCAAGTGTGTGTGTTTGAAATTAAAGCAATAAAAAAGAACATCCACAACACCTGCAATTTGTTGACATGTAAATTAGAAAAAACTCCGAAAAACCACTAGAGGTTTAGCAAGAGCCTAATCCACTATACTCAAAGTCAATTTAGATGTACTCAAGTCTTATACCTCAACCACTTCCTATGGCTAGATGATGAGACTATAATATTGCTTATTATAGTCTTCATATTATTCATTTTAGTTATACTAGTTGTTTAAGTCTTTTACTTCAGTTAAGTTTTGTATTTTGTAGTGAAATTGTTTGTTTGCAGGTGAATTGGTGTAAGAATGTGGATTTGCACGTGTTTCAATGCTATAGAAGACTTGGAACATGATCTAGAAGGTCCAAGAGTGAAGCAAAGGCCACAACAATCATAATTTAGAAAAAAACCATTTTTACCGATTGGTCTTCTACCAGTACAAATGAAGCCAGAAGTTAGTTCCACCAGTAGAACAACAATCCTACAGGTAGGAGCAAAACAGATATCTATTCTACCGGTAGGTGAGTACTGTTCTACTAGTAGGTTAAAGAAAGAAAGGCGTTCTACTAGTAGAAGATCAATGCAATCAGTAGGAGAAAAATAGTGAACGGTCCTACTGGTAGGTCATTGCTTGGTTGCGTTCTCCCTAATCACCGAACATGACCTAATTGTGTGTATATGGTTTATACAAATAGGTGAGTGTCACTCTCACTCAGGTTTGATGCTAGAGATGGGGAAAATTGTATGTATGGATGAAAAAGTGTGTGTGTGTACAAAAGTGCTCACTAAGCACAGAGAGACTTGCAATGTTATGTTTTACTTGGAATTGAGTATTCCAAAGTCATCTCCTCAGAGAAGGAAGGTCCAATTGTGGTGAAGGTGATTTTGTAAGAAATGAAAAGTGTAAAATCTTGTGAGTTTGTGTTTTGATGAGTGGAGATTTTTGATAAAAATGCAATGAAAATAAGGTTGGCTAATCCAAAGAGGTCATTCTAATGGAAATGTCAAATCAACTCAATACATTCTACCAATGGTGTCTTGGTGCTTGGATTCATAGGAAGTGAGGGACTAATGTGGAGATGTAGGCCCAAGCATACATCGTGACAAGTCTATAGTGTATCAAAAGCTCACAACCACGTCCGCACTCAACCTAGTCAAACCAAGTACTTTAGACTATGAGAAAGAATGGAGTAGAGTTGATGTAGCATACCCAAGAGGAAATCACCCTTGGATTAGCCAACTAAAAACTTAGCTATCCATATTCAAAGCAAANCACTATGAGGAAGAATGGAGTAGAGTTGATGTAGCATACCCAAGAGGAAATCACCCTTGGATTAGCCAACTAAAAACTTACCTATCCATATTCAAAGCAAAAACATGCGTAATATAAAGAGACATGGTGAAGAAATGAAACATGAAATTTGTATTAATGCAAGGGAAGAGTTAAACTACAAAGACTAGAAACCAATACCCAAANGACTATGAGAAAGAATGGAGTAGAGTTGATGTAGCATACCCAAGAGGAAATCACCCTTGGATTAGCCAACTAAAAACTTAGCTATCCATATTCAAAGCAAAAACATGCGTAATATAAAGAGACATGGTGAAGAAATGAAACATGAAATTTGTATTAATGCAAGGGAAGAGTTAAACTACAAAGACTAGAAACCAATACCCAAATGTAAAACTTGAAATACTAGGAAATGTAGTTAAAATTGAATACACTTAAAATAAAGGAGATTAAAGTGCAAGAAGTAAATATTACAAGTGATTTAAAGCTNAAGTGGAGCAGTGGAGGATGGCCCGATAATGGATAGCTTAGATCTAGGTGTTCTGGCTCTCTTACCCCTACTCATTGCTGTCCTCTTACTGTTAGTGGACTTCCCGATAGCTCCAAACTCCGGTGGCAGCAATACATAGAAGACATATGCCTTGTCNTAGAAGAAAATGCAAAAAACCTTTCTCTCTCTAAAACTTCATCTTCTTCCTTGGGACCTTCTCTCTCTAAAAGCTTGTGTAGCTGAATAATGGTGAAATAATGCTTCATTTTCGTCTAGCATTCCCCTTAGGGCCTGTTTGAGCTGAATTCCCAACATGGGGAAGGGGTTGGACACTTACACAGACAAGGATAGGCCATGCCTGCAACCCCACCATGCCTCCCTCTTTCTTTCTTCCTTTTCCATGCTCTTTTTTTCAAAGTCAGATTCTAGGTGTAGGGAGGCATGCTTGTATGTAGAATATGTCAGGGGATGTGTGGGAGAAGCAGAGGTGGGCCCATAAAACAGTTGGAGTTGAGATTGTAGCTTTCTGACATCTTTGGGCAAAACCTACAGGTAGATCATCAGCAAAACCTACTAGTAGGTTTTTTTCCATTAAGCAAAACCTATCGGTAGGTTTTGGCAGGGGCAATAGTAGAAGATTTCTAGTGTATAAAACCTATTGGTAGAACATCACAAAATCTACCAGTAGGTTTTCACTTGTTTTGACTTTTTCTTGATTTCTTGTTATCCTGAGCCCCCCTTTAAGCCTCCACTCCTTCTTCATTGTCTTTAAGAACTTGATAGAAGGCTTAATACGCGTCATTATCCACTCAATACCTACAATCACACAAAACTTAATTAATTGATATTTTAAATGCAATTTTTTCCATTTTCTCTATAAAAGCAAGTATAAAATGGGTGCAAAGAGACAAATGATGTGCAATATCCTATACTCANATTGTCTTTAAGAACTTGATAGAAGGCTTAATACGCGTCATTATCCACTCAATACCTACAATCACACAAAACTCAATTAATTGATATTTTAAATGCAATTTTTTCCATTTTCTCTATAAAAGCAAGTATAAAATGGGTGCAAACAGACAAATGATATGCAATATCCTATACTCATCACACTCCCCAACTTGAGTTTTGCTAGTCGCTAGAAAAATTTATTTCTAGAACATAAAGCATAAAGCATAAAACTAAAACCAAAAAAATCCATTCATGCAAAGCAATTCACCCAACAATCAAAATACAAAAATACCATGCAATTAAATAAATGAACTTGGCATGATGGAACAAAAACAACTGTGGTTCTTTCATTTATTGCTTCAAAAAGTTAGGTACAATGAGTAGAAGTCAAAATGGCCTAAAATTCTAAAGACTTTTCTACTATTTCATCACCACTACTCCTATCTGTGTAACTACTGAAACAAATAAAACACAAAAAAACATCCTACTCCTCTTCATCCTTATCCCCACTCTCTTCCTCATCACTCTCACACTCATTACCCTCCTCATCATCAGAGTCGTCATTGTCGGAGCCCTCCACCTCAACAACAGTAGAGGCCATAGGGGCAGAGGTGGAGGGTCCAGTAGTAGGAGGCAGAGGCATATCAGGGATCGACTCTCCTAGGAAGGTGTGCTCTTTTATCCTCATCATCATTAGGGATAGCCGATACATAGTCCTATCTAGGTCATCCATCATACTCTCCATAGCATCCAACCATTGAGAAACTGTACAGAGTGGAGCAGTGGAGGATGGCCCGATAATGGATAGCTTAGATCTAGGTGTTCTGGCTCTCTTACCCCTACTCATTGTTGTCCTCTTACTGTTAGTGGACTTCCCGATAGCTCCAAACTCCGGTGGCAGCAATACATAGAAGACATATGCCTTGTCCTTAGAATGATAGCACAACCTTGTGACCAAATTGGCAAATGGGAGATTCGCCTTTGGCTTGCTAGCCTTGGCAAACTCCTTCATGAAGTCCCAGATCATCCAGGCCACATCCATCTACTTACCTATCATAAATGCGTGGATAAGGGCGAGCTTCTCAAGTTTTGGGATCTTTTCCGCACCCCGGGGAGTCAAATTAAAGTGCAAAACCTTGTTCATGACCCCATATGAGTGCTTGAGGGCCCAGACTTGAAATTTTCCTTTGAATTGGGCCGGGTCTTCATATGTCAATTGCACATATTCCAGGAGTGATTTTCTCCCTTGGACATTGTGTGGATACACTGGGGTATTGGGAGGAGGCCTTTGGTACTTCATTAAAGTCACTATCAAGTTTGGTGTAATCTCAAAGACCTTCCCTCTCACATTGGTCTTGAGTATGCAAAGGTCATCGTCTACCACATTCAACCTCTTATAAAACTCCCAACATATTCGGAGGTTATACCTTGCAACCGGCTCAAACCATATCCAAATACCATGCCCTTCAATCATCCTCACAACCTCGTCATTCGGCCTGAGGGTGGGCATGTCCACATGATGCTCGCATGTCACATTTTTCTTGTAAATGTTCTTCACATGAGCATCATTTTTTTTGCTTTTTTCTTGTCTCCCCACCCTCTCCACTAGCACCGCCTCCGTCCTCTTGTGGGAGCTTGTTCCCACGGGTTGTGGAGAACTCAGTCTTGTTTGTTTGGTACGGGCCATGTAAATGAAAAATGCCCAAGGGCCATGAAGTGGAGAAACCAAGTCAAAAGTGCCTCGAAATGACCAACTAGAACATAATCATGCTTAACCTAGACGAGCTATTGTGATGGATTCGATGCTTTTGAGGAAAATCGAAGTGAAATGGATTTGGGGGAAATCTTTGAGAAAACTAGGGTTTTGCGAGAAATCCAAGCAATAATTGACCTAGGAATGTTTTAAGAGAGATTAAATGGATGGGTGAGGGATCTTTGAAGGTTAGGGAACTTTTTATAGAGAGGAGAGAGCTTGAGAGATCGAGATTAGAAGGGAAAGTGAAAGGTTTCCCAAAAGAAACTGACTTAAAACCCTCGTTTCCTGGTTTTCTGGGCAAAACCTATCGGTAGAACATTCAGAACGTACTGGTATGTTTTGTGCACTAGAACATTCCTACTTGTAGGTTTTGACAGACATCTACCGGTAGGTTTTAGATTTTTTCCAAAAATTCCCTGTGCTCCCTTTTTCATTTCCACTCCAATTCTGCACACTCTCTACACATTCTAACAATATATTTACCACCTCTACTCCACCAAAAGCCTAACCTACACTTGTGAACCACAATTGAGTGATTATGCCACAGTGATTTATGAAATTGCAATATGATTTAAAATTTTGATGCTTTCAACACACAAGACATGGATCTCTAAATCTAACTATCAAAATGAATACCCAAAATGTAAAGCATAAATTTAAATGGTAAAGACATTCCTAAACCTTCTTAATATCTAATGTTTGAGCAATATTCTCCAATCTCACAAGGATAGGACTACATGACAACACTATTCAAATACTCAAACAACGTACATATGAGCATCACAATGGCTTTAAATGCTATTCTAGAGTATGCACCTATACATTCATTTTCAAACTTTTATGTGTTTGAAGTGGACATGTAATTTAAGCATTTAACCAATGGAATTCACATTCACTTGGCTATCCAAATTCAGCTTCGATGCAAAACTCGCCAAGGGTTTCTCCTTTAATGAATCACACTATGATTATCTTGACATGCTTTCCATGTGTATATGTGAGATAGAATTTTATGCACAAACCGAAGTATGCTCACATATAATCTAAAAAATGAAACACATGCACAGAAATGAAACAACCTTGACATAATCTCATGAAAGGAATATTAGGGCACTAGACAGCAAAATCAACTTTTCTTTTTCTCTAAAAATGTGCCTTCCCCATGCTTTCTCTAGATCATTTAGGAATTTCAAGGGTTGTAATGAGTCCTTGGGGTGATATTGAGGCAAATGAAATGAAGGAAAGAGGACAACATATAGGGTTATTCTGAGGTGTGACCTTTATTGTCAACAATTTCCCTTTTTGTGGATTTTTCAGCTTATCACCTTCACCTCACTCTTTGTTTCTTTTCCCTCATTTTCCTTTTCTTTTTCTCTTTTTCTTATTCCACCTTTTTTTCTCCATTTCTTGGATTTTTTTCTGTCTTTTCCACAAACATTTTGAATTTAGCAATCATTTATCCCTCTTTAGGTTTCCTCTCCACATTTTCTTCCCTTTTATGATCAATCACAATCAATTTTTAGAACAACCAAGGTGTGGTAGATTTTTATCATTTTGCACTAGCTTGGTCAATTGTGTGGCATGGAAACAAATTTTTTATTTAAGGCTCAATCATGGCACTATGGATAAATTTTTCCAAGAAAAAGGCTAAGGCTTAAAGCATTTCAAAGATGGCCTAAGATCATTTCTAAATAAGCATGGGGAGGCAAGTTGGCATTTCAAGACAAAGTTAATCAACTATCCACATGCACTCTAACCGAAGCAAGCATAATGAGAATATTAAACAGATTTTGAATTTGAAAAATTATTCTTTTGAGTAAATGTAAGTTTCCTCCAATAAGAATTGCCACCAAAGCTCACACATGTACTTATTTCATCTCCACTATGCATGTCCAACACTAAAATATAAATTAAATCTGTAAATTGTCGAAATTACACATTTAAGGTGCACTTATGGTTGAGTTCAAAAGCAAACACATATGTGATACTTAAGCATAGGATAAATTTCTATAATCTACTCATGTATTCGAATTTCAAAGCAATGATAAAAAATATCCACAGACCCATGGCATTCTGAAAAAGGGAATATAAGTCAACATTTAGATATTTTTTACAAAAATTTTTAAATTTTTTCACATATTTCTCAACTATTCTAAACAAAACTCTGTAGAGCATGTGAATGGTGAATTTCACAACAAAATGATATATCAAAACAAAATTTCCACAAAAATTTTGGTGTATCCTACAATTGGTGCACTTCACCCCCCAACTTGATTCATGCATTATCCTAAATGCAACAAAAATATAGGTAATGCACTGATGGACTTAAAAAGAAAAGTAGGGTTAAAGAGCACCTCGCAATGAACTCTGACAAAAACACCGCAATCTGCACATTTGAAGAAAGAAAAACTATGCAAAGATGAAAGTAAGTAAACAAAATAACTAGTAATGTAAATGCTAAAAGAAAGTGACTGTACACTACAATCTACTTGGACAATTATCGATCAGCAAGCTTTGGGTAAACTGGATCCACTAAGTCCTCCACCATTTGAACCACAAAACNGGTACTTATTTCATCTCCACTATGCATGTCCAACACTAAAATATAAATTAAATCTGTAAATTGTCGAAATTACACATTCAAGGTGCACTTATGGTTGAGTTCAAAAGCAAACACATATGTGATACTTAAGCATAGGATAAATTTCTATAATCTATTCATGTATTCGAATTTCAAAGCAATGATAAAAAATATCCACAGACCCATGGCATTCTGAAAAAGGGAATATAAGTCAACATTTAGATATTTTTTACAAAAATTTTTAAATTTTTTCACATATTTCTCAACTATTCTAAACAAAACTCTGTAGAGCATGTGAATGGTGAATTTCACAACAAAATGATATATCAAAACAAAATTTCCACAAAAATTTTGGTGTATCCTACAATTGGTGCACTTCACCCCCCAACTTGATTCATGCATTATCCTAAATGCAACAAAAATATAGGTAATGCACTGATGGACTTAAAAAGAAAAGTAGGGTTAAAGAGCACCTCGCAATGAACTCTGACAAAAACACCGCAATCTGCACATTTGAAGAAAGAAAAACTATGCAAAGATGAAAGTAAGTAAACAAAATAACTAGTAATGTAAATGCTAAAAGAAAGTGACTGTACACTACAATCTACTTGGACAATTATCGATCAGCAAGCTTTGGGTAAACTGGATCCACTAAGTCCTCCACCATTTGAACCACAAAACCCTCAAAGAATGACTTAAGTCTTTGGCCATTGACCTTGAATGTGTTACCATCTTTGGGGTTTATAATTTCCACGGATCTGTTGGGGTAGACCACCTTGACAAGATAGGGCCATCCCAATGAGATTGGAGTTTTTCTTGGAAAATGGAGAGTCAAGAATTATACAAGGGCACTTTTTGTCTGGGCTTAAATTTTTTTTCTCACAATTGATTTATCATGAAAGATCTTTGCCCTCTCTTTGGAAACTTTTGAGCTCACATATGCATCTCTCCGAATTTTCTCTAACTCATTCAACTCCAACTTCCTATTCTTTCCGGCCATTTTCAAGTTGAAGTTCAAGGTTTTGATGGCCCAATAGACATTGTGTTCCATCTCTACTGGCAAATGACAAGCCTTTCCATAGACTAGCTTATAAGGAGACATACCTAGAACGGTATTGTACACGGTGCGGTAAGCCTATAAGGCATCGGTCAACCAAAGTGACCAATCTTTTCGATTTGGACTCACCATTTTCTCTATTTTATTTTAAATCTCCCTATTGACCAACTTGGCTTGGCCATTGGTCTGTGGGTGATAAGTAGCGGATACCTTGTGTGTTACTCCATATTTATGCATAAAGATTTAAAAGACCTATTGCAAAAATGAGAACCACTGTCGCTTATCATTGCACGAAGTACCCCAAAACCTTGAAAATATATTTTCCTTTAAAAAATTGACCACGACTTGATGGTCATTGGTCTTGGTTAGGATGGCCTCTATCCACTTGGACATGTAGTCCACTGCTAGTAGTATATAAAGATAGCCAAAGGACATAGGAAAGGACCCTTGAAGTCGATGCCCCAACAATCGAATATCTTAANACCTCTATCCACTTGGACATGTAGTCCACTGCTAGTAGTATATAAAGATATCCAAAGGACATAGGAAAGGACCCTTGAAGTCGATGCCCCAACAATCGAATATCTTAATGGCTATCATGAGCGAAATAGACATCATATTCCTACGGGTCATACTACCCAACCTTTGGAATCTATCGCATTCCTTGCAAAATGAAACACAATCCTTAATTAAAGTAAACCAATAAAAACTAGATTGCAAAACCTTAGTCGAAGTTTTCTTTAAAGAGAAGTGGCCACCGCATGCCTCAAAATGGCAGAATGAAAGGGCATCTCATTGTTCATTTTTTGGTACGCATCTCCTCATCACTTGATCTGGGCAATACTTGAACAAATACGGGTTGTCAGAGTAGAAGTAGTTCATATCCGCCATGAATCTTCATTTGTCCTCTAGCATCCAATGCGATGGTATCTATCCTATAGTAAGATAAATATAGATGTCATCTTACCAAGGACAAATAGAATGAATAGAAATAAATGGTCATCGGGGAAAGGGTCAGGGATAGTAATATGCTTTTCAGCATCTTGGACAACAAGTTGAGACAAATGATCCACCACCATATTCTCTATTCCTTTCTTATTTTTAATGGTCAAGTTAAATTTTTGTAGAAGAAGGATTCAACTAATGAGTCTCGGTTTCACGTCCTACATAGTCAAAAGATACTTCAAAGCAGAGTGATTAGTGTAGACTACAATAGGCAAACCAATGATATTAGACCTAAATTTGTCCAAAGCAAATACTACGGCTAGCAACTCTTTTTTGGTAGTAGTGTAATTCATTTGTGCTTCATTTAGAGTCTTGCTAGTGTAGTATATTACATAAGGCCTTTTTTCTTCCTATTGACCAAGCACTAAACTAATCGCGTAATCACTTGTGTCGCACATAAGCTCAAATGGGAGTTCCCACTTGGGTGGTCACAAGATTGGAGGTGAAGTGAACATGCTTTTTAATTTTTGAAAAGAAGCCTCACTATCATCTGACCACACAAAGGGAACATCCTTTGCAAGCAAATTGGTCAAGGGCCTTGCTAATGCACTAAAATCTTTTATAAATATATGATAAAAACTGGCATGACTAAGAAATAACCTGATATCCTTGATGACTTTTGGAGCAGGGAGGTTGAAACTTTCTTCTACCTTGNCTGACCACACAAAGGGAACATCCTTTGCAAGCAAATTGGTCAAGGGCCTTGCTAATGCACTAAAATATTTTATAAATATATGATAAAAACTGGCATGACTAAGAAATAACCTGATATCCTTGATGACTTTTGGAGCAGGGAGGTTGAAACTTTCTTCTACCTTGGATTTTTGTACTTCATTCCCCTTCTCTGATACAATGTGCCCGAGCACAATCCCTTGTGTCACCATGAAGTGGCACTTCTCCCAATTTAGTACTAAATGCTTTTCCTCACATCTTTCAAGCACTTTCTACGAATTCCCCAAACAACCATTGAATTAATCCCCAAACACTGAGAAATCATCCACGAACACCTCCACAATTTTCTCCACCATATGTCTTAAAATCCCCATCAATGCATCTTTGAAAAGTTCCCGGGGCATTACCCAACCCAAATGGCATTCGGCCATAAGCAAAGGTGTCAAAAAGGTACGTGAATGTTGTCTTCTCTTGGTCCTCTAATACAATCTTGATTTGGCTGTAGCCATCCAAAAAACAATAATAGAGGTGTCTGACTACTCTCTCTAACACTTGGTCAAGGAAAGGTAGGGAAAATGATCNTTAAAGCCATCCAAAAAGCAATAATAGAGGTGTCTGACTACTCTCTCTAACACTTGGTCAAGGAAAGGTAGGGAANCTGTAGCCATCCAAAAAACAATAATAGAGGTGTCTGACTACTCTCTCTAACACTTGGTCAAGGAAAGGTAGGGAAAATGATCTTTTCTTATACATGAGTTGATTTTTGATAGTCAATACAGACTCACCAATCGGTGACCACCCTTGTCAGAATCAACTCTTTATCCTCCTTTGCCACCACTATAATCCTTGACTCTTTTGGCACCACTTGAGTGGGACTAACCCATTTTCTATCGACAATTGGAAAAATAATGCCCACATCAAGTAATTTAATCACCTCATACCTCACCACATCCTTCATGATAGGATTTAGCCTCTTTGTGGTTGTTGGGATGGTCTGACATCTTCCTCCATGTAGATTTGGCGTGTGCAAATGAGGGGACTAATCCCTTTGATATCGGTGATTAACCAACTGATTGCTCCCTTATGCCTTCTCAACACTTCCAACAATTTTTCTTCTTGCCTCAGCTCCAAAGATGAACTTATCACCACTGAAAATGTCTTATGCTCCCTGAGCAATGCATACTTTAGTGTGGAAGGTAGTGGCTTCAATTCCAAGATTGGTGTTTGTACAGTTGATTGAAAAATTATTTTTTCTTGTTGTGGAAGTTTCTCAAATAATGGGGCCCAACTTCCTACGCCTTGCACAGTTTTTGGCTCCTCTTCATTACCAAACTCTTCATCCCCCAATTTTTAATGACAAAGTAATTTCATATGACCCCCCACCAAAGTGTCAGTCCAATTGACCTCATATACTTCCTTATCATCACTCAGTTGCTTGCACAAGTTGAATACGTTGAGGTCCATTGTCATGTTCCCAAAGGCAAGCTTCGATAGTCCATCCCTGTAATTGATCACAACATTAAATGTTGTAAGAAAAGTCCTACCAAGTATTACAGGAATTTGAGAACTAGGATTAGCAATCGGATGAGTATCAAGTATAATAAAATCAACGAAAAAATAAAATTTGTCAAATTGAACTAAAACATCCTCAACTACTCCCCTTGGCATTCTCACGCTTTGGTCCACCAATTAAAGAGTGATTGGATTTGACTTCAACTCTTCTAATTGTAATTGTTGATACACCGAGAAAGGTAGGAGGTTAACACTTGCTCCCAAGTCTAGAAGTGCTTTCTCCACTCGACAATTCCCTATGGTTATGACAATGGTAGGGCAACCAGGGTCTTTGAACTTAGGTGGTGTATTGGTTCTCAAAATGGAACTCACTTGCTTCGTGAGAAATGCCTTCTTATGAACATTCATCTTCCTTTTCACGGTGCAAAAATCTTTCATGATCTTTGCACACAAAGGTATTTGCTTGATGGCATCAGGGAGTAAAATGTTTATCTTTACATGCTTAAACATTTCGATGATATCCGAATAATTAACAATGTTAGCCGGTGGCTTCAAATGTTGGGAAAAGGGGCCAGAATAGGACACTCATGCACATTTAAATCAACAACTTTTTCCTTTTCATGTGTCTCATCCCCCTCGGCGTTGCTCGTAGTCTCTTTTTCTTTAGCCAATGTGGCTTTGGGTGAGACTTCTAGCAAAATGGTTTTGTCAATTTGTTTGCCACTCATTTGGGCGATGACCGCCTTGAGTTGCTCACAACTCTCATTAGTGGCCTCGGATGACTCAATCACGTGTTGACCCCTAGGGTTTTCTTAAGGTTAAGCAAGAAGTTTCCCTTTCTCTTGTTGGGATGACCCTATGACATTGGTCAATTTTATGATTTGAGTTTGAATATCATTGAAAGCGATGGCGGTTTGGTTGTTGGTTATTGTTTTGCTTTGAATGAATTGGTGTACAACATCCTCCAAGTTTATTTTGTGAGAAGGTTGGTAGGTGGGTGGGTTGGATGGTCCTTGCTGATCAAACCCTTGTTGAGGTGGTTGGTTTTGGGAAAAACCTTGTTGATTGGACAAGGGGTATTGAGAGCTAGAAGAAGGACTATGACCATAGTAGGATTGATTTTTCTTGGGTGGAATGAGAGGTGACAATGAGCTAGACCAATGAAGAGTAGGGTTGGCATTTTTCCAACTAAAGTTTGGATAATTGCTCCAACCCGGATTATGTGCATTGGAATATAGAGAGAATGATTGCCAACTTTGGTTGAAAGCATTCACTTGCTCATGATAAACCTCCTTGAGTGCCAGAATGTTTGGGCACTCCGAGATAGAATGCTCAATACTTTCGCATATATTGCAACACTCCTCGGCCTTAGCAATGTTAGACACTTCATGTCTCCTATTCACTGATAGATTCTCCACCTTTCAGGATAATCTTGTGATTTTGGCAAACAAGTCTTCTTGATNTCTCCTATTCACTGATAGATTCTCCACCTTTCAGGATAATCTTGTGATTTTGGCAAACAAGTCTTCTTGATTCTGCAAATTATACATCCCTCCCCCACTTGATTGACTCCCCGTAGAGGACTTTGACACGTCATTGGGATCTGTGATATCCCAAGATTGAGCATTTGGGGCCAATGTATTGAAGTACACTAGGGCCTCATCCAGATCTTTGTTAAGAAACTCTCCGTTACACATATACCTATGAATTGTCGGTGGGCCAGTGTAATTTCTTCATAGAAGAAACTAACCAATTGCCACGGTTCGAATCCATGATGTGGAATGAATTGTAACAACTCTTTGTATCGATCCTAACATTGATAAAACTGCTCATTGGATTTCTTAAAAAAAATTTTAATTTGTTTCTTAAGAGTAGTAGGCATGGGCACCGAAAAAAAATTGTTTAAAAATTTGGAAAGCATTTGTGCCCAAGAACATATCGATTGAGGGTTCAACCAAGGTTTGGCTTTGTCTTTAAGGGAGAAGGGGAATAATTTCATGCGAGCTATGTCTTCCATGGTATGATTTGTGAGAAATGTTGCAACAATTTTCTTAAATTCCTTAATGTGCAAATAAGGATTTTCTCTTTTAGTTCCATAGAATTGAGGAAGAAGTTGTAACATTCCTAGTTTAACAAGGAAGGTATGAGCTTAGACCAGTAAAAACAT
Source organism: Ilex paraguariensis (assembly GCA_963454935.2). NCBI lineage: Eukaryota > Viridiplantae > Streptophyta > Magnoliopsida > Aquifoliales > Aquifoliaceae > Ilex > Ilex paraguariensis. The sequence continues at coordinate 264,928 of CAUOFW020001803.1, forward strand.
GTAAGAAGGGGTGGCGCTTCGATCAATCGGGATATTGTTTACCTCATTCCTAGGAGGGGAAAAATGCATTTGAGGGTTTGGCATTCCTCCCTTGGAACACTAGCATCATCATCCTTGAAGTTGTCATCGACATCTTTGNACTTTGATCAATCGGGATATTGTTTACCTCATTCCTAGGAGGGGAAAAAATGCATTTGAGGGTTTGGCATTCTAGGGTTTTGCATTCCTCCCTTGGAACACTAGCATCATCATCCTTGAAGTTGTCATCGACATCTTTGGGTGGGTCCTGGTCAAGATTCATGTTTGGGTTTCTAGGGAGTCTCACAAGTCTATTTTGTTCGTTCCATCTCCATATACAAAAATACTATCTACAATTAAAATGGAAAGTAAACACAAGTATGTGCAAAGGAGCAATGTACCTTGGCTCATGATGAGAATCGTGGGACTTACCTCCGTTGTCCAAAATCACCTTCTAATTCAATGCTAGCCTCCCCTGCAATGGCATCAAAAATGATTGGTTGCGCTCTGATTAATCTTCGAACATGACCCGGTTGTGTGTATATGGATTATACGAATAGGTGAGTGTCACTCTCACTCGGTTTCGATGCTAGAGATGGGAAAAATAAAATGTGTGGATGAAAAAATGTGTGTGCAAAAGTGCTCCCCAAGCATAGAGAGATTTGCAATGTCGTGTTTTACTTGGAATTGAGTATTCCAAGGTTGTGTCCTCAGGGAAGGAAGGTTGAATTTTGGTGAAAGGTATTTTGTAAGAAATGAAAAGTGTAAAATCTTGTGACTTTGTGTTTTGGTTAGTGGAGATTTTTGATAAAAATGCAATGAAAACAAGGTTGCCTAATCCGAAGAGGTCATTCGAATGGAAATGCCAAATCAACTCAATACATTCTACCAATGGTGTCTTGGTGCATTATTGATTCATAGGAAGTGAGGGACTAATGTGGAGATGTAGGCTCAATCATATCCTGTGACAAGTCTATGGTGTACCAAGAGCTCACAACCATGTCTGCACTCAACCTAGTCAAACCAAACACTTTACACTATGAAGAAGAATGGAGGGGAGTTGATTTAGCATACCCAAGAGAAAATCTCCCTTGGATTAGCCAACTAAAAGCTTAGCTATCCATAGTCAAAGAAAAAACAAGCATAATGTAAAGACACATGGTGAAGAAATGAAACATGGAACTTGTATTAATGCAAGGAAAGAGTTAAACTATAAGAGAAAATGCATTCATAGTCAAAATACAAAGACTGGAAACAAATACCCAAATGTAAAACTTGAAATGCAAGGAAATGCAGTTAAACTTGAATACACTTGAAATAAAGGAAATTAAAGTGCAAGAAGTAAAGATTACAAGTGATTTAAGGCTCACTACAACTGAAATGGAGAAGAAAATGCAAAAAACCTAACTTTCTTTCTCTAGACTTCATCTTCTTCCTCGAGACCTTCTCTCTCTAAAAGCTTGTGTAGTTGAATAATGGTGAAAGAGTGCTTCATTTTCGTCCATCACCTCCCTTGGGTCTGTTTGAGCTAACTTCCCAACATAGGGAAGGGGTTGGACACTTACACAGGCAAGGACAGGCCATGCCTGCAACCCCACCATGGCTCCCTTTTTCTCTCTCTTCCTCTTCCATAATCTTTCTTCCAAAGTCAAATTCTAGGTGTAGGGAGGCATGCTTATATGTAGAATATGTCAGGGGATGTGTGGGAGAGGCAGAGGTGGGCCCACGAAGCAGCTGGAGTTGAGATTGCAGCTTTTGGCGTTTCTGGGCAAAACCTACCAGTAGAACATCAGCAAAACCTACTGGTAGGTTTTTTTTTTCCAGTAGGCAAAACCTACCGGTAGGTTTTGTTAGGGGCAGCATTAGAAAATTTCCAGTGTACAAAACCTAACGGTAGAATATCACAAAACCTATTGGTAGGTTTTCACCTGTTTTGACTTTTTCTTGATTTCTTGCTATCCCGAGCCACCTGTTAAGCCTCCATTCCTTCTTCATTATCTTTAAGCACTTGATTGATGGCTTAATACGTGCCATTACCCACTCAATACCTACAACCACATAAAACTCCATTAGTTGAAAGATTAAATGCAATTTCCCCCATTTTCTCCTCAAAAGTAAGTATAAAATGGGCACAAAGAGACAAATGGTGTGCAATATCCTATACTCATCAGTCATTTTATGCTTCCTACCAGTAGGTTAGTGTATTTCGGTAATTATGACTCCTAAGGAAAGGTAATTGGCTAACTTATTTCAAGGGTCATGATTGGTGGATCAAGGGAAAATTCACCGTTCTTCTCTTTCTCTTTCTTAGGGTTTTAGAATTTNGTGTATTTCGGTAATTATGACTCCTAAGGAAAGGTAATTGGCTAACTTATTTCAAGGGTCATGATTGCTGGATCAAGGGAAAATTCACCGTTCTTCTCTTTCTCTTTCTTAGGGTTTTAGAATTTCTTCTTTACAAGCTTTCTTCATTGTTTTACTTTACAAGCTTAATTTGCCTTTGAGCATTTGATTCTTGCAACACAATTACTTTCAGTTTCTTCTTGTGAATGGATATACGTTCATTGCTTTTCAATATAAGGTATTTACTTTCATTTGCAATTTCAATGATTACAATTTTAATTCAAGTTTTCTTGCTTTCATTTATGAAGATGTTATCCTTAATTTCTTTCAATTTTAATTCTGTCATGAGTGAGGAGTCATTTACTGGTTTGATTAGATAAAGTACTCTCATCCATAAATTAGGGATTTTGAATAAACCTTTCAATGATTGAGTATTTGGATTAATTGAATGATTAAATTTGAAAAAATTCTTGATATGTATATCATCTTCCTTGCCCGTTGACAACTAAAACTTGGCACGGGTAATTCTTTGAATCATTGCAATCGAGGGTGGTTGTAATTCTTTCGAAATCAATTGATTTAATTAGAATACACATTAGTTCATCATAATTTGGTGTTTAATGAATATTTACTATTTGAGTGCATTTGAGTACAACTGCAAATGAGTTATAGAAGTTGAGTCAAAATACATGTTTACGGTGAGGTGACCTCTATTGATTAACCGGTTCTTTTCTTTAATTATTATTACTTTAGTGATAAATTTATCCCAACAAACTCTCAAAATTCAAGGATTTTATTTTTTGTTTACCATCACCTTTTGAGCCTTTGTTATCCCTGAGGAGACGACCTCTTGGTGCCATTGCTGGGAAAACAATTTGATTCAGAGGTAATTCGGAGATGGTCAAGAGAAGTCTTGTGATTCACCTCATGAGATCAAGTGCATTCTTCATTGTATTTTATCTTTAATTTATTGTTCTTTTGTTTTTGTCAATAGTTTTATTTTCCTTGTATGTGGGTAAGAGACACATCGCATAATAGACTTGTAATACTTGACCCCATACATACTATTGAGATGGATGAACTAAATAATGAGAATCCATGAAACGTGGGACACTAAGGGAATAAATTTCCAATAATTCCCCCCGTTCTCAATCCTAGGAATGTTGGAAATAATCTCTCACCAGTTCCTCTTACTAGGATGATGATATATTATCTTCAACCCACTTGCTCTTCTGCACCTTCAAGTATTCTTTTACTGGAGCAAGTGCAAAACTTTATTATGAAACCTAGAATGCTCCAACTACTGATGAGCATAGAATATTGCACATCATTTATCTTTTTGCACCCATTTTATTCTTGCTTTTGTGGAGAAAATGGGGGAAATTGCAGTTAATCTAACAATTAAGGAAGTTTTTGTGTGATTGTAGGTAAAGAGTAGGAAATGACATGTGTTATACTTTCATCAAGTGCTTAAAGACAATGGAGAAGAAAGGGAGGCTTAACAGGTGGCTCGGGACATCAAGAAATCAAGAAAAAGCCAAAACAGGTGAAAACCTACTGGTAGATTTTCATAAAAGCCTACCGGTAGGTTTAGTGCACTGGAATTCTTCTACCACTACCCATGCCAAAACATATCGGTATTTTGCCTACTGGAAACAACCTGCTAGTAGGTTTTTGCCATCGTTCTAATGGTAGGTTTTGCCCAGAAACGCCAAAAAGCTACAATCGCAACTCCAACTATTTTGTGGGCCCACATATGCTTCTCCCACACATGCCTTGACACATTCTACATACAAACATGCTTTCTTAAACCTAAAATCTGACTTTGGAAGAAAAAGAATGGAAGAGGAAGAGCAAGAAAGAGAGTGGTTGGGGGGGAAGCATGGAAGAGGAATGTGGGCCTGTGGTTGCTTATGGCAGTCCCCAAAGACCTTCCAGTGATAGGAAGTCAGTCACACAGACATTGGGGAGGGTTATGGACAAATTTTAATCAAGCTTCACACAATAATTCAGTTTTTACACAAGTTTAGAGAGAGAAGCTCCAAGGAAGAAGATGAAATTTTAGAGAGAGAAAGTTAGGTTTTTACATTTCCTCCGCCATTTCAATTGTAGTATGCTTTAAATTACTTGTAATCTTTACATCTTGCACTTTACTCTCATTTATTTCAAGTGTAATCAAGTCTAGCTTCATGTTCTTATAATTCCATGTCTACATTCGGGTTTTTCTTTCCAAGCTATATATTTTGGGTATGAATGAATTTACTCTTGTAGTCTAAACCTTTTCTAGCTTAAATACAAGGTCAATGCTGCATTTCATCACCTTGTCCCTTTACATAATGTTTGTTCTTGCTTTGACTATGAGTAGTTAGACTTTTAGTTGGCTAATCCAAGGGGAATTTCCTCTTGGGTATGTGAAATCAACTCTTTTCTATTCTTTCTCATAGTGTAAAGTGGTTTGGTTTGACTAGGTTGAGTGCGAACGTGGTTGTGAGCTCTTGATACACCGTAGACTTGTCATGGAGTATGCTTGGGCCAACACCTCCACATTAGTCCCTCACTTCCTATAAATCAATCAAACACCGAGACACCATTGGTCGATTGTAATGAGTCAATTTTGCATTCCCATTGGAATTACCTCGATGGATTAGCCAACCTTGCTTTCTTGCATTTTTACCAAGACACAACTTACCAAAAAAAAATTCACAAGATTTTCCAATTTTCTTTTCTTTACAAATCACCCTTCCTAAACATTTTCCCTTACCTTCCCTGAGGAAACAACCTTGGAATACCCATTTCAAGTAAAATACGATATTACAAGTCTCTCTTCACTTGGGGATCACTTTTGCACACACTCACATTTTTGTTCACATGAATGATTTTCCTCATTTCTTACATGAAACCTGAGGGAGAGTGACACTCACCTACTTCTATAAGCCATACACACATAGTCCAAGTTTGTGTTTGGAGATTAGGGAGAAATACAATCAAGCATTTTTGGCACCATTGCCAAGGAAGGCTAGCGTTGAATTAGAAGGTGATTTTGGAAAATGAAGGTAACTCCTGTGATTCTCATCAAGGGCCGAGGTACGTTGCTCATTTGTATATATTTTTGTATACTTTTCATTTCAATTGTAGATAATGTTTTTGTATGTGGGGATAGGATGACCAAAATAGACCTGTGAGATCTGCCATGGACCTAAATATGAACATTGACCAAGACCCACCCGAGGATGCTAGTGACAACTTCGGGGATGATGGTGCTAATGTTTCGAGGGGTGGGGGAATGCAAAACCCTAGAATGCCAAATCCCTGAATGCATTTTCCCCCCTCCTAGGAATGGGGAAAACAATATCCCATTTGATCCTCCGACGAGGTCAATGAGGGATTATCTTCAACCAACCCAAAGCACCACCTCTTTTTGCATATTTCTACTGGTCCAAGCTCATGCCTTCTTTGTTAAACCAGGAATGTTACAACTTCTTCCTCAATTCCATGGAATTGAAAGAGAAAATCCTTATTTGCACATTAAGGAATTTAAGAAAATTGTTGCAACATTTCTCACAAATCATTCCATGGAAGACATTGCTCACATGAAATTATTCCCTTTCTCTCTTAAAGACAAAGTCAAAACTTGGTTGAACTGATTGAAACCTCAATCGATAAGTTCTTGGGCACAAATGCTTTTCAATTTTTCAAACAATTTTTTTCGGTGCCCTAGACCACTGCTCTTAAGAAACAAAGTCAAATTTTTTTGGAGAAATCCAATGAGTAGTTTTATTAATATTGGGATCGATACAAAGAGTTATTACAATCCATTCCACATCATGGATTTGAACTATGACAATTGGTTAGTTTCTTCTATGAAGAAATTACATCGGCTCACCGATAATTCATAGACATGATGTGTAACAGAGAATTTCTAAACAAAGATCTGGATGAGGCCCTTGAATACTTTAATACATTGGCACAAAATGCTCAATCATGGGATAACAAAGATTCAAATGATATGCCAAGGTCCTCTCCAGGGAGTAAACCAAGTGGGGGAGGGATGTATAATTTGTGGGACCAAGGAGACTTGCTTGCCAAAATCACAAAGTTATCTTGAAAGGTGGAGAGTCTATAGGTAAATAGGAGGCATGAAATATCTAGTATAGCTAAGGACGAGGAGTGTTGCTCTCTATGTGAAAGTGTTGAGCATTCTATCTCGGAGTGTCCAAACATTGCGGTACTCAAAGAGGTTTATCATGAGCAAGTGAATGCTTTCAACCAAAGTAGGCAATCATTCTCTCCACAATCCAATACATATAATCTGGGTTAGAGCAATCACCTAAACTTTAGTTGGAAGAATGACAAGCCTACTCCTCATGGGTCTAGGTTATTCCCTCCCAATCAACCCAAGCAAAATCAATCGTACTATAGTCATGGTCCCTCATCTATCTCCCAATACCCATGGTCTAATCAACAAGGTTTTTCCCAAAACCCACCACCACAATAAGGGTTTGGTCAACAAGGACCATCTAACCCATCCACCTACCAACCTCCCCACAAAAGAAACTTGGAGGATGTCGTGCACCAATTCATTCGAAGCCAAAAAATAATCAACAACCAAACTGTCGCCACTTTCAATGATATTCGGACTTAAATCACAAAATTGATCAATGCCATAGGGTCATCCCAACATGATAAGGGAAAATTTCCCACTCAACCTCAATAAAACCCTAGGGGTTAACACGTGATTGAGTCGTCCGAGCCCATCAAGGAAAGTTGTGAGAGACTCAAGGGGGTCACCTCCCTAAGGAGTGGTAAACAAATTGATAAAACTATTTTTCCAAAATTCTCACCCAAAGCCACATTGGCTAAAGAAAAAGAGACTAAGGGAAACTCCGAGGGGAATAAGACACATGATAAAGAAAAAGTTGTTAATTTGAATGTGCATGATTGTACTATTCCGGCCCCTTTTCCCCAACGTTTGAATCCACCATCTAACATTGCTAACTATTCAGATATCATTGAAATATTTAAGCAGGTGAAGATAAACATTCTTCTCCTTGATATCATCAAGCAAATACCTTCATATGCAAATATTTTGAAAGACTTGTGTACCGTGAAGAGGAAGATGAATGTGCATAAGAAGGTATTTCTCACGGAGCAAGTGACTTCCATTTTGAGAACCAACACACCACCTAAGTTCAAAGACCCCGGTTGCCTTACTATTGCCATAACCATATAGAATTGTTGAGTGGAGCAAGCATTTCTAGACTTGGGAGCAAGTGTCAACCTCCTACCCTTCTCGGTGTGCTAACAATTACAATTGGAAGAGTTGGAGCCAATTCCAATCACTCTTTAATTGGTGGACCGAAGTGTGAGAACACCAAGGGAAGTAGTTGAGGATGTTTTAGTTCAAGTTGACAAATTTTATTTTCTCATTGATTTTATTGTACTTGATACTCATCCAGTTGCTAATCCTAGTTCTCAAATTCCTGTGATACTCTATAAGCCTTTTCTTGCTAAGCCTTTTATTGCAGGAAGGGACTAATAAAGCTTGCCTTTGGCAACATGACAATGGACCTCAACGTATTCAACTTGTGCAAGTAACTAGGTGATGATGAGGAAGTGCATGAGGTCAACTGGATTGACACTTTGGTGGGGAACCATATAGAACTACTTTTCCATTCAAATTTGGGTAATGAATAGTATAGTAAGGAAGAGGAGCTGGAAATTGTTCAAGGGGTAGGAAGTCGGGCCCCAATAATTGAGAAACTTCTATAATAAGAATTTTTTTTTTTCCAACAACCGTACAAACACCAATCTTGGAATTGAAACCACTACCTTCCACATTGAAGTGGCATTTCTTGGGGAGCACAAGACATTTCCAGTGGTGATAAGTTCTTCCTTGGTGCCGAGACAAAAAGAAAAATTGTTGGAAGTGTTGAGAAGGCATAAGGGAGCAATCGGTTGGACAATTACCGATATCAAGGGGATTAGTCCCCTTATTTTCACACACCGAATCTACATGGAGGAAGACACCAAACCATCTCGACAACCACAAAGAAGGATAAATCCTGTCATGAAGGATGTGGTGAGGGATGAGGTGCTTAAACTACTTGATGTGGGCATTATTTTTCCAATTACCGATAGTACACGGGTTAGTCCCACTCAAGTAGTGCCAAAGAATTCAGGGGTTACCGTGGTTGCAAATGAGGAGAATAAGTTGATTCCGACAAGGGTGGTCATTGATTGAAGAGCTTCTATTGACTATCAGAAACTCAACTCATGTACAAGAAAAGATTATTTTCCCTTGCCCTTGCTTGACCAAGTGTTAGAGAGAGTAGCCAAACATCTCTTTTATTGCTTCTTGGATGGCTACTCTGGCTACAATCAAATCGGGATTGCTTTGGAGGACTAAGAAAAGATAAATTTTACGTGCCCTTTTGACAACTTTGCTTATTGCCGATTACCATTCAGGTTGTGTAATGCCCTAGGAAATTTCCAGAGATGCATGATGATAATATTTAGCGATATGGTGGAGAAAATTGTGGAGGTGTTCATGGATAATTTTTCCATTTTTGGTTATTCATTTGAGGGGTGTTTGGAGAATTTGGAGAGAGTGCTTGAAAAAAGTGAGGAAAAGAATTTGGTGCTCAATTGGGAGAAGTGCCACTTCATGGTGACACAAGGAATTGTGCTCAGGCATATTGTATCAGAAAAGGGGACTGAAGTAGACAAATCGAAGGTGGACACAATTTCCAACCTCCCCACTTCAAAGGTCATCAAGGATATCAGGTCGTTTCTTGGCCATGCCGGTTTCTATTGTAGATTTATAAAAATTTTTAGTGTATTGGCAAGGCCCTTGACCAATTTTTTAGTAAAGGATGTTCCTTTTGTTTGGTCGAATGACTGTGAGGGTTTTTCTAAAAAATTGAAAAGCATGTTCACTTCACTTCCAATCATGTGACCACCCAAATGGGAACTCCCATTCGGGCTCATATGCGATGCAAGTAATTATGTGGTTGGCATAGTGCTCAGTTAAAAGGAAGAAAAAAGACCATATGTAATATACTACGATAACAAGACTCTAAACGAAGCACAAATGAATTACACTACCACTGAAAAAGAGTTGCTATCCGTAGTATTTGCATTGTACAAATTTAGGTTTCACATCATTGGTTCACCTATTGTACTCTACACTGACCACTCTACTTTAAAGTATCTTTTGTCTAAGAAGGACGCAAAACTGAGAGTCATTAGGTGGATCCTCTTCCTATAAGAATTCAACTTGACCATTAAATACAAGAAAGGAGTGGAGAATGTGGTGGCTGACCATTTGTCAAGACTTGTTGTCCAAGATGCTGAAGAACATATTCCTATCCCTAACTCTTTTCCCGATGAGCATTTGTTCTCTATTCATTCTATTTGTCCTTGGTATGATGACATCTGTAATTATCTTGCCATGGGACAAATACCACCGCATTGGAGCCCGGAGGACAAAAGAAGATTCATGGCAGATGTGAAGTACTTCTACTTCGACAACCCGTATTTGTTCAAGTATTGCCCATATCAAGCGATGAGGAGATGCGTACCTAAAAATGAACAATAGGATGTCCTTTCATTTTGCCATTTTGATGCATGCGATGGTCACTTCTCTTCAAAGAAAACTTTGGCTTAGGTTTTACAATCTGGTTTTTATTGGCCCCCTTTAATCAAAGATTATGTTTCATTTTGTAAAGAGTGTGATAGGTGCCAAAGGTTGGATAGTGTGACCTGTAGGAATATGATGCCCTTTTCCCCATGCTAGTCATTGAGATATTTGATTGTTGGGGCATCGACTTCATGGGTCCTTTCCCTATGTCCTTTTGCTACCTTTATTTCCTACTGGCAANATACTCTACACTGACCACTCTACTTTAAAGTATCTTTTGTCTAAGCAGGACGCAAAACTGAGAGTCATTAGGTGGATCCTCTTCCTATAAGAATTCAACTTGACCATTAAATACAAGAAAGGAGTGGAGAATGTGGTGGCTGACCATTTGTCAAGACTTGTTGTCCAAGATGCTGAAGAACATATTCCTATCCCTAACTCTTTTCCCGATGAGCATTTGTTCTCTATTCATTCTATTTGTCCTTGGTATGATGACATCTGTAATTATCTTGCCATGGGACAAATACCACCGCATTGGAGCCCGGAGGACAAAAGAAGATTCATGGCAGATGTGAAGTACTTCTACTTCGACAACCCGTATTTGTTCAAGTATTGCCCATATCAAGCGATGAGGAGATGCGTACCTAAAAATGAACAATAGGATGTCCTTTCATTTTGCCATTTTGATGCATGCGATGGTCACTTCTCTTCAAAGAAAACTTTGGCTTAGGTTTTACAATCTGGTTTTTATTGGCCCCCTTTAATCAAAGATTATGTTTCATTTTGTAAAGAGTGTGATAGGTGCCAAAGGTTGGATAGTGTGACCTGTAGGAATATGATGCCCTTTTCCCCATGCTAGTCATTGAGATATTTGATTGTTGGGGCATCGACTTCATGGGTCCTTTCCCTATGTCCTTTTGCTACCTTTATTTCCTACTGGCAATGGACTATGTGTCCAAGTGGGTAAAGGCCATCCCAACCAAGAGCAATGACCATCGAGTGTGGTCATGTTTTTAAAGGAAAATATATTTTCAAGGTTTGGGGGTACCTCGTGCAATGATAAGTGACGGTGGGTCTCATTCTTCATTAATGCATAAATATGGCAAAATACACAAGGTGTCCACCGCTTATCACCTATAGACTAATGGCGAAGCCGAGTTGACAAATAGGGAGATTAAAAACATACTAGAGAAAATAGTGAGTCTAAATTGAAAGGATTGGTCACTTAGGTTGACCGATGCCTTGTGGGCTTATCGTACCATGTACTANGTACTCTACACTGACCACTCTACTTTAAAGTATCTTTTGTCTAAGAAGGACGCAAAACTGAGAGTCATTAGGTGGATCCTCTTCCTATAAGAATTCAACTTGACCATTAAATACAAGAAAGGAGTGGAGAATGTGGTGGCTGACCATTTGTCAAGACTTGTTGTCCAAGATGCTGAAGAACATATTCCTATCCCTAACTCTTTTCCCGATGAGCATTTGTTCTCTATTCATTCTATTTGTCCTTGGTATGATGACATCTGTAATTATCTTGCCATGGGACAAATACCACCGCATTGGAGCCCGGAGGACAAAAGAAGATTCATGGCAGATGTGAAGTACTTCTACTTCGACAACCCGTATTTGTTCAAGTATTGCCCATATCAAGCGATGAGGAGATGCGTACCTAAAAATGAACAATAGGATGTCCTTTCATTTTGCCATTTTGATGCATGCGATGGTCACTTCTCTTCAAAGAAAACTTTGGCTTAGGTTTTACAATCTGGTTTTTATTGGCCCCCTTTAATCAAAGATTATGTTTCATTTTGTAAAGAGTGTGATAGGTGCCAAAGGTTGGATAGTGTGACCTGTAGGAATATGATGCCCTTTTCCCCATGCTAGTCATTGAGATATTTGATTGTTGGGGCATCGACTTCATGGGTCCTTTCCCTATGTCCTTTTGCTACCTTTATTTCCTACTGGCAATGGACTATGTGTCCAAGTGGGTAAAGGCCATCCCAACCAAGAGCAATGACCATCGAGTGTGGTCATGTTTTTAAAGGAAAATATATTTTCAAGGTTTGGGGGTACCTCGTGCAATGATAAGTGACGGTGGGTCTCATTCTTCATTAATGCATAAATATGGCAAAATACACAAGGTGTCCACCGCTTATCACCTATAGACTAATGGCGAAGCCGAGTTGACAAATAGGGAGATTAAAAACATACTAGAGAAAATAGTGAGTCTGAATTTAAAGGATTGGTCACTTAGGTTGACCGATGCCTTGTGGGCTTATCGTACCATGTACTAGACCATCCTAGGTGTGTCTCCCTATAGGCTAGTCTATGGAAAGGCTTGTTATTTGCCAGTAGAGATGGAGTACAAAGATTATTGGTCCATCAAAACCTTGAACTTCAATTTGAGAATGGCCAGAGAGAATAGGAAGTTGGAGTTGAATGAATTAGAGGAAATCAGGAGAGATGTAGATGAGAGCTCCAAAATTTCCAAAGAGAGGGCAAAGATCTTTCATGATAAATCCATTGTGAGAAAAAAATTTGATCCCAGACAAAAATTGCTCTTGAATAATTCTCGACTCTCTATTTTCTAAGGAAAAGTCTGATCTCGTTGGGATGGCCTTGTCAAGGTGGCCTACCCTAATGGAGCCATGGAAATAACAAATCCCGAAGATGACAAAACATTCAAGGTCAATGGCCAAAGACTTAAGACATTCTTCGAGGGTTTTGAGGTTCAAATGGTGGAGAAGAAGTTAGTGGATCCGGTTTACCCAGAACTTGTTGATGAATAACTGTTCAAATAGATTATAGTGTATAGTCGCTTTCTTTTGTCATTTATTTTACTAGTTAATTTGTTTGCTTACTTTTGTCTTTGCATAGTGTTTTCTTTTCAAATGTACAGATTGTGGTGTTTTTGTCAAAGCTCATCACCAGGTGTTCTCTTACTCTACTTATCTTTTTTTTTTCTTCATTTCATTCCATATCCTTCTTGTTGCATTGAGGACAATGTATGGTTCAAGTTGGGGTGTGAGGTGCACCATTTGTATGATACACAAAAATTTTTGTTGTTGATAATACCATTTTGTGATGAAGTTCACCATTCACATATTGGATCAATTTTTTTGTAGAGTAGTTGTAAAATATGTGAAAAAATTTTGAAATTTTTTTATGAAAAATGTATGAATGTTGAACTATATTCCCCTATTAAGAGTGTTATGGGTTAAATATTGCTTGATCTTTACTTTGAGCTTTGAAGATATGAGCACATCATTGATGTCTATCCTATGCCTGAGTATCACGTATGTGTTTTTTTTTGAACTCAACCATAGTGTACCATGAACGTGTAATTTTGACAATTTACGGATTGTATTCACATTTTAGTGCTTGACATTCATAGTAGAGATGATATAAGTACCCGGCTGAGCTTTAGTGCCAATCCTTGTTGGAGGGAACTTACGTTTACTCAAAGGAACAATTTTTTGAATTCAAAATCTGTTCAATAATCTCATTATGCTTGTTTTGGTTAGAGTGCATGTGGATAGTTGATTAACTTTGTCTTAAAATGCCAATATGCCTCCCCATGCGTATCTAGAAATGATCGTGGCCATCTTTGAAATGCTTTGAGCCTTAGCCTTTTTCTTGGAAAATTTATCCCTAGTGCCCTGATTTGGCCTTAAATGAAAAAAAATTTGTTTCCATGCCACACAATTGACCAAGCCAATGCAAAATGACAAAAATTTACCACACTTAGGTTGTTCCGAGAACTGATTGTGATTGATCATAAAGGGAAGAACATGTGGTGAGGAAACCATAAAATGGGATAAATGGTGCCGAATTCAAAATTTGAATGAAAACAAAAGAGAAAGAAAGCCTAAGAAAAAGTAGAAAAAAGGGGTTGAAAAGAGAAGAAAAAGAATGAAGAAGAAAAAAAAAAGATACAAAAAGTGAAGTGAAGGTGTAAATTTGAAAAATTCCACAAAAAGGAGATTTTGGTAATAAAGGTCAAGGCCCTCGGAATAACCTTTTTTTTTTTTTAGAAACCCTTGGTGAGTTTTTGGCATCAAAGCACAATTTGGATAGCCAAGTGAATGTGAATGCTATTGTGAAAATGTTTAAATTACATGTTCATCTCACACACATACATGTTTGAAACCAAATGTGTAGTTGCATACTCTAAAATAGTATTTAAAGCCATGGTGTTGCTCATGCGTATTTAGTTTAGGTGTTTGAATTATGTGTCAGGCAGCCCTAAGCTTATGGGATGGGGGAATATCGCTCAAACTTTCAATATTGGGAAGAAATAGGAATGCCTTTACCATTGAATCTGTGTTTTACATTTTGGGTATTCATTTTGGTAGTTAAATTTAGAGATCCATGTCTTATGTTTTTGAAAGCATCAAAATTTTAAATAACATTGCAATTTCATTAATGATTTTGTGCATGATCATTCAATTGTGGTTCACTATCGTAGTTTATGTTTTTGGTAGAGTAGAGGTTGTAAATAGGTTGTTAGAATGTGTAGATGTTAAATAAATTGGATTGGGAATAAAAATGGGAGCATAGGGGAGTTTTTGGAAAAAAGCTAAAACCTACCGGTAGAAGTTTGTCAAAACCTATCGGTAGGAATTTTCCAGTGCACAAAACCAACTAGTAGGTTTTTATCATTCTACCGTAGGTTTTGCCCAAAAAAGGTAGAAACGAGGGTTTTAAGTCTATTTTTCTGAAAAACCCTTCACCTTCTCCACTTCTCTCAATCATAAAAGCCTTCACATCTCCCTCAAAATGTCTCTTGCCTTCAAAGATCTCTCACCCATCCATCAAATCTTCCAATTAACAGTCCTAGGGTTGAATTCTCGCTTGATTTTCACTGCAATTTTTTGGGTTTCTCTACAAACCCTAGTTCTCTCAAAATTTCAACCAAATCCACTTCACTTAGATTTTCCTCAAAAGCTTGGAATCCATTGCAATGGCTCGTATAGGTAAGCTTTCTCATGTCCCTTTTGACCTCTTTGAGCAACTTTGGATGCAGATTTTGCCATTTGTGGCCCTTGGGGCATTTCTCATATTCATGGCCCTTAGAAATGAACGAGGCCAAGTTCTCTACAACCCATAGGCATGAGTTCTTGCAAGAGGATGGAGGCAGGCCCTAGTGGAGAGAGTGGGGAGAGGATGAAAAAGCAAAAGAATGATGCTCATGCAAAGAACATTGATTAGAAGAATGTGACGTGGGAGCGTCATGTGGACATGCCAATTCTCGGGCCGAATGAAGAGGTTGTGAGAGTGATAGAGAGGCATGGGATTGGAATTTGGTTTGACCCAGTGTCGGGATATAACCTCATGATGTGTATGGAGTTTTATAAAAGGTTGAAGGTGGAGGACGAGGACCTTGGTATTCTCAAGACGAATATGAGAAGAAAGGTCTTTAAGGTTACCCAGGCTTGAGTGCGGGTTTGATGAAGTACCAGAGGCCTCCCCCTAATACCTCAATTTATCCACACAATGTCCAAGGGAGAAAACCACTCCCGAAGTACATGCAGTTGACATATGAGGACTCGACCCAATTAAAAGGGAAAATTATAGTCGGGGCCCCCAAGCACTCATACAGGATCATGAACAAGGTTTTGCACTATAATTTGATTCCCCAGGGTGTAGAGAAGACCCCAAATGATGAGAAGCTTGCCTTCCTCCACGCATTCATGACAGGGAAGCGAATGGATGTGGCCTTGATGATTTGGGACTTCATGAAGGAGTTCGCCTAGGCTAGCAAGTCGAAGGCGAATCTCCCATTCGCCAATTTGGTCACGAGGATGTGCTATCATTCTAAGGTCCAGGCCTATGTCTTTGATGTGTTGCTACCCCCAAATTTTGGAGCTATCAATAATTTTAGTAGAAGAAGAGGACATCGATGCGTGGGGGTAAGAGAGCCATAACACCGAGACCTGAGCCATCCACTGCTAGGCCATCCANTGAATCTCCCATTCACCAATTTGGTCACGAGGATGTGCTATCATTCTAAGGTCCAGGCCTATGTCTTTGATGCGTTGCTACCCCCAAATTTTGGAGCTATCAATAATTTTAGTAGAAGAAGAGGACATCGATGAGTGGGGGTAAGAGAGCCATAACACCGAGACCTGAGCCATCCACTGCTAGGCCATCCACCACTGCTCTGTGCCACATAGTTGCTCAGCGCTTAGATGTCTTGAAGGAGACTATGCATCGACTCTCTTTGGTGGTTATGAGGATTTTTGAGCACACTTTCCTGAGAGAGCTGATCCCCGGTGGACCTCTACCCCCTTCTATGGGACCCTCCAACTTTGCCCCCATGACTTCTACTATTGTTAAGGTAGAGGGTTCCGATGATGATGACCCCAGTGACAAGGAGGGCAATGAGTATGAGAGTGACGAGGAGTGGACTGGAGATGAGGATGATGAGTAGGGTGATTTGTTTTGTTCTTTTTGCTTTTAGTTGTTGCACATATAGGATTAGAATTGTCGGCCTAGTAGATGAGTCTCTAGGATTTTAGGCCGTTTTGCTTTTGACTTCTACTCATTATACCCAAATTTTTAGAGAAATGAATAAAAGAATCATAGTTGTTTTGTTTCATCTTGTCCAAGTTCATTTATTTAATTGCATTGTGATTTTTGCATTTTGATTGTCCGGTGAATTACCTTGCATGAATGGATTGTTTTAGTTTTATGCTTTATGGTTTGGAATCAAAGTTTGCTAGGGACTAGCAAAACTCAAGTTAGGGAAGGAGTGTGATGAGCATAGAATGTTGCACATCATTTATCTCTTTGCACCCATTTTATTATTGCTTTTGTGGAGAAAATGGAGGAAATTGCGGTTAACCTTACAATTAATGAAGTTTTTGTGTGATTGTAGGTAAAGATTAGGAAATGGTGTGTTAAGATTCCATCAAATGGAGAAGAAGGGAAGGCCTAGTGGGTGGCTCGGGATATCAAGAAACCAAGAAAAAGCCAAAACAAGTGAAAACCTACCGGTAGATGTTCATCAAAACCTACCGGTAGGTTTAGTGCATTGGAATTCTTCTACCGCTGCCCCTGCCAAAACCCACCGGTAGATTTTGCATTTCCTCTGCCATTTCATTTGTAGTAAACTTTAAATTACTTGTAATCTTTACATCTTGCACTTTACTCTCATTTATTTCAAGTGTAATCAAGTTTTGCTTCATGTTCTGGTAATTCCATGTCTTCATTCAGGTTTTTCTTTCCAAGCTTTATATTTTGGGTATGAATGAATTTACTCTTGTATTCTAAACCTTTTCTAGATTCAATACAAGTTCAATGCTTCATTTCATCACCATGTCCTTGTACATTATGTTTGTTCTTGCTTTGATTGTGAGTAGCTAGACTTTTAGTTGGCGAATCCAAGGGGAATTTCCTCTTGGGTGTGTGAAATCAACTCTTTTCTATTCTTCCTCATAGTGTAAAGTGGTTTGATTTGACTAGGTTGAGTGCAGATGTGGTTGTGAGCTCTTGATATACCGTAGTCTTGTCACGGGGTATGTTTGGGCCAACACCTCCACATTAGTCCCTCACTTCCTAAGAATCAATTAAACACCCAGACACCTTGGTCAAATGAATTGAGTCTATTTTGCATTCCCATTGGAATGACATCTATGGATTAGCTAACCTTGTTTTCTTGCATTTTTACCAAAACACAACTCACCAAAACAAAATTCACAAGATTTTCCAACTTTATTTTCTTTACAAATCACCCTTCCTAAACATTTGACCTTTCCTTCCCTGAGGACACTGCCTTGGAATTCCCTTTCCAAGTAAATACGACATTGCAACTTTTTCTACGCTTGGGAAGCACTTTTGCACACACACACGTTTTTGTTCACACGCACGATTTTTTCCATTTCTTGCATGAAACCCAAGGGAGAGTGACACTCACCAACTTCTATAATCCATACACACATAGTCTGGGTTTGTGTTTGGAGATTTGGGAGAAAATCAATCAAGCAACTACTTCCACAATTTAATGGTGTGGACAGGGAAAACTCTTACTTCCACATCAAGGATCTTGAGGAGGAAGTGGTTAGCACATTCCTTGAGCAGAACATGCACAAAGAAGTAGTGAGAATGAATTTATTTCCGTTATCATTGAAAGACAAGGCAAAGACTTGGCTAAACTCTCTAAAGCCTAGAACTATGGTTACTTGGGCTGACTTGCAAAAAGAGTTTCTTAAGAAATTATTCCTAGTTCATAGAGCAATTGCTTTGCAAAAGCAGGTACAAATTTTTTTTGAAAAATCTAACAAACAATTCTATGATTTGCTAGGAGAGGTTCAAAGATCTCTTGAATGCCATACCACATCATGGCTTCGAGCCATGGCAGTTGGTGAGTTTCTTCTATGAATAAATTATACCAACCCATCTTTAGTTCATAGACATGGTATGTAATGGTGAGTTTTTGAATAAAGAGCCCAAGGAAGCATTAGATTACTTTGATAGTTTAGCGGAGAATGTCCAATCTTGGGATATTTGTGATCCCATTAAATGATTGAAACAATCCATTCCATCCCAACCCATTGGGGGTGGAAAATACACTTTGAGAGAGAAAGATGAGTTGTTGACCAAGATTGCTCATCTGTCAAGAAAGGCAGAGACCCTAAAGGTGAGGAAGGTGAACGAGGTGGTAAGTGTGCCTCAAGAGGAGCCTTGTTTTTTATGTGAGTTGGTTTAGCATTCTGAAAAGGATTGCACCACCCTACAAGTTTGTAAAGAGGTCTTCCATGAGCAAGTGAATGCTATTAACCAACCAAGGCAACAAAATTCTCCCTGTTCTAATACTTATAATCTAGGTTGGCGTACCCACCCGAATTTTAGTTGAAGAAATGACACCGTTACTCAACCCTCCACCTCTATGTCTTATGTTTCTCCAAATCAAGCAGTATCCAGTCCCATTTAGTCTAAAGGTAACCATTCTTTGCACCTACCATCACAAGGATTTTTACATAATCCATCTACACAAGGTTTTCTCCCCAAGGGCAAGCTAGTGTACCTCCATACCATCCTCCTCACAAGAGAAACATCGAGGACTTTCTCTATCAGTTTATTCATAGCCAAACCACCATGAACAACCAAACCAACCAAGTTCTAAATGATATAAGGTCTCAAATGAGCAAGTTGACCAATAAAATGGGGATAATACAACAGGAAAAAGGGAAATTTCCTATAAAACTTGAATTAAAAATCCCAAAGGTCAATATGGGATTGAGAGGTCAACAAAACTATTTCATCTAGAGTCTCCAAGCCTATAGTAAAAGAGACTCAAAAAAATTCCAAGCTTAGTGATTCATTCGAGTTACCCAAGGTTGTTGAGTCTAAGGTGGTTGTGTGCCACATTCCTACTCCCTACCCTCATTGATTCAAAATTCCTACTAAGAAAGCTAACCAAGATGAAATTCTTGATTTATTCAAGTAGGTTAAAATCAACATTCCTCTTCTTGATGCAATTCAACAGGTGCCATCATATGCAAAGTTCTTAAAGGACTTGTGTACCGTCAAGAGGAAGTTGCATGTTTAGAAAAAAGCATTCCTGATGGAGCATGTAAGTAATATTCTCCGAACCAACACTCCTCCCAAGTACAAAGATCATGGTTGTCCCACCATTGCTATTACCATTGGGAACTTTTGGGTAGAACGAGCACTTTTGGACTTGGGTGCTAGTGTGAATCTCCTACCCTTTTCAGTCTATTAGCAGTTAGGCTTGGGGGAATTGAAACCCACTTCAATTAATCTTTAGTTGGCAGACCGAAGTGTACTGAAAGGGGTAGTGGAAGATGTGTTGGTTCAGGTAGATAGGTTTTACTTTCCTGTTGACTTTATAATACTGGACACNGTCCATTTCTTGCATGAAACCCAAAGGAGAGTGACACTCACCAACTTCTATAATCCATACACACATAGTCTGGGTTTGTGTTTGGAGATTTGGGAGAAAAGCAATCAAGCAACTACTTCCACAATTTAATGGTGTGGACAGGGAAAACTCTTACTTCCACATCAAGGATCTTGAGGAGGAAGTGGTTAGCACATTCCTTGAGCAGAACATGCACAAAGAAGTAGTGAGAATGAATTTATTTCCGTTATCATTGAAAGACAAGGCAAAGACTTGGCTAAACTCTCTAAAGCCTAGAACTATGGTTACTTGGGCTGACTTGCAAAAAGAGTTTCTTAAGAAATTATTCCTAGTTCATAGAGCAATTGCTTTGCAAAAGCAGGTACAATTTTTTTTTGAAAAATCTAACAAACAATTCTATGATTTGCTAGGAGAGGTTCAAAGATCTCTTGAATGCCATACCACATCATGGCTTCGAGCCATGGCAGTTGGTGAGTTTCTTCTATGAAGAAATTATACCAACCCATCTTTAGTTCATAGACATGGTATGTAATGGTGAGTTTTTGAATAAAGAGCCCAAGGAAGCATTAGATTACTTTGATAGTTTAGCGGAGAATGTCCAATCTTGGGATATTTGTGATCCCATTAAATGATTGAAACAATCCATTCCATCCCAACCCATTGGGGGTGGAAAATACACTTTGAGAGAGAAAGATGAGTTGTTGACCAAGATTGCTCATCTGTCAAGAAAGGCAGAGACCCTAAAGGTGAGGAAGGTGAACGAGGTGGTAAGTGAGTTGGTTTAGCATTCTAAAAAGGATTGCACCACCCTACAAGTTTGTAAAGAGGTCTTCCATGAGCAAGTGAATGNCTGTCAAGAAAGGCAGAGACCCTAAAGGTGAGGAAGGTGAACGAGGTGGTAAGTGTGCCTCAAGAGGAGCCTTGTTTTTTATGTGAGTTGGTTTAGCATTCTGAAAAGGATTGCACCACCCTACAAGTTTGTAAAGAGGTCTTCCATGAGCAAGTGAATGCTATTAACCAACCAAGGCAACAAAATTCTCCCTATTCTAATACTTATAATCTAGGTTGGCGTACCCACCCGAATTTTAGTTGAAGAAATGACACCGTTACTCAACCCTCCACCTCTATGTCTTATGTTTCTCCAAATCAAGCAGTATCCAGTCCCATTTAGTCTAAAGGTAACCATTCTTTGCACCTACCATCACAAGGATTTTTACATAATCCATCTACACAAGGTTTTCTCCCCAAGGGCAAGCTAGTGTACCTCCATACCATCCTCCTCACAAGAGAAACATCGAGGACTTTCTCTATCAGTTTATTCATAGCCAAACCACCATGAACAACCAAACCAACCAAGTTCTAAATGATATAAGGTCTCAAATGAGCAAGTTGACCAATAAAATGGGGATAATACAACAGGAAAAAGGGAAATTTCCTATAAAACTTGAATTAAAAATCCCAAAGGTCAATATGGGATTGAGAGGTCAACAAAACTATTTCATCTAGAGTCTCCAAGCCTATAGTAAAAGAGACTCAAAAAAATTCCAAGCTTAGTGATTCATTCGAGTTACCCAAGGTTGTTGAGTCTAAGGTGGTTGTGTGCCACATTCCTACTCCCTACCCTCATTGATTCAAAATTCCTACTAAGAAAGCTAACCAAGATGAAATTCTTGATTTATTCAAGTAGGTTAAAATCAACATTCCTCTTCTTGATGCAATTCAACAGGTGCCATCATATGCAAAGTTCTTAAAGGACTTGTGTACCGTCAAGAGGAAGTTGCATGTTTAGAAAAAAGCATTCCTGATGGAGCATGTAAGTAATATTCTCCGAACCAACACTCCTCCCAAGTACAAAGATCATGGTTGTCCCACCATTGCTATTACCATTGGGAACTTTTGGGTAGAACGAGCACTTTTGGACTTGGGTGCTAGTGTGAATCTCCTACCCTTTTCAGTCTATTAGCAGTTAGGCTTGGGGGAATTGAAACCCACTTCAATTAATCTTTAGTTGGCAGACCAAAGTGTACTGAAAGGGGTAGTGGAAGATGTGTTGGTTCAGGTAGATAGGTTTTACTTTCCTGTTGACTTTATAATACTGGACACTGCACCGATTCTTAACCCTATTGCATATATTAAAAGTGAAAATTGGAAAATTTAGGAAAATCTGGGCTCTAAGTGTCGGTCTCTCATAGGTATCTAGTTTTTAGTGGGCTTAAGTATCGGTACCTGATAGATACTGGTACCCCGATGATAATGGGGCGTCACAAAAATTAGCCGACCTTTGTGGGTGAATCAAAACTTGAGAAAGTTTTCTCCACAGTCGATATATATTCAACCGATTGAAGTAGAGGTTCGACTGGTTGGAGAACTCAAAGAATCCTACTCACATTTGAAAATCCTCCGATCAACTAGTTGAACATTGGTGTACAATTGTCGGTAAGTTTTCAAAAGATCCTAAAATCTCTACCAACATTGATAAAAAATTTCTCCTTTGTTAACAAAAAAATTCATAGTTTGATGTCTCAATGCATTACTGCGATGTACATGACAAATTTTTTTAAAGAAATCAGTTCACAAAACTTGCCAACTTAGAATAGATTGAGCTTTTAAAGAATTTAGTCATTGTTTAGCTTTATCCTTCAAGGAAAAAGTTTCAATCGGGCCATTTCAGAATTATCTTGCAATGCACCACATACTTCCTCAAATTCCTTCATATGCAAATAGGGGTTTTCAGACTCTAGACCATGAAACTGTGATAAAAGTTGTATTGTCCCTACTTTAATGTTAAAATTTGGAGCATTTGTGGGAAAACCAAAACACGAAGGGACACTATTGCATGTGGGATAAAACTATTCTCTTAAAGGTTTGACATTCTAAACTACTTCTTGTTCCCTTTGATTGTTATTAGCAATGCTTAACTCAAAAGAGTTGAAGATGCTCATGATGGTGAAGGCAATGAAGATGAAGGACTATACTAATTTATAGACCCAACTGATGACTTAACAAACATAAACAATTAAAATAAAACAAGCAATATATACACATATAATACAAACTAGACAACTTCCCTTTTTTTTTTTGAAATCACTGTAACTCCCTGGCAATGGCGCCAAAAAGCTTGATTTGACTTAATTTAAATCATACACCGAAGTACAAGTGATCAAATTGTAGTATTTATTAGTTTAAGTTTGAGGTCGAACCCACAAGGGGTTAACTATTGGTACTCAAAACTGAAAAAGGTAAGATGTCACGTGTGTTGTGTACAAAGGAATAGCTTGTGGTGTGAGCTTAGAATTATCAAATAAACACTTATTTAAACTTTGAATTACAATGACAAAAATTACTCTTCAATTCGAAGATCCAACATGCATTATATTGTTTTTTTATAAAAATGCCACCTTACAAAAATTAACTCCCATTTTTCTAAAAAGTCAATCGGTAAGTTTGATGTATAACTGAACCATATCACGTCAACTGGTTAGGTTAGCCAGAAAGTGTATATACCATGCAACAACCAAATAAACCTAGTAAAATTGAAGGTGAACCATTCAAAAGATTTACTCTTGCTATTTGATCGACAGGTTGATGATTTAATGAATATGGAGTTCTGATTTATGCATTGAATCAAAAGCATTGGCTATGACAAGATTTAACCCGTCTATAACCAATCTCCCAATTGTTACATAAAATCCAACTGCAAGCATTATTGAATCATGCATGAAGTATGTAATAACTTATAGATAGACTGGAACATAGCAATAAGCTTCACTCGACGTTCATAACCATGAGCATATTATAATATTAACTATCCATCAATTAAGGGAGGTAAAACATTAACACAGATAAAACATCGGCATTTTCATAACTTAAAAAATATTACACATGCATTCACCCTGCATCAAAGAGTATAAACGGAGTACTCACACTTCATTGCTATAGACGAGCAAGAATAATGAGATGATCCTATGGCAACCGAACACAAAATACACAAAGTCCTTTCCTGCGGAATAGTTGAAACACTGCCACTCTTATTACCAATCAGGGCACAAAAGTGGGAGAGGTTCAACCCACCAAGTAGAAAGGATAAAAAACAAATTTAGAAGTAGAGAAAATTCTAGCTGGAAAGCGATTAGGTTAGGGCTTCGCCCTTTCTCTAACTATAACACTCCTTGAAGTCTCTCTTTCTCCTTTCTTAAACTTGACTAAACTCCCTTGAAACTGGCTGAATCAAGCGATTTATAGGCGTTGGAAGGGGTGGGGGTAGAGGCGGCAATCACCCAAATTGTCCAATCAGGCTTGTTGTTGCTTAAATGGACCAATAGGAGGAAGAAGAAGGTAAAGGCGATTTAGACAATGTTTGGATGCCACCACCACTGTCTAAACGGTGCTAAATATCTGGTTTTTCATGCTTGACAACCTCCTTCTTTGACTTGTTGACTTGTGAATTACCCTAGCCTCCCTTGCCCTATTCAGCCTCTGCACTTTGATTCTTTTAAACATTTGTATTTATCCATGAAACCCTACAAAATATACAAACTACAAATTAACACAAATACTTTATAAATTAATCTCTTTAACCTAATTTATGCATGTAATTATCGCTAAACCCCAATTCATTTATGCTCTTTCTAGGGTTAATCGACATTCAACTTTTAGAGNATTTATAAATTAATCTCTTTAACCTAATTTATGCATGTAATTATCCCTAAACCCCAATTCATTTATGCTCTTTCTAGGGTTAATCGACATTCAACTTTTAGAGAGAAAAGCTCCAAGGAAGAAGAAGATAGTTTTAGAGAGGGAAAGTTTGGATTTTTGTATTTTCTTGCTCAATTTCATCCTTGTAAGTTTCTAAGGCTTGTAATCTTCATTTCTAAACTTGATATAACTTTCATTTTCAAGTATGAATGCATTTTATTAGAGTTTCACCGCAACAATTATTTTAGGGAAACTCCATTTTCAATGTTTCAGATTTTATGCATTAAGTTCTCTGTTCTTGGTGTTTGATCAAAGCTTCAAGCTTTGTTATCTCTTTCTTTGGTTGGTTAAAGTTTTTATTTGTTTCCTTTGCAATGATTTCCATTTTCTTTAGCACGTCCATTCTATCAATGGTCGGCTGGAACATTAGTTGGCAAAATTCAAGGAAGGATCTCCATCTAGGTATGGATAAATCAATCCTCACACACATTGCCTTATAGTGTAGTGTGTTGAAGTTGACTAGGTTGATTGCAACATATAGATTTGTACACATTTGATGCACCATAGACTTGTAACGGGGGATGCTTATCGTCCCTTAAAACTTATACGAATCAATTCAACATCAATACACACATTTGGTAACTCTTGATTTTTTATTCTTATCTTTTGATTGAACAAAAACACTTTTGAGTTCAATTGAGTTATAAGTGTGATTGATTAACCATACTCGGCAGAAAGAATTCTGAGGATTAGCCAACCTTTTTCATTGATAGATTTTCAAACCCCGAATCTCACGATTCACTAACATTTTCAAAGAAATTTTTTTATTTTTATTTCAAAACACTTGGTCTTGACATTCCCTGAAGAGATGAACTTAGAATTTTTTTTGAGTTAATACATGACACATAAGCCTCCCTCCTCCTGGGGAACAACTTTTGCATCACCACAATTTTGAGGGTACACCATTTTTGGCACTCACATACATTCCAACATACCCCTCAAACAAAACCCGTTGAGGTAAGGAAAATAACTCAAGCAATTAGCAATCTGAATATGTGCATAAAACTCCCTCACAATGCTATCATTTGATGTCACAGGGTCATGGAACATCCAAGACCACCCACGGTTTGTCAAATTTGTTACAAGAGAAGTAGGTACCTTCGTGGTGGTAATTCTCCATTCGATCAACACTGTATTAGAGAATTCACATCTAAATCTCTCTACAAACTCTAGTGTNTTGTTCGATCAACACTGTATTAGAGAATTCACATCTAAATCTCTCTACAAACTCTAGTGTCCTGAATTGAGTAGCTTCATCGAAGTTCTATCCAATACCACTACAAACATCCTCAACCCTTTGCCTTTTCTCTCTTCTTGGAGCCATCTCGACAATCACTCTCTCAATATATTTAGAATCAATCAAAGATTTGTATAGAAGGTGTTTGGGAGAGCTTTAGAGGCTAAGGTTAGGGTTTATGAAGGCTTGAGATGTGAATAAGAGGGTTTATAATGCAAAGATATGTGTAGCATCTTATTTATAAAAGCCTAGTCACCGACTTAAAAGCAAGGTCAGTCAGGTAGTAAAGAGGTTGCTCAAACGACTCCTAAAACTTCTTAGTTCTGGAAACTGAATAGATTCAGTTTGTCCTGCCCCACACCTATCTCAACCTTTCAGTCATGCACTTATCCTTCGAAACTCAACATGCATGCATGATTTATATAGAATCTTAATGTAATTCAAATGCAATGCATGGATGAATTTTGGATCAAAAGTAAGTGAAATTTCCAATTTCAATCATAAATTGTTAAAACAAATAATCATGAAAATTACACAAATTCACATTTTAAAAGATCCATCCAAAAATAATCAAATCATTACACTACTCTAAGACATATTCAAAGATGTTGAACTCAAATGCATGTATCCTAGAGCAATTTTTCCTTACTTAGGTTCAATTTCACTCACATGTATTCAAATTGTAAAACCTAGGTAAATTTAAACTTTTTAGGAAAAGGGGCAAATCGGTAATTTGCCACTACAATACGAGTTGAAAACCCAATTTTTTCTGGAACTTAGATGATGAAACGGACCTCACCGTTGGATTTTTCTCTCTAAATCAAGCTCCCTTGTCAATTTTTGTCGAATTCTGAGACAGTTAAATTTTTTGCATTTTACGAAACGATCGGGTGTTGGGTGACCTCATAAATGGACCTGGGAATAAAATTTCAAAACTTGGAAAATAATTTAAAGCAAGTTAAAATAAAAAAAATATTTTGAACTTGAACTAGGATTAAATTTAAATCGTTTCGAGTCAAAACTGGACCTGGGAGTGGAGGTTGTGTGGTACGATGAGGACCAAGTTTTTAGGGAGTATAAAAAGGGGAAGAAAATCAGATTTCTTCCCNTTAGGATTAAATTTAAATCGTTTCGAGTCAAAACTGGACCTGGGAGTGGAGGTTGTGTGGTATGATGAGGACCAAGTTTTTAGGGAGTATAAAAAGGGGAAGAAAATCAGATTTCTTCCCCACAAGTATTTTGTTTCTCACATTGGAAGAGAAGAGAGGGAAGAAAGGGAGAAAAAGGAGAAACTCTACCTTATCTCTACAATCTATGAAGATTAGTTGCTCAAATCAACTCGAGCCAAGATGGAAAGTTGTTCCTCTCATCGAGGGCTACGGGACCACACCAAAAATAACGGGTTCTACCGAAGATCCAAAAAGGAATTTGGGGGAAATCAAGGCTAATGCTTCATTGGTGTTCTTGAAGGCTTCTACATTGATTTTACGCTTCAAGAGGTAGGGTTTTCTCCCTAATTAGGGTTATTTTCAACCTAGGGTGATTATCTGAAATGGGTAGATTGTTAAAGATTTTTAACACTTGCCTATTGTTGTAAAATTGACGAAATGGATATTAAAATTGGGTAAAATCAATTCTAGATTGAATTGGTTATTAGAAATTGCTAAGTTGTGATTACTAGAAAGATTGTGACATTTGGGCATGTTATGTATTGTACATTATGTCTTGAGAATAAAGTGTGTTTATTGCTTGATTTTGTGATAACATGCTTGAGTGTTGTTGCCAGGTAAAATGTTGATATGTGTTTATTGATATATTGACATTGTAAAGAATTATGGGAATTATATGCTTGTGATATAATTTGCAATGGGATAGGTTGATTTATATTGAAATTGATCATATGACATCCATTAAATATTGATCATGCCAATAAGTGTGACAATGGTACATTACATTGCATGTGCACAAAGACATCGCATTAGGTGTGTGTGTGTGCATGGATTGATCAAATACCACTCTTGGTGAATGATATATGGGCTAGGGATAGTGGGGCCGAGTTTCGACTGAGTCACATGGGTGTTGTTGAAAATTGGATAGGGGTTAGCGAGAAGGGCTTAAAGATCCCTTGGGTGCATGGCCTAGTGATTGGGATACACATTCCCTTGGTTCAGTCCATAAAGTGTGTGGGTGTACGCGGAACCCTTGGTGGAAGTCCATGAATTCCATGTAGGTTGGGTGACCCTTAGTGTAAGTCCATGAATACCTATCCCAAGAAAGACCTTGGATTTATAAATGTCAATTGATGTGTCACATAGATGACAGATTCATACACATTGGCATAACATGTGTTATAGGAGCCGGTAAGGGCTCAGGTTGATGTGCGTGAGTGAGTCTCATCTCATTTCATGGCATAGCATTGTAAATTCCAACATTAAATGCATATTCTTGCTTGGGATGTTGAGGAAGAGTGGCTCACCCTTTATAAGAAAATATTTCAGGTGTGNTCATGCCAATAAGTGTGACAATGGTACATTACATTGCATGTGCACAGAGACATCGCATTAGGTGGGTGTGTGTGCATGGATTGATCAAATACCACTCTTGGTGAATGATATATGGGCTAGGGATAGTGGGGCCGAGTTTCGACTGAGTCACATGGGTGTTGTTGAAAATTGGATAGGAGTTAGCGAGAAGGGCTTAAAGATCCCTTGGGTGCATGGCCTAGTGATTGGGATACACATTCCCTTGGTTCAGTCCATAAAGTGTGTGGGTGTACGCGGAACCCTTGGTGGAAGTCCATGAATTCCATGTAGGTTGGGTGACCCTTAGTGTAAGTCCATGAATACCCATCCCAAGAAAGACCTTGGATTTATAAATGTCAATTGATGTGTCACATAGATGACAGATTCATACACATTGGCATAACATGTGTTATAGGAGCCGGTAAGGGCTCAGGTTGATGTGCGTGAGTGAGTCTCATCTCATTTCATGGCATAGCATTGTAAATTCCAACATTAAATGCATATTCTTGCTTGGGATGTTGAGGAAGAGTGGCTCACCCTTTATAAGAAAATATTTCAGGTGTGGGATTCACATCGAGGGACGGTGCACATTTCGAGCCTCAAGGATGAAGAAAAGCCAACATGTGGCTTTTAAATCATGTTTTTGTAAAAATTTTATGAAAAACTAATTTTTGACATGTAAATAAATGAAATGTTTGTAGTTGAACTCATATGAAACATGTTATATGGGAGTAACTTCATTAGACATGTATTTTATGGTTGTGGGATGGATTGGAAGTAATTGGAAATAAAAAATAGGTGAAATAGGCAATTTTGGGCAAAACCTACCAGTAGGTTTTGAACAAACCTACCGATAGATGTGTTCCAGTAGGCAAAACCTACTGGTAGAACGTCAATAGTTCTACGGTAAGAAAATTCCAGTAGCCATTTCCTACCGGTAGGTTTGTGATCACTCATATCGGTAGGTTTCCTCAAAACTTCAAATTTTGAAATACTTTTCTAAGCTCTTGGGCACTGTTTTCTTTCAATTAAAGTTGTTATAAGTGAGAATAAATTAACGTGTAAAGGACCACAGATGTGTGGGTACAGTCTTGGTTAAGGGGTTNTAGGGACGGTGCACATTTCGAGCCTCAAGGATTAAGAAAAGCCAACATGTGGCTTTTAAATCATGTTTTCGTAAAAATTTTATGAAAAACTAATTTTTGACATGTAAATAAATGAAATGTTTGTAGTTGAACTCATATGAAACATGTTATATGGGAATAACTTCATTAGACATGTATTTTATGGTTGTGGGATGGATTGGAAGTAATTGGAAATAAAAAATAGGTGAAATAGGCAATTTTGGGCAAAACCTACCAGTAGGTTTTGAACAAACCTACCGATAGATGTGTTCCAGTAGGCAAAACCTACTGGTAGAACGTCAATAGTTCTACGGTAAGAAAATTCCAGTAGCCATTTCCTACCGGTAGGTTTGTGATCACTCATATCGGTAGGTTTCCTCAAAACTTTAAATTTTGAAATACTTTTCTAAGCTCTTGGGCACTGTTTTCTTTCAATTAAAGTTGTTATAAGTGACAATAAATTAACGTGTAAAGGACCACAGATGTGTGGGTACAGTCTTGGTTAAGGGGTTGGTGTTGATGTGATGTTAGGTGATGCGACAGTCACGAGTACTTTTGTGAGTTGACTGGTGGTCAACGGTTGATAAAGAACTCCCGATTTTAGGGGTGTCACACAAATTTTGTTCAACTTTGACAGATTCAAGTGCAATGTTTGTGAAACCAAAATCCAACACAGAAAGGATTATAATTAATTTAATGCATTAATAAGCTCATAATGGAATCCTAAATGCATTGTCTAAGTGAATACATGACCGGTTAGTAAGTGTCCTAATTTATTCTCTTTTAGACAACTTCCACTCTAAACATGATAAACATGACCCCTATGAGATTTAAAAATAAGAAATTGAAAATTAAGCATAAGTACTTTCACAATTCAAGTGCAATTATATTTAGCCATTTATTTTTGGTCCACCTTTTTAGATTTGGCTACATTGGGCTCCTTTTCTCACAATTGACCTTTAACATCTTTTAGGGGATTGAAGTTTAATTAAACTTTAGCCATTTGTTCACCTATCACCAACACTTAGAGTCATTCAAGATTATCAATAATTCAAACTAATCAAACTTCTAAGTGTGAAGGTGAATGACATCCGTATACTTGGTTTTGAATCTTTCAAATGTAAACACTATCCAAACACACTAGGATGAAAGAGACTTTGACTAATGAATTATGCAGTCGGATTTATGCCACTAAGTTCTTTATCTCATACTATGACTCATAGCAATGCAAAGTTCAACTTTGATTGAAGGATGGATACATTAATAGGGAAATCAAAGTGTGAATTACCATGATCATGAAACAATGAAAAATAAGCAAAAGAAAATGTTTTTGATATTTGTCAAGCTAATCATGTATAAGAAAAATATGAATAAACATGCACCAAAAAAAAGGAAAAAAAAAAATCAACTACCATAAATCCTAAAAAAGAATGTCAAAGTTGGCAACAAAACTCTGTTTGGATTTTTGTATTTCTCTCGTTTTTGATTTTCTTAATTTCAAATGTTTTTGTATTTTCACATAGAAAAACAAATAACAAAATAATATATACACAAATGTATGACCCTAGGATATTTGATGAAATGCATGCAAGATCTTCTAGGTCTATACACTCACCCCTCATATTTCTTGGGGGCATTGACCCTGTTTGAAACACTCAGGGCCCCTAACTTGGTTGACACAATGAGTTTCTCAGAGTCATCCCTAGTCACCCAAACTTTTTTTCCCTTTCTAAAACTTGGGTTAGGTTAGGGAATATGTGTTGGACTCACTTTCTTCTCCTTGGAAGTGTGTAGATCAATATTGGCCTTGGGGGTAAAAGGAGCCTTGTGAACTCTAGCATATGGCACTTGTGAAGGTGATGCTTGGACTCACAAGACCTATCTAAAATTTAGGAAGATTGACAACTTGGTTGTTCAAAGTTTTAGATTGGTGTGCTAGATGCATAAGCTTTTTGTCTAAGAGTTCCCTATTGTGAATTTAATGCACACTATAGTTACTATGCTCACCACAAGTAAAACACACAAATGATTTAGTTTGGGTTTTCTTCTTAACCGCCTTCTTTTCAAGATTACCCTTACCATTATTAGTCTTTTTAGGACTTTTGTTTACTCGTAGGGTTGATGGGTTGGGGTCACCCTTAACAAACACAGTCGTGAAA
Source organism: Ilex paraguariensis (assembly GCA_963454935.2). Lineage (NCBI taxonomy): Eukaryota > Viridiplantae > Streptophyta > Magnoliopsida > Aquifoliales > Aquifoliaceae > Ilex > Ilex paraguariensis. The sequence continues at coordinate 296,617 of CAUOFW020001803.1, forward strand.
GAAATGGAGGTGTTGTGTTCATTAGTGAATCCTAGTCCTTTTTTATCATCAACAATTTTCCCTATAGACAACATTTTATCAAACTTTCCAGTTCTTTGGAAAAGTCTTTTGAGAGCTCTTGTGATTCGTGAAGGTCTCTATCAAGTTTTATAAGTTTAAACTCAAGACTCTTCTTAGACTCTAAAATCCCTTTGTGCTTTCTCTCAAGGATGCTCAAATTGTCATGGATGGAATTTTTCTTCTTCTCAAGCCCAACAATATGAGCTATGCACTTAACTACGTTCACATGAAGTGCTCCATTTTCTTCTTCACTCATTTTGAGCCTCGTGCTCAAGGACAATAACTTATCACCATGTTTTAGATACTCCTTATATAATTCTTTATAAGCATCTTGGAGGCCCTCAACACTCTTAGTCTCATCCTCCCTAGTAGAGACTTTTAGAAATAAGTTATCTGCATCCATAATGGGACTAGACTCAACTTCCTCTTCTTTGCTTATGTAAATTTTTTGTTGGGGGGAGGGGGTGGGGTTTGAACCTACAGAGGGAGTGAAGTTTTCTTCATCAATTGATGAAGAGGAGTCAACACTTGTCGTGGACTCACTTTTTTTTTCACTCATCTTGGCCTTTAAGGCTCTTCTCTTCTCATTGGGCATGTCATTCCTCTTAGAACTAGGACATTCCACAGCTATGTGTCCAAGCTCATGACACTTATAGCATTGGAGACCTTGAGCATGCGTCTCAACCTCATCTCAAGAAGTTCTACCTCCACTTTCTATTCCCTTTCTAGGAGATCTAGTTCTACTTGGATTTCTTTTCGACCTTAAGTGCATGACACCACTAGCCTTGAAATATTTGTTGAATTTCTGAGCAAGATATGCTACTTCCTCTTCTCTTAATTAGGGTGACTTGGATTTACATCATTCAATTTTAGAATTTATTCCAACACTCCTCATTTGTTTAGGTGGAAGAAGGTTCATCTCGAAAGTCAAAATTGACCTAACAAGGTCTTTGACCAACACCATGGGTATGTTGACACTCAATTTAAGTGAGGTCACCTTGGCATTAAATCTCTCCATTAGAGATCTTAAGATTTTTCACTTGATTATGGCATCGTTGATTTGGTACCTAATGCAAAAGAAGAATTAACATTATTGCACAATTTGGCATAAAATGATCAAAATTTTCTTCCTATTGCATACTCAACATCTCTAATTATGAGGTTTACATTTGGAGACGGGACATCTTGACCATTGTAGTTCCTTCATGTGAAATAACAATAATGTCCCATGCCTCCTTTGAAGTTTCGTAATTAGTAATTCTTCAGAACTCATTAGGTGTCATGACATTAAATATCGCATTCAAGCCTTTTGAGTTTCACCCTGGTGATTCGATCTCGGTCTTCGACCAAGTCGTTGAGAATTTTAATTCAACCATAACGTCACCATCTTTGCTTTGCGTGGTGGCAGTGGTAGGGCTCCAATCCTATTAGACACCCTTTCATCAATGGATTTAAGAATTGCTCTCATTTGAGCTTTCAAGCAAGCAAAGTTTGATCCATTAAAAAGAGGTGGTCATCTAATTGAACCAATTTTATTTTGATAATCTATTGAATACTTTGTAATAACAATAGATCTCTCAAAGGTATACTAGGCAAGTAAGCAAATAAACAAGATAAGCCTCTGATCTTAGTGCAACCACACTCTGATACCAATTGTCGTTCTGGAAGAAGAACCCGATATGGATCTTCCCTCACGATTATACACATGGAGACCAAGGCACTATTGTACAAAGAGGCTCAATTTTAGCCTAAATTAAATGTCAATTAAAACCTATGTGTTCCAAAATTATCTCTTCTCAATTAAATGCGAAAATTAACAATGAGAATTACTTTTTAAACACCACCAATCCTTTGAACCATGACAATTGATTTTAATTAATATGCAATTAATTCACTGAAGTCAATCTCACGGTGATCCCAACGAACCCAAATGCATAACTATGGTTAAAAGATGTTCCTACAATCAAATCAACAAACACATAGTGTGCGTGTATACTAACAAATACAAGTGCGTACAATAGAAAATAAAGAACACAAGTAATTTGTTAACGCGAAAAATCCTCATCGGGAAAAATCGTGGGGAAGTTCGATGGGTTCACCAAAGCCTAATCTACCATTCTCTAAGTCAACACACAAGTATTCAAGACTTATACCTTAACCAATACCATGGTTAGACGCTATTTCCTTGCTATGAATCTCTAACAAAATTCTCTCTCTGACGTATGGTGTAGCTTCACTTAGACCTCCCTGTCGCACGGTTCATCTAGGCCTCGAGCGATTATGGGCACGCCAACAATCCCCAATATGCACACACCAATGAGTTTGTCAACTTCTTCAACACTGATTAGCACAAAAAAATTGCACATCATGTATACAATTATACCCCTTTTATACTTGCGTTTGCTATAAAAATGGGAGAAAATGAGATAAATCAAGCAATTAACGAGTTTTTGTGTGATTAGAGGTAAAAATTTGGAAATTGCAGAAGTTAAGCCCCTATTGTAGTGCTCAAAGTCAATGGAGATGAAAGGGAGGCTTAACGGGTTGCTTGGAAGGTGAAAAGTTCAAGAAAAGAGCAAACTAAGTACAATCCTAACGGTAGGTTTGCTCATAAAACTACCGATAGGTTTTGCACACTAGATTTCAACCTACCGCAAACCTTCCAGAAGGTGTTGCTCACTAGAGTAAAACCTACCAGTAGGTTTGGCCATCGACTTATCAATAGGTTTTGCTGAAAATGCCAGTTTTTGCAACTCATCCTCCACTTGCTTGGGGGGCCCACCATTGTTTCTCCCACATATCCCCTGNTCTCATAAAACTACCGATAGGTTTTGCACACTAGATTTCAACCTACCGCAAACCTTCCAGAAGGTGTTGCTCACTGGAGTAAAACCTACCAGTAGGTTTGGCCATCGACTTATCAATAGGTTTTGCTGAAAATGCCAGTTTTTGCAACTCATCCNCAATCCACCTTTATCCTCCAATTAACTTGCCATTGACATGAGAGTTAATTGAGTTACCAAGCACCAGTATAATAAATTGGATGATTAACTACATGTTCAGATCCTTAAGCTAAAGGGTGACTGTTTGTATTTGAATTTATCTTATATTNATGCCAGTTTTTGCAACTCATCCTCCACTTGCTTGGGGGGCCCACCATTGTTTCTCCCACATATCCCCTGATATTGTCTGCATACAACCATGCCTACAAGACCCTAGCTTTGGAATTTTGAGGCTGGGTGATGGGAAATGAAGACAGAGAAAAAGGTAGGTATGGTGGGTGATTAGTAGTTAAAAATAGCATAACACTATGCCTTTTTAGAACTAATTGTACTTTGATAGAGTTTAAATGATGACTTTTCAGGGCATAAAATGTACAAGGAGCAAAAATTGGAAAAAGTTTGGACCAAGGCAAGAACGTTTGAACGCCAATCAACATTTGAACGTTAACTTAAATAATAAGAAGACTATNTGCACATATCGGATCAAGTCAGTGGGTGTAGGCTATGCTTGTCCTAGCTTGTCGAAGGCATCACCTCAGCCCCCCCCATTGATGGGAGGCCTACAAACACAGGCTATAGGGCCTCATGGATGAAAATNGACTACTAAGACATGGCAAGCTGCGGCCAAGAAGGAAGACCTTGAGGTACTTGAGTACCACGTTCGAACGCCGAGCAACGTTCGAACGTTACCATAAATCCTGAGAAGACCAGACTATTGCATAGAGTGTGGAAATGAACTTCACAGAAGACTATAAGCCACTTGAGTGGGAAGGTCAGACTCCATCAACACGTTCGAATCCCCATAAAACAANTACTACTAAGACATGGCATGTTGCGGCCAAGAAGGAAGACCCTGAGGTACTTGAGTACCACGTTCGAACGCCGAGCAACGTTCGAACGTTACCATAAATCCTGAGAAGACCAGACTGTTGCATAGAGTGTGGAAATGAACTTCACAGAAGACTATCAGCCACTTGAGTGGGAAGGTCAGACTCCATCAACACGTTCGAATCCCCATAAAACAACGATAGGGAAAACGTTCAAATGCAGACAATGTTCGAACGTTGTCTCTAGACTGGCTATAGAGTAGTTGGTTTTTCACTTGGACTTGGGCGGCATACACTATTCCTTCACACTCTCTTGTACCCCCCTCCTCCTTACCTATAAATACTCCCCTTGTGAGAGCTTTGAAGGGGAGCTGGGTAGAAAAACTAGAACTTGGTTTGTAAGGCTTAGACTACACCAAGAACTAGTAGAGAGCTTGATGGAGGTTTAGACTCCCACTTGTACTTGTATAATTAGTCTTAAACTTAGTCTTATATTTAATTGTATCAAGGGAGATAGATTATCTTTTGGTTGTGGGGGAATCCCTCCAAAAGTGATTAGCTTCCTTCTACTTTCATCTATTGTCTTTCACTTCCATTGCTTGAGCTTTCTTCTTCCCTTAGAGGACTGAAACTCTTTCACTTTTCTAAAGCTTTACCAAAGTCGTGAAGGGTGGAACGTGATTCACTCATTTTTTGTCAAAGATTAGCTCCTTGCTTTTTGTACTTTACCTTGTAAGTCCTCTACTTGGAGGGATGAGCATCACTCATTTTTCTAGCTTTACCAAAGCTATGAAGATTGAGTAGTTTCTCATTCACTCTTTAGTAAGAGGTGATGGACATGTATAAATCATCTGGAAGTTATATTTTGTGCATTTCATGTATGCTTTAATGCTTTATATTACACCTGCTTATTGAATGATTGAATGCATCTAGCAAAGCCAAGGTACTTTGTATAACCGTGGGTTCTTTCTATGACATGGATGACTCTTGCATAGAAAGATCCACGTGTTCAAGGCAAGTACTCCGGCTAGATCTTTATGACTACTTTTCAATCTTCACCATTGTTGGACTTCATTTCAAAGATGAAATATTAATGCCATGGTTGGATGCCTTGTAGAAACACTTGCTTGTTTGTAGACGGGTTGAGTCTCGGCACAGACAATTCTTGTAAACTTCTAGAAAGGCATCAGAATCATGTGCTTAATTCTGACAATCCACCTTTATCCTCCAATTAACTTGCCATTGACATGGGAGTTAATTGAGTTACCAAGCACCAGTATAATAAATTGGATGATTAACTGCATGTTCAGATCCTTAAGCTAAAGGGTGACTGTTTGTATTTGAATTTATCTTATATTTTGTCTAGAAAACTCTCTGAAAGAATCTTATATTCTGTTCAGGAAATCCCTTAACTTCAAACTGTCAAGGTTTCCAGTTACTTGGTGTCTATCACTGCTACTTCAAAACACTAATTATAGTTCCCTCTGTATTCGACTCTGGACTTAACCGGATTATTACTGCAACTTGACCGCCTGCACTTGAGTGTACACATATCGGATCAAGTCAGTGGGTGTAGGCTATGCTTGTCCTAGCTTGTCGAAGGCATCACCTCAGCCCCCCCATTGATGGGAGGCCTACAAACACAGGCTATAGGGCCTCATGGATGAAAATGCAAGAGACTTACACCATTGAAGACAATTATTTAGTATTGTAGGTAGAGAAGCTCAAGGAAGAAGACATCGTCTACAGAGAGAAAGCTTGGATTTTTGTATTTTCTTACCCATTCCACTTGTAGTAAGCTGTAAAACTCTTGTATTCTTCATTTAATGTACTTTAATGTCATTTATTTCAAGTGTATTACAAGTTTAGTTATGTATCTTTGAATCTACCATTGTCACATTTGAATTTTTTACTTCAAGCTTTTCAAATGGGTATTAAATGCANAACGATAGGGAAAACGTTCAAATGCAGACAATGTTCGAACGTTGTCTCTAGACTGGCTATAGAGTAGTTGGTTTTTCACTTGGACTTGGGCGGCATACACTATTCCTTCACACTCTCTTGTACCCCCCTCCTCCTTACCTATAAATACTCCCCTTGTGAGNTATTTTTTTTGTAGTTTGACTTTTCTTTCATTAATACAAGATTCAATCTTCATCTCTTCACATTGTCTATTCATATTATGTATGTCTTTGCAGTTAATATGAGTAGCTAAGCTTTATGTTGGCTAANCATTTTTTTTGTAGTTTGACTTTTCTTTCATTAATACAAGATTCAATCTTCATCTCTTCACATTGTCTCTTCATATTATGTATGTCTTTGCAGTTAATATGAGTAGCTAAGCTTTATGTTGGCTAANTCTTGTACCCCCCTCCTCCTTACCTATAAATACTCCCCTTGTGAGAGCTTTGAAGGGGAGCTGGGTAGAAAAACTAGAACTTGGTTTGTAAGGCTTAGACTACACCAAGAACTAGTAGAGAGCTTGATGGAGGTTTAGACTCCCACTTGTACTTGTATAATTAGTCTTAAACTTAGTCTTATATTTAATTGNAATCCACGGGAGATTTCTTCTTGGGTATGCTAAATCAACTCTTTTTCATTCCTCCTCGTAGTGTAAGATGGTTTGGTTTGACAAGGTTGAGAGCGGACATGATTGTGAGCTCTTGATACACTGTAGACTTGTCATGGGGGTATGCTTGAGTCTACACCTCTATTTTAGTTCCTCACTTCCTGTAAATCAATCGAACACCTAGACACCATTGGAAGAAAATTTTGAGTTGATTTGGCATTTCCATTGTAATGACCTCTTTGGATTAGCCAACCTTGTTTCCAATGCAATCTTATAAAAAAACTCAACTCACTAAAACACAAACTCACAAGATTTTTACCCTTTTCCATTTTTACAAAATCACCTTCACACGATTCAAACTTCCTTCCCTGAGGAGACAACCTTGGAATACTTAATTCCAAGTAAAACACGACACTCAAAATTCTCTCTACGTTTGGGGAGCACTTTTGCACACACACATTTTCATTCCACACACATGTTTTGCTCATTTCTTGCATGATATGCGACGAAGAGTGACACTCACCTAACCGTATAAGCCACATACACATTACCAGAGTCATGGTCGGAGATTAGGGTAGATGCAAACCAAAAAATTTTGGCACCATTGTTGGGGAAGGTAAAGCGCTGAACTTATTAGTAGTAAGAATTAGCAACTTACTATGCCCTTTCTAAGACTAATTATGCTTTGATAGAGTTTCAATAATGACATTTTAGGAGAAATATTGTACAGGGGCCTAAAGTTAATGGATACCAAACTTTCATGCAATACCCACATGTTCTGGAAGAAAATTGGAGAAGTTTGAAACAAAGCATGAACGTTCGAATGCCAATCCACGTTCGAATGTTCTCTTGAATTATTTGAGGACCATACTACAGTGGTGATGCTACATGGCGTGTTGCAGCTATTCCTTAAAGAAGAAAAACAAATAGGTACTTGAGTACCACGTTCGAACGCTAATACAAGTTCGAACATTGGCTTGAATTATTTGAGGACCCCTTGGAGGAATGCTAGGGCAATGTTATATGGCGTGTTGAAGTTACTCTCATAGAAGAACAAAAGCCACTTGAGTAGGAAGTTCAAACTCCATCCAGCGTTCGAATGCCCATCAAGTAAGGCAGGAGACAACGTTTGAACGCCATCTGACGTTCAAACATTGTCCCCAGACAACCTACAGAATGGTTGATTTTCTATCCGGACCTTGGGGCACTCACTTGGACTTTGAAGACCTTGTACTATTCTTTCACACTTCCTTGCCCCCTCCTCCTTGCCTATAAATACTCCCNTTTAGACTCCCACTTGTACTTGTATAATTAGTCTTAAACTTAGTCTTATATTTAATTGTATCAAGGGAGATAGATTATCTTTTGGTTGTGGGGGAATCCCTCCAAAAGTGATTAGCTTCCTTCTACTTTCATCTATTGTCTTTCACTTCCATTGCTTGAGCTTTCTTCTTCCCTTAGAGGACTGAAACTCTTTCACTTTTCTAAAGCTTTACCAAAGTCGTGAAGGGTGGAACGTGATTCACTCATTTTTTGTCAAAGATTAGCTCCTTGCTTTTTGTACTTTACCTTGTAAGTCCTCTACTTGGAGGGATGAGCATCACTCATTTTTCTAGCTTTACCAAAGCTATGAAGATTGAGTAGTTTCTCATTCACTCTTTAGTAAGAGGTGATGGACATGTATAAATCATCTGGAAGTTATATTTTGTGCATTTCATGTATGCTTTAATGCTTTATATTACACCTGCTTATTGAATGATTGAATGCATCTAGCAAAGCCAAGGTACTTTGTATAACCGTGGGTTCTTTCTATGACATGGATGACTCTTGCATAGAAAGATCCACGTGTTCAAGGCAAGTACTCCGGCTAGATCTTTATGACTACTTTTCAATCTTCACCATTGTTGGACTTCATTTCAAAGATGAAATATTAATGCCATGGTTGGATGCCTTGTAGAAACACTTGCTTGTTTGTAGACGGGTTGAGTCTCGGCACAGACAATTCTTGTAAACTTCTAGAAAGGCATCGGAATCATGTGCTTAATTCTGACAATCCACCTTTATCCTCCAATTAACTTGCCATTGACATGAGAGTTAATTGAGTTACCAAGCACCAGTATAATAAATTGGATGATTAACTACATGTTCAGATCCTTAAGCTAAAGGGTGACTGTTTGTATTTGAATTTATCTTATATTTTGTCTAGAAAACTCTCTGAAAGAATCTTATATTCTGTTCAGGAAATCCCTTAACTTCAAACTGTCAAGGTTTCCAGTTACTTGGTGTCTATCACTGCTACTTCAAAACACTAATTATAGTTCCCTCTGTATTCGACTCTGGACTTAACCGGATTATTACTGCAACTTGACCGCCTGCACTTGAGTGTGCACATATCGGATCAAGTCAGTGGGTGTAGGCTATGCTTGTCCTAGCTTGTCGAAGGCATCACCTCAGCCCCCCCCATTGATGGGAGGCCTACAAACACAGGCTATAGGGCCTCATGGATGAAAATGCAAGAGACTTACACCATTGAAGACAATTATTTAGTATTGTAGGTAGAGAAGCTCAAGGAAGAAGACATCGTCTACAGAGAGAAAGCTTGGATTTTTGTATTTTCTTACCCATTCCACTTGTAGTAAGCTGTAAAACTCTTGTATTCTTCATTTAATGTACTTTAATGTCATTTATTTCAAGTGTATTACAAGTTTAGTTATGTATCTTTGAATCTACCATTGTCACATTTGAATTTTTTACTTCAAGCTTTTCAAATGGGTATTAAATGTATTTTTTTTGTAGTTTGACTTTTCTTTCATTAATACAAGATTCAATCTTCATCTCTTCACATTGTCTATTCATATTATGTATGTCTTTGCAGTTAATATGAGTAGCTAAGCTTTATGTTGGCTAATCCACGGGAGATTTCTTCTTGGGTATGCTAAATCAACTCTTTTTCATTCCTCCTCGTAGTGTAAGATGGTTTGGTTTGACAAGGTTGAGAGCGGACATGATTGTGAGCTCTTGATACACTGTAGACTTGTCATGGGGGTATGCTTGAGTCTACACCTCTATTTTAGTTCCTCACTTCCTGTAAATCAATCGAACACCTAGACACCATTGGAAGAAAATTTTGAGTTGATTTGGCATTTCCATTGTAATGACCTCTTTGGATTAGCCAACCTTGTTTCCAATGCAATCTTATAAAAAAACTCAACTCACTAAAACACAAACTCACAAGATTTTTACCCTTTTCCATTTTTACAAAATCACCTTCACACGATTCAAACTTCCTTCCCTGAGGAGACAACCTTGGAATACTTAATTCCAAGTAAAACACGACACTCAAAATTCTCTCTACGTTTGGGGAGCACTTTTGCACACACACATTTTCATTCCACACACATGTTTTGCTCATTTCTTGCATGATATGCGACGAAGAGTGACACTCACCTAACCGTATAAGCCACATACACATTACCAGAGTCATGGTCGGAGATTAGGGTAGATGCAAACCAAAAAATTTTGGCACCATTGTTGGGGAAGGTAAAGCGCTGAACTTATTAGTAGTAAGAATTAGCAACTTACTATGCCCTTTCTAAGACTAATTATGCTTTGATAGAGTTTCAATAATGACATTTTAGGAGAAATATTGTACAGGGGCCTAAAGTTAATGGATACCAAACTTTCATGCAATACCCACATGTTCTGGAAGAAAATTGGAGAAGTTTGAAACAAAGCATGAACGTTCGAATGCCAATCCACGTTCGAATGTTCTCTTGAATTATTTGAGGACCATACTACAGTGGTGATGCTACATGGCGTGTTGCAGCTATTCCTTAAAGAAGAAAAACAAATAGGTACTTGAGTACCACGTTCGAACGCTAATACAAGTTCGAACATTGGCTTGAATTATTTGAGGACCCCTTGGAGGAATGCTAGGGCAATGTTATATGGCGTGTTGAAGTTACTCTCATAGAAGAACAAAAGCCACTTGAGTAGGAAGTTCAAACTCCATCCAGCGTTCGAATGCCCATCAAGTAAGGCAGGAGACAACGTTTGAACGCCATCTGACGTTCAAACATTGTCCCCAGACAACCTACAGAATGGTTGATTTTCTATCCGGACCTTGGGGCACTCACTTGGACTTTGAAGACCTTGTACTATTCTTTCACACTTCCTTGCCCCCTCCTCCTTGCCTATAAATACTCCCATTGTGGGATCCTCAAAAAAGGGGAGCTAGAGCTAGTTTTAGATTTAGTCTTAGACTTAGACTTACATTTACTTGCATAGAGGGTGATAGATCAACTTTTGGTTGAGGAGGAACCCTCCAAAAGTGACTAGCTTTCTTCTACTTTCATTATTAGTTTCATTTGCTTCGATTGTTTGAGCTTCCTTCTTCCCTTAGAGGAGTGAAACTCTTCCACTTTTCTAGAGCTTTACCAAAGCCATGAAGGATGGAATATGATTCACTCATTATTCGTCGAAGATCGGCTCCTTGTGTAGTGTGTTATACCTTGTAACCCCTCTACTTGGAGGGATGAGAATCACTCACTTTTCTAGCTTTACCAAAGCCATGAAGAGTGAGTAGTTTCTCATTCACTCTTTAGTAAGAGGTAATTGATATGTATAAACCATTTAGAAATTATATTTGTGCATTTCGTTTATGCTTAAAGCTTTATCTTTTACTTGCTTATTGAATGATTGAATGCATCTAGCAAAAGCTAAGGTACTTTGCACAACCATGAGTGCTTTCTATGACATAGATGGCTCTTGGCATAGGAAGACTCAATGGTCCTTTGCAAGTACTCTAGCTAGATCTTCATGACTACCTTTCAATCTTCACCATTATTGTGCTTCAAATAAGAATGAAATATTAACACCATAGTTGGATGCCTTGTAGAAACACTTGCTTATTTGTAGACGGGTTGAGTCTCGGCACAGACAATTGTTGTAAATCTCTACAAAAATATTGGAATCATGCTCTTAATTCTCATAATCCATTTTTATTTTTCAATTAACGTTATGTTGACACATGAGTTAATTGAGTTCCCAAGCATAAGTATAACAACCGGATGATTGACTATGTGTCCAGATCCTCGAGCTAAATGGTGACTTTTACAGTTGAGATTATATTATATTTTGTCTAGAAAATTCTCTTAGAATTTGATATTTTATCCAGGAAAATTCGTAAACATCATAACTTTAAATCTCAAGGGTTTGAGTCACTTTGGTCTCTGTCACTACTTACTTCTAAATACCAAGATTAGTTCCCTGTGGATTCGACTCTGAGATTATTACTACAACTTGATCGCCTACACTTGGGTGTACACATTTCGGATCAAGTCAAATTTTTGGTGTCGTTGCCAGAGAACCAAAAAGGTATTTTAAGGTAAAAGGTGAAACGACCTTCATTTGTGTATATATATTTTTTTACTGTGTATAATTCTTATTTTATGTCTGAGGACGATCATCACTTTCAAAATTTGCCAGAAAAATCTGTTGGGTCTGTAAATCAGTTTGAACCATCGTTACCTTAATCAGTAGCAGAATCTTTTGATAATAGCATGGTAGATAATAATAGACAAGGGGTAGTTCCTAAGAGAGAGGGAGAAGTCCCTAACATTCGAACTCTGTGGGATTACTTGCATCCCACAAAAAAAAGTGTTCCCCTTGTTTTGTGTTTCCTACAAATTCACCCCTCTTTACTGTATAGGCGGGGACAGTGCAACTTCTACGTCTATTTCATGGACTCGAAGCAGAAAATCCATTTCTGTATATAAAAGATTTTGAGGAGGTATGTGGAACATTCCATGATAATTCTGAACTAGCCAAGTTGAAACTTTTTCCTTTCTCTTTAAAGGACAAAGCTAAACAATAACTAAACATTTTGAAAGCCCATTCAATACCAACTTGGCATGCATTACATAATGAGTTTTTTAGAAATTTTTTTCCCCTACAGGCAAATCAGGAATTTTTTGGTCAAAGAGGGGAGAACATTTTACCAATGTTGGGAGAGATTCAAGGAATTTCTCCAATCCTGCCCATACCATACTTTTGAAAATTGGAATTTGGTAGGATTTTTTNCGGTCAAAGAGGGGAGAACATTTTACCAATGTTGGGAGAGATTCAAGGATTTTCTCCAATCCTGCCCATACCATACTTTTGAAAATTGGAATTTGGTAGGATTTTTTTATGACTCCTTGCCTACTAGACTATGTCAATTTGTTGAAATGATGGCTCAAGTAGAGTTCATGGGAAAGAGTACAGAGGAGGCATTCAATTTTTTTGATACCATATCTGATAGTTTTCAGATGTAGGACTCAGCCTCTCCAACCACTGTTGAAACCAGACCATCTACTTCTCAAGGGGTTAAGTATGTCTTGAAAGAAGATGATAGCCTGAGAGCAAAAATGACTACCTTGTCTTGAAAGCTTGAAGCTCTAGAGATGAAAAAGGTACATCAAGTTGATGTTGGCCCTCCCACAGAGCAAGTGTGTGGGATTTGTGCACTGACAAGACACCCTACTGGGGAGTGTCCTACTATTCCGACATTCAAAGAAGTCTTGTTGGAACAAAGAAATGCAATTTCCAACTTCAACAAGCCTTATTCCAACCCTTATTCTGAAACACATTATCCAAGATGGTGGAATCACCTGAACTTCAGTTGGAGGAACACACAACCAACTATCGTGAATCCATAACAAAATTCACAACCACCACCTCAAGGACCTCCTGCATATCAGCTATACCAACCACCACACAAGAAAAGTCTTGAGGATACACTGAATCAGTTTATATAGACCCAAATGAACTACAACACTCTTTCCACTCAGGTTTTTAATGATTTCAAGGCATAGACCACCCAGTCTTTCGAAGATCTCAAAAGCTATATCCAAAAATTGACCCAATCAATGATCACACATGAGAAGGGCAGGTTTCCTGCTCAACCAAAACCACCACAAGGTCAGTTTCATGTGGAAAATCTTTCAATCATGGAAACCGCCCAAGACCAAGCTCAAGCTATCCGTGCACTGAGAAGTGGTAAGGTGATTGACAAAACCATCGTAGACATGCTAATTTCAAAGCCAAGACCTGAGTCAATCTCAGTCACTGAACTAGTTGAGCCTCAAATTGTGATTGAAAAAGAACCAAAACCATCAAAGGAAAAAGATTGTTCTTGTCCTATTTCTGCTCCTTTTCCTCAAATACTCAAATCAATACAGAAGTTGAATAACCATCTAGAAATCTACGAGCTCTTTAAATAAGTGAAAAATCAATATTCCACTTCTAGATGCAATCAAGCAGGTTCCACTTCTGGATGCCAAGTTTCTAAGCCCATGAACATTTGAATGATACATTTTGTGAAACCTCTCCTTAATCTTGCCTGTTGGAACCTATCACATCTGAGTTAACGGACGATGATCAAAATTCACAAAGTTGCCCCGCTCATTTTGTTGAGACATAGACACCCAAATTTGAAGAACTTTCATCAATTGGTACAAAGCCACTTTCATCAAATGTCAAACCACTAAAGTGTGAACTAAAACTCTCCCATTTGACCTAAAATATGCATTCTTAGGGGAGGACGAGTCATACCGAATGGTGATTTCATATAAGCTTATAGAGTCCAAGCTGATTGAAGGCCTTAGATGCCATAAAAGCATAATTGGGTGGACCATTACTGATTTGAAAGGTATAAGCCTATTAATCTATAATCATGCTATATACCTTAAGGAGGATTCAAAACCCTCTCGTCAAATGTAGCGTCGAGTAAACCCTTACATGAAGGAGGTTGTAAGGACTGAGGTGCTCAAACTAGTAGATCCTAGAATAATCTTTCCCATCTCTGATAGTAAATGGGTTAGACCAACCCAAGTTGTGCCCAAGAATTTTGGGGTTATGGTGGTTAGAAATGATGCCAATGAGCTAGTACCAACTCGAGTCGTCACAGGATGACGAATGTGAATACACTATCAAAAACTCAACTTGGTAACTAGGAAAAACCATTTTCCTCTTCCATTTCTTGATCAAGTCTTAGAAAGAATTATAGGCCATGCATTCTACTGTTTCTTAGATGGATATTCTGGGTATAATCAAATTTAGATAGCACTAGATGACGAAGAGGAAACAGCATTCACATGCCCTTTTGGCACCTTTGCATTCAAAAGGATGTCGTTTGAAATTTGTAACGCTCCTGCAAAATCCCAAAGGTGCATGCTAAGTTTTTTAGTGACATGGTTGAGAAATTTTTGGAAGTGTTCATGGATGATTTTTCTGTATATGGGGATTCATTTGATTTGTGTCTGACAAATCTGGAGAAAGTGTTGATAAGATGTAAGGCAGCCAATCTAGTGCTCAATTGGGAGAAATGTCATTTCATGGTTACACAAGACATTGTACTAGGTCACATTGTGTCATCTAAAGGTATGCAAGTTGATAAGGTAAAAATAGATCTGATTGGAAATTTGCTTGCTCCCAAGATTGTTAAAGATGTCCGATCATTTCTAGGACATGCAGGGTTCTATAGGAGATTCATAAAAGACTTTAATATCATATCTAAATCCATGTGTCATCTCCTAAGTTAGGACGTATCTTTTGTGTGGAGTGAAGCATGCCAGAAACTTTTGATAAGTTTAAAGGTATCTTAATTTCTGCCCCAATAATGCAACCTTTTGACTGGAATCTGCAGTTTGAATTAATGTGTGATGTAAGTGATTATGCTATAAGAGCAATGTTGGGACAAAGAAAGGATAAGAAATCCTATGTGATTTACTATGCAAGCAAAACTTTGAATGATGCTCAAATGAATTATTTCACAATTAAAAAAGAATTGCTTGCTGTACTTTTTGCTTTTGAGAAATTTCATTCTTACCTTGTTGGTTCATCCGTTATTGTGTTCACTGACCATGCAACATCAAAATTCTTGCTCACAAATAAAGATGCCAAGCTAAGACTCTTAAGATGGATACTCATATTACAAGAGTTTGATATGATTAGTAAGGACAAGAAATGTGTCAAGAATGTGGTGGCAGATCATCTATCTAGGTTAACTTATGAATTTCATGAAAATGACCTGCCAATTGATTAACCCTAATTAAGGCATAATTTAATAGGTAAATTGTGGTAGTTGAATAAAGTTAAACTAGTCAAAATAAATCAAATTAGAATTAGTGTGTGAATAAAGGATAATGCATTAATTGTTGTTCTTTTCAGGATTTTGTGCGTCAAAGCTACAAACTACTGGGGAGCCAATTGCATTAAAGCTACAAACTACTCGGGTGCCAATTATCAAAGCTCAAAACAAAGGGGGATCAAAGAATTCAAGGCCACCTAACAAGATTTTCAAGTCCACCTGACAAGATTTTCAAGTCCACCTAACAAGATTCAAAGCCACCTAACAAGACTCTTCAAGTCCACCTAACAAGATTCAAGGCCACCTAACAAGACTTTCACCCTCCCTTGTTGCCTATAAATACCACCCCTTAGGACTTGTAAAGTATTCATCTTTTGGTAGTGGAAAACCTTCTAAAAGTATTATTGTTTTCCTTATTGCTTATAGCTTTCTTTAATTATTGCTTTCTTTTATTGTATTCTTACTTCCTTTTAATTTATTACTTTCTTTTACTTTAATTATTGCTTTCTTTTATTGTGTTATTGCTTTCTTTTACTTCCATTGCTTGAGCTTCCTTCTTCCCTTAGAGGAGTGAAACTCTTCCACTTTTCTAGAGCTTTACCAAAGCCGTGAAGGGTGGAACGTTATTTACTCATTCTTTGTCAAAAATCGGCTCCTTGTGTAAAATGTGATTCCTTGTAACTCCTCTACTTGGAGGGATGAGCATCACTCACTTTTCTAGTTTTAACAAAGCCATGAAGAGTGAGTAGTTTCTCATCCAATCTTTAGTAAGAGGTGGTTATCCGAAAGTTAAATTTATGCAATTCGTTTATGCTTAGCTTTAGTCTTTATTTTTTCATAATGTCTTCTCATCATATTGTTGTCTTTATTTTAAGCATGAATAGCTAAATCTCTTAGTTGGCAAAACCAAGAGGAACCTCCACTTGGGTATACCATTTCAACTCATTCTCCTCCCCTCTTTCAGAGTTCAATGGTTCGGTTTGACTGGGTTGAGGGTGGATAACTTGGTGAGTCTTTGATATTCCGTAGGCCTAGTCACGGTTTATGCTTAGATACTCACCAATCTTACCCCTAGCTTCCCACGAATCAATCGTTCATTCATGCTCTATTGGAGGAGGGTTTCGAGTTGAGACGGTATTCCTATTGGAGTGACCTCTTGGATTTGCCAACATTTGTTTCTCATTTTACTAGCATCAAAACAACTTCACCAAACAACTTCCAACAATCAAAGATTTTACACTTTCTTTCTCCCAAAATCACCTTCCCCTCGGTTTACTTCCTTCCCCGTGGAAACGACCTTGGAATACCACCAAGTAAAACACGATCCGCGAAAGTCTCCTTGCGCTTGGGGAGCACTTTTGTTCACACATACTCACATTTGAAATCTCATTCATCCACCATTCCGTTGCTCTTTCTTTTGACATCATCCCTAGGAGAGTGACACTCCCCTTTATTCATATACTATACATGCTAAAAAGTGATGTTTATAGGTTAGGAAACAACAAGAAAATTTGTCAAGCATTTTTGGCGCCGTTGCCGGGGAAGGCAAGTGTCAAACCAAGAAGGTGATTTTCGGACGATGGAGTTAAGTCCCATAATCTTCATGATGGGCTGAGGTACGTTGTTCCGTGTACATATTCTTGTTTGTGTATAACTTTGTTTGTATATAATTTGTTTTATGTGGAGGCGGAACAACCGAAACCGACTTGTTAGAAAAATTTGACCCCTATCATGAATATTGACCAAGAACAACCCGAGGATGTGGGTGACAATTTTGACAATATAGGAGCAAATCCAAATGTCCAAAGGGGTGGGGGACCACAAGAACCCCAAATACCCAATCTGAGAATGAATTTTCCCCCTCCCGTGAATGAGGGGAATAATTTTCAAATGGATCCCCCGGTGAGGTCAATGAGGGATTTCCTACAACCAACACGAGCACCACACCATCATGCATCATCCTTCCGATCTAAGCTCATCTTTTCATAGTTAAGCCAGGGATGTTGCAACTAATTCCCACGTTCAACGGATTTGAAACTCAGAACCCCTATTCACACATAAGGGATTTTGAGGAAATGGTTACAACCTTCCTCCCCAATCACGGGATGGAAGAGATAGCTAGAATGAAATTGTTTCCCTTTTTCCTGAAAGACAAGGCAAGAATGTGGCTTATTTCCTTAAGGCCTCGAACCATCATATCGTGGAGCCAAATGATTTCTGAGTTTTTGAACAAATTCTTTCCGGTGCATAAAATCACTGCCCTAAAAAAGCAAATTCAAAACATTTTGGAAAAGCCCAATGAGCAATTCTATCAACGTTAGAAAAGATACAAGGAATTGCTACAATCCCTTCCACATCTTGGCTTTGAACCATGGCAATTGGTGAGTTTCTTTTATGAAAGAATCACATCAGGCCATCAATAGTTCATTGACATGATGTGTAATGGGGAGTTTTTGTACAAAGATCCTGATGAGGCCTTAGATTACTTTTATACATTGACACAAAATGCACAATCATGGGACATTACAGATCTCATTGATGTACCAAGGTCTTCTCCTCAAAAGAGTGGCCAAACTCAAGGGGGAGGAATTTATGATTTAAGAGATCGGGAAGACTTGTTTTCAAAAATTGCTAAATTGTCAAGGAAAGTTGAGAGTCTTGAAGTCAATAAGAGACACAAGGTGTCTAATGTGTCACGAACCGAGGAGGTTTGTTCAATTTGCAAATGTATGGAGCATTCCTTATCGGATTGCCCAAATATTTCGACCCTTAAAGAAGCGTACCATGAACAAGTCCATGCATTCAACCAAACGAGGCAATCATTTTCTCCCAATNAAAATTTGACCCCTATCATGAATATTGACCAAGAACAACCCGAGGATGTGGGTGACAATTTTGACAATATAGGAGCAAATCCAAATGTCCAAAGGGGTGGGGGACCACAAGAACCCCAAATACCCAATCCGAGAATGAATTTTCCCCCTCCCGTGAATGAGGGGAATAATTTTCAAATGGATCCCCCGGTGAGGTCAATGAGGGATTTCCTACAACCAACACGAAGCACCACACCATCATGCATCCTCCTTCCGGTCCAAGCTCATCTTTTCATAGTTAAGCCAGGGATGTTGCAACTAATTCCCACGTTCAACGGATTTGAAACTCAGAGCCCCTATTCACACATAAGGGATTTTGAGGAAATGGTTGCAACCTTCCTCCCCAATCATGGGATGGAAGAGATAGCTAGAATGAAATTGTTTCCCTTTTCCCTAAAAGACAAGGCAAAAACGTGGCTTATTTCCTTAAGGCCTCGAACCATCACATCGTGGAGCCAAATGATTTCTGAGTTTTTGAACAAATTCTTTCCGGTGCATAAAACCACTGCCCTAAAAAAGCAAATTCAAAACTTTTTGGAAAAGCCCAATGAGCAATTCTATCAATGTTGGGAGAGGTACAAGGAATTGCTACAATCCCTTCCACATCATGGCTTTGAACCATGGCAATTGGTGAGTTTCTTTTATGAAGGAATCACACCGGGCCATCGACAGTTCATTGACATGATGTGTAATGGGGAGTTTTTGAACAAAGACCCTGATGAGGCCTTAGATTACTTTGATACATTGGCACAAAATGCACAATCATGGGACATTACAGATCCCACCGATGTACCAAGGTCTTCTCCTCAAAAGACTGGCCAAACTCAAGGGGGAGGGATTTATGATTTGAGAGACCGGGAAGACTTGTTTTCAAAAATTGCTAAATTGTCAAGGAAAGTTGAGAGTCTTGAAGTCAATAAGAGACACGAGGTGTCTAATGTGTCACGAACCGAGGAGGGTTGTTCAATTTGCGAATGTATGGAGCATTCCCTATCGGATTGCCCAAACATTCCGACCCTTAAAGAAGCGTACCATGAACAAGTCCATGCATTCAACCAAACGAGGCAATCATTTTCTCCCAATTCAAATACTTACAATCCGGGTTGGAGTAATCACCCAAATTTTAGTTGGAGAAATGAAAACCCCATTCCTCATGGTTCAAGTGCATATGCATCTCCCATGCCTCCCAAGCAAAACCAATACCATGGCCAAGGGCAAGCATCTAGCTCTCAATACCCCCGGACCAATCCACAAGGGTATTTGTCAAACCCACCACCACAGAATTTTTCACCAAATCCACCTCCACAAAGTTTTTCTCAAGGACCGTCCAATCCATCCACATACCAACCTCCTCACAAAAGGAATTTGGAGGATATGGTTCATTCCTTCATTCAAAGCCAAACCGCCATCAATAACCAAAATGCCACAGCCATCAATGATGTAAGAGCCCAACTCACAAAGTTGACAAACTCCATAGGGGCATCTCAACAAGAAAAGGGGAAGTTCCCCGCTCAACCACAAGAGAACCCTAGGGGTCAACACCTTGTTGAGTCATCGGAACCTTCGAAAGAGAGTTGCGAGCAACTCAAAGCTGTCACCACCCTCCGCAGTGGCAAAGAAATTGACAAAACTATTTTGCCAACGGTCTCACCCAAGACCACATTGCCAAAAGAAAAAGATCTCTTGGGTGACGCCGACAAGAGTGAGGTGCGTGAAGAGAAAGAAAGAGAGGTTGTTGAGAAAGGAAAATTAATTGATGATTGTGTGTTTATTCCTCCCTTGCCTGCCCCTTTCCCAAGTCGTTTGAAGCCACCTGTCAAGGTGGCTAATTATGCTGATATTTTGGAAATGTTTAAGCAGGTGAAGATTAACATTCCACTCCTCGACGCCATCAAGCAAATTCCATCATGTGCTAAGATTTTGAAGGACTTATGCACGGTGAAGAGAAAACTGAATGTCCACAAGAAAGCATTCCTCACCGAGCAAGTGAGCTCAATTTTGAGGACTAACACTCCTCCCAAATTCAAAGACCCCGGTTGTCCAACCATAGCCATCACCATTGGAAATTATTGAGTGGAGCAAGCACTCCTCGATTTGGGGGCAAGTGTGAATCTTCTTCCCTACTCGGTGTACCAACAGCTGCAGCTGGAGGAGTTGAAGCCCACCTCAATCACACTTCAATTGGCGGATCGTAGTATCCGTACACCAAGGGGAGTAGTTGAGGATGTCTTAGTTCAAATTGATAAATTTTACTTCCCTGTCGATTTCATTGTGCTTGATACACATCCTGCTGCAAACCTTAGCTCCCAAATTCCCGTAATACTTGGAAGACCCTTCCTTGCTACATCTAATGCCGTGATAAATTACAGGAATGGTCTAATGAAGTTGGCATTTGGGAATATGACAATGGAGCACAATGTATTCAACTTGGCAAAGCAACCGGGTGATGATGAGGAAGTAAGTGAGGTCAATAGAATCGACACTTTGGTTGAGGAGCACTTGGAGCTGGAGGGGATATTGAAATTTAAGGAAGAAGGAATTGTGGATCTTGAGAATTATGATGAGCAAGAGGAGGTAGAAGATTTGAAAGGGATGGAAAGGTGGATCCCTACATTCGAAGAGTTACCCCATCGAGAAAAGAAAATTTTTCCGTCGGATGAACAAAAGCCCAACTTGGAGTTGAAGCCCTTGCCCACCCATTTGAAGTACGCCTATCTTGGGGAAGGTGAAACATTTCCGGTGGTCATTAGCTCTACATTAAACATGGAACAAGAAAAAGAACTCTTGGAGGTGTTGAGAAAACATAAAGGAGCAATTGGGTGGACCATTGCGGATATCAAGGGGATAAGCCCTCTCATTTGCACCCACCGCATATATCTTGAGGAGGATTCCAAACCTTCCCGACAACCACAAAGGCGGTTGAATCCCATCATGAAGGAGGTGGTAAGGGATGAGGTTCTGAAACTACTTGATGTGGGGATCATTTTTCCAATTGCCGATAGTAAGTGGGTTAGCCCCACGCAAGTAGTACCTAAGAAATCCGGAGTTACGGTGGTTGAGAATGATGAGAATGAGCTTATTCCTACAAGAGTAATCACCGGATGGAGGGTGTGCATTGATTACCGAAAGTTGAACGCTTGCACAAGGAAAGACCACTTTCCATTGCCATTCCTCGATCAAGTTCTAGAACGAGTAGCGGGGCATCTATTCTACTATTTTTTAGATGGATACTCCGGCTACAATCAGATTGAGATTGCTTTGGAGGATCAAGAGAAGACCACTTTCACATGCCCCTATGGTACCTTTGCCTACCGCCGCATGCCATTTGGACTGTGCAATGCTCCGGGGACTTTCCAACGCTGTATGATGGGAATTTTCAGTGACATGGTGGAAAAGATAGTGGAGGTCTTTATGGATGACTTTTCGGTGTTTGGGGATTCATTCGAGGGATGTTTGGCAAACTTGGAGAAAGTTCTAACAAGATGTGAGGAGAAGAATCTAGTCTTGAATTGGGAAAAGTGTCACTTTATGGTGACAGAAGGAATTGTGCTTGGCCATATAGTTTCGGCAAGGGGTATTGAAGTCGATAAATCCAAGGTGGAGGCCATCTCCAACCTCCCTACGCCAAGAGCCATCAAAGGCATCCGGTCATTTTTGGGCCATGCAGGTTTTTATCGTCGATTCATAAAGAATTTCAGTGCATTGGCCCGACCCTTGACCAACCTGCTGTCTAAGGAGGTCCCATTTGAGTGGTCGGATGATTGTGAGGCATCCTTTAAAAAACTTAAAAGCATGCTAGTCACACCTCCGATCATGCGACCACCCAATTGGGATCTACCTTTTGAGCTCATGTGCGACGCAAGTGATTACGCGGTCGGCGCAGTGCTCGGTCAAAGGGAGGAAAATAGACCATATGTGATACACTATGCTAGCAAAACACTTAATGAGGCTCAGATGAATTACACTACCACCGAAAAAGAATTGCTAGCAGTAGTGTTTGCCTTAGATAAATTTCGTGCTTACATCATTGGTTCGCCTATTGTTGTCTTTACTGATCACTCTGCTTTAAAGTATTTGTTGTCTAAGCAAGATGCAAAACCGAGACTCATTAGGTGGATACTCCTCCTACAAGAATTCGACTTGACGATCAAGGACAAGAAAGGAGTTGAGAACGTGGTGGCGGATCATTTATCCCGGCTTGTGGTGCAAGAGGCCGATGAGCACATTCTTATCCCTGATTTTTTTCCTGATGAGCATTTGCTGTCAATTCACTCTGTATGTCCTTGGTATGCTGATATATGTAACTATCTTGCAATAGGACAGACACCACCGCAATGGAGCCCAGAAGATCGAAGACGATTTATGGCAGATGTGAAGTACTTCTACTTCGACAACCCGTATTTGTTCAAATATTGCCCCGACCAAATCATGAGGAGATGTGTACCTGAAAATGAACAGCGGGAGGTCCTTGCATTTTGCCATTCACAAGCTTGCGGTGGACATTTCTCAGCAAAAAAGACTTCGGCCAAAATTCTTCAATCAGGTTTTTACTGGCCTTCTCTTATCAAAAATTGTGTTTAATTTTGTAAGGGATGCGACAAATGCCAACGGTTGTGTAGTGTGACCCAAAGAAACATGATGCCCCTTTCACCAATAATTGTCATAGAAATATTCGACTATTGGGGCATCGACTTCATGGGTCCTTTCCCTATGTCATTTGGTTATTTGTACTTGACGGTGGACTATGTGTCCAAATGGGTGGAGGCTATCCCGACCCAGACTAATGACCACCGAGTCGTAGTCAAGTTTCTCAAAGAGAACATCTTTTCAAGNTGCCGCATGCCAAAGGTACCCCTATGGTACCTTTGCCTACCGCCGCATGCCATTTGGACTGTGCAATGCTCCGGGGACTTTCCAACGCTGTATGATGGGAATTTTCAGTGACATNCTTCTCAAGGTTTGGGATGCCTCGTACAATAATAAGTGATGGTGGATCACATTTTTGTAATAGGTCATTTGCATCTCTAATGTNACAACAATAAGTGATGGTGGATCACATTTTTGTAATAGGTCATTTGCATCTCTAATGTTCAAATATGGTGTCACTCACAAAGTATCCACTGCATATCACCCACAAACAAATGGCCAAGCCGAGCTAGCCAATAGGGAGATAAAGAACATTCTAGAAAAAATGGTTAACCCAAACAGGAAGGATTGGTCCGATAGATTGACCGATGCCCTCTGGGCATACCGCACTGCCTTTAAAACTATTTTGGGCATGTCTCCCTACCGGCTTGTCTATGGAAAGGCTTGCCACCTACCAGTCGAAATGGAACACAAGGCCTATTGGGCCATTAAGACTTTAAATTTTAATTTGAGAATGGCCGGTGATCATAGGAAGTTAGAGCTGAATGAGTTGGAAGAGATTCAACGAGATGCGTATGAGAGCTCCAAAATCTCAAAAGAA
Source organism: Ilex paraguariensis (assembly GCA_963454935.2). Lineage (NCBI taxonomy): Eukaryota > Viridiplantae > Streptophyta > Magnoliopsida > Aquifoliales > Aquifoliaceae > Ilex > Ilex paraguariensis. The sequence continues at coordinate 320,545 of CAUOFW020001803.1, forward strand.
AGGGCCAAAATCTTTCATGATAACTCCATTGTGAGGAAATCATTTGAGCCCGGGCAAAAAGTACTCTTATACAATTCTCGCCTCTCCATTTTCCAAGGCAAACTCCGATCCCGTTGGGATGGCCCCTATCTTGTCAAGGTGGCCTACCCCAACGGAGCTGTGGATGTTCAAAACCCCAAAAATGGCCAGACATTCAAGGTCAATGGCCAAAGACTTAAGCCATTTTTTGGGGGCTTTGAAGAACAAGTGGTGGAGGAGAATTTGATGGATCCGGTATACCCGAAAGTTATGAAGGAATAATTAGTTTTTCTTTTTTCTGCTTTTTAATGCACAGGTTTTTACTTACTTTATTTTTTTTATTCCATGTTAATTATGTTCTTTTGTCGTATAGTTTTGTTTTTCTTAGTCGCAGATATTGGTGTTTTTGTCAAAGCTCAAGTGCGAGGTGTTCTCTAACCCTTCTTATTTTTTTATTGTCCATCATTGAATATCATATTTGTTTTAGAATACTGCATGAATCAAGTTGGGGGGGGGGGTGAGGTTACACTATTTGCGTATTACACCAATGTTTGTGGGAATATTCTGCTCGAATATTCGCGTCTGCCGACACTAAAAAAAAAAGAAGAGGTGGGAATATTCCGCACGGATATGCGGCTGTCGACACTCAAAAAATAAAAATAAAAAAAATAAAAAATAAAAAGTAAAAAAATAAAAATAAATAAAAAAATAGGATGCCTTTATAAGGCTTTCAAATTTTTTTTCTCCCATCCACCGGTGNACGGTGATCATAGGAAGTTAGAGGTGAATGAGTTGGAAGAGATTCGACGAGATGCGTATGAGAGCTCCAAAATATCAAAAGAAAGGGCCAAAATCTTTCATGATAACTCCATTGTGAGGAAATCATTTGAGCCCGGGCAAAAAGTACTCTTATACAATTCTCGCCTCTCCATTTTCCAAGGCAAACTCCGATCCCGTTGGGATGGCCCCTGTCTTGTCAAGGTGGCCTACCCCAATGGAGCTGTGGATGTTCAAAACCCCAAAAATGGCCAAACATTCAAGGTCAATGGCCAAAGACTTAAGCCATTTTTTGGGNTCCTCTTTCTTCGTCTTCTTCTTCTTCTTCTTCTTATTTCTATTGTGTTATTCTCTATAACACG
>CAUOFW020001803.1:325489-544543 GCA_963454935.2 Ilex paraguariensis
TTGTTGAATAATCTCATTAAACTTGCTTTGATTAAATGCAACTAAAGTAATATATTGACATATCCGACAGGGAACCTTTGCATGCGACACAGGCACATACTTGAGAAAGGATTTTAGGTCATCTTTGAGTTGATTTTGAACCTTAGCTATTGCTTCTACAAAATTATGTCCCTAGTTAGCTATGTTTGAGCCTTCAATGAATGATGATTTTTTTTCTCGAAAAACCCATATGATAACCGAGCCAAAAAAAAAAAAATTACACTTAACATACCTTGCTATCCAATTTTTTCTTGCACCCTCTTATAAATTGGTATGACATAGAAAGACAAGAAAAAACAGAAAAAAATATGGTGGCTACTGTTCAATGAAAAATCGAAAAAAAAAATTAAAAGAAAGAAATACCATTTCTAGGCAAAAGACTGAAAAGCAAGAAAGAGGTGTGCTACATTAAAAAAGGGGATAGCTTTTGAATACCATTGACGTCGTTTCATTAGCCACTAACCTCTAGCCACATTACAACCTATAGAAAGTCCTAATTGATCTCAAGTCTAATGCATGTGTGTGTTGTCGACCGAAAACTGGGGTATGTTAAATAGTATTTCTTTAATTGCATTGATATTCTTCCATGAGATTATGCCAAGAACATGATTAGCCTACTTTCTTAAGACTTTCACTCCCTTTCTAACTGTGCATGTGATTCTTCGATTGACCATCCTCTGATCACATGCCCTTTGAGAGACAAGTCACTATAATCGGAGTGAATTTTTTGCTGAGAGCATTCTAAGAGAGATTTGAGAAATCAAAGCTATCCATGGAAGGTGATAAAGTAGAATGTTTGTTATATAACAATTCTTGCTACTAGAATGATCATTCCTACTACACAAGGAATTCCAAATACCAATGTAACAAGTGTTTATTTTTGTATAGAGTACGTACCAATGACAGAGAAGTGTTCGGGAAACAATTCAAAATTAAGAGATGTGTGCCTCAATGATTCTGTTGCTAACTCATTTTGACAAGAAATCTTACATATACACATCTTTTAATTGGAGTTTGTAGGTAGCTTCACTGGAAACCTTCACGAGACAAAACTCGTCCACTAGGGATCACCTAGGGGTTTAACGGCTTATTGCATATGCTAAATGCAATCGTGTTATCTACGAAAGTGATTTTATTTTGTTATGTTGTTTATTACTAGGGACTAGTAATATTTAGGTTGGGGGGTGTGATTAACCCTAATTAAGGCATAATTTAATAGGTAAATTGTGTTAGTTGAATAAAGTTAAACTAGTCAAAATAAATCAAATTAGAATTAGTGTGTGAATAAAGGATAATGCATTAATTGTTGTTCTTTTCAGGATTTTGTGCGTCAAAGCTACAAACTACTGGGGAGCCAATTGCATTAAAGCTACAAACTACTGGGGTGCCAATTATCAAAGCTCAAAACAAAGGAGGATCAAAGAATTCAAGGCCACCTAACAAGATTTTCAAGTCCACCTAACAAGACTCTTCAAGTCCACCTAACAAGATTCAAGGCCACCTAACAAGACTTTCACCCTCCCTTGTTGCCTATAAATACCACCCCTTAGGACTTGTAAAGCATTCATCTTTTGGTAGTGGAAAACCCTCCAAAAGTATTATTGCTTTCCTTATTGCTTATAGCTTTCTTTAAGTATTGCTTTCTTTTATTGTATTCTTGCTTCCTTTTAATTTATTGCTTTCTTTTACTTTAAGTATTGCTTTCTTTTATTGTGTTATTGCTTTCTTTTACTTCCATTGCTTGAGCTTCCTTCTTCCCTTAGAGGAGTGAAACTCTTCCACTTTTCTAGAGCTTTACCAAAGCCGTGAAGGGTGGAACGTGATTCACTCATTCTTTGTCGAAGATCGGCTCCTTGTGTAAAATGTGTTACCTTGTAACTCCTCTACTTGGAGGGATGAGCATCACTCACTTTTCTAGTTTTAACAAAGCCATGAAGAGTGAGTAGTTTCTCATCCAATCTTTAGTAAGAGGTGGTTATCCGGAAGTTAAATTTATGCAATTCGTTTATGCTTAGCTTTAGTCTTTATTTTTTCATAATGTCTTCTCATCATATTGTTGTCTTTATTTTAAGCATGAATAGCTAAATCTCTTAGTTGGCAAAACCAAGAGGAACCTCCACTTGGGTATACCATTTCAACTCATTCTCCTCCCCTCTTTCAGAGTTCAATGGTTCGGTTTGACTGGGTTGAGGGTGGATAACTTGGTGAGTCTTTGATATTCCGTAGGCCTAGTCACGGTTTATGCTTAGATACTCACCAATCTTACCCCTAGCTTCCCACGAATCAATCGTTCATTCATGCTCTATTGGAGGAGGGTTTCGAGTTGAGACGGTATTCCTATTGGAGTGACCTCTTGGATTTGCCAACATTTGTTTCTCATTTTACTAGCATCAAAACAACTTCACCAAACAACTTCCAACAATCAAAGATTTTACACTTTCTTTCTCCCAAAATCACCTCCCCTCGGTTTACTTCCTTCCCCGTGGAAACGACCTTGGAATACCACCAAGTAAAACACGATCCGCGAAAGTCTCCTTGCGCTTGGGGAGCACTTTTGTTCACACATACTCACATTTGAAATCTCATTCATCCACCATTTCGTTGCCCTTTCTTTTGACATTATCCCTAGGAGAGTGACACTCCCCTTTATTCATATACTATACATGCTAAAAGGTGATGTTTATAGGTTAGGAAACAACAAGGAAATTTGTCAAGCACCAATCAATGAAAATTTCTCTGATGAACAACTGTTCACAGTCATGGAAACACCATGATAAGCTTATATTGCCAACTTCCTTGCTATTGGTACGTTTCCTCATTCCTTTATAATGATGGATAAGAAGAAATTTTTGAGGGAGATTTGTAATTTATTTTGGGAGGATCCATACGTGTTTAAGTACTGTAAGGATCAAATCATAAGGCGTTTCATCCCCGATCATGACAGCAGACATGTAGTATCTTTTTGTCATTTTAAAGCATCTGGTTGCCATTTTTCATCTAAAAACACTGCTGCAAAAATTTTGCAATGTAAATTTTATTGGACCACACTTTTTAAAGATGTCCATGCCTTTTGTCTAACATGTGATAGATTCCAAAGGTTAGGAAGCATTTCTAAAAGAAACATGATACCCTTGAACCCAATTCTGGTAATCAAAATTTTTTACTGTTAGGGCATTGATTTTATGAGACCATTTTTCCCTTCCTTTGGCTATCTATATATTTTAGTGGCTGTTGATTATGTGTCCAAATCGGTTGAAGCAATTCTATGCCGAAATAATTATCACCGAACAGTGATCAAATTTTTAAAAAAAAATATTTTGTCCAAGTTTGGAATTCCTAAATCCATTATAAGTGATGGGGGTGCCCATTTTTGCAATTGTCCTTTTTAGAATTTGATGAAAAAGTATTTGATTTCTCATAAAATTGTAACCCCTTATCATCCACAGATTAGTGGACAGGCTGAATTAGCTAATCAAGAGATCAAACTGATTTTAGAAAAAACTATAAACCCGGACCACAAAGATTGGTCGTTGAGACTAACTGATACACTCTATGCATATCGCACTACTTTTAAAATAATTTTAGGCATGTCTCCTTATCGATTAGTCTATGGCAAGCCTTGTCACCTACTTGTGGAATTAGAATACAGAGGATACTGGCTCATTAAAATAATGAAATTTGACCTAGACAAGGCTGGACTCTCAAGAAAACTTCAGATTAATGAGTTTGAGGAATTGAGAAATGAGGTATATGACAATGCAAAAATTGCAAAGAAAAGGATGAAGGTTTTTCATGATACAAACATATTGAGAAAATCCTTTACCCCTTCATAGAAAGTCCTCTTATTCAATTTAAGGCTCTGCCTGTTTCCTAGTAAGTTGAGATCTAGATGGACTGGGCCTTACATTGTCAAACAAGTGTTTGGACATGGAGCAGTGGAAGTAGAAAATCCATCAAATGGTGTCGACAGATGAACAGATCTCTATTTTCAATCCTAACTCCACTCTACATATACGGGTAAACTTGAAACATTAGGGGACAATGTTGAGTTTAGGTTGGGGGGTGAGAACTACAGTTCATATTTTGTGCCTTTTAAATTTTTTTCTCGATTGTATTGTTTATTTTGTCTTTTATTTCATATTTTTATAGTATTTATACTGATGATCATGTCTTTAAACCAGATTCAATTGTCTTTGTGATTGACAGACGTTAAAGAACCAGATAGAGTGTCTTAGAGCTTAGCAAGCATGGATATTAAGATTTTTTGGTTTAGTCTGGGAATTTTATGCACTTTTCCATTTGATGTGCATGCTATGATAATGAGAAAAACAAGATTGGTAAGAAAAACTGAAATCCAAGAACAACAAGTGAAACCATTGTGTGGCAGAAGCACTTTTACTAAACGTCGTCGTGCCAAAAGATTTGGTGCCTGTAAATGATGCGGCTAAATCTTTCACATGAAAGAATATAATTAGTGTTCTGAACCAATTTTCAGTCACGCACTCGATCAATTAGATTGGAAGGTGAATAGACAAAGTAAGGATTATCCTAAGTTGCCATGTTATTCCTGTACATTACTTACCCATTTTGTACGACAGGAAATTAGAAGAGTCACTGATTGTTCAAATGACATGGAGGTAGAGGAAGACTCGGATTAGACTATTTTTTGACAAAATTGTGGAAAACTTTGTTTTTGGGATGAAAGCCAAAGGTCCAAACTTTTTGTAAAAAGTGTAAATATCTTTTTGTTAGATGTACAAAATCCTTTTTTGTTGAAAATAAATGTGGGTCGAGTAAGGAATGTCCTAGAATACCAACTTGAAGCATGGGTAGAGACTTATCCTGAGACGCATGGTGTTTTCAAGTTTAATTTGTGTGTATAAACTTCTTTTAATTTGTGTATATAAATTTGCATGATATTGTAATTTTTGATTTGATGTTCGAACTCCAGTTAAAGTTCGAACGTTGACTGCTCACAGTACTTTATCCTCTGTAGGAAATGAAAAGTACTGGGAGCACCAAACGTTCGAATGCCTGAGTAATGTTTGAACTAAAATCCAATGTTTGAACACCAAACCCACGTTTGAATGCCAGGAGCTTACAGTACTTTGGCCTCTGCAGGACATTAAAAGTACTGGGAACTCTTCACATTCGAATGCCTGGGTAACGTTCGAACGTTATGTTAAAAATCCTTTTACACACGTTCGAACATCAGTGACGTTTGAACGTTGTTAGCCTGCCAATGAAAACCTGGTTCGTCTTCTTCATTTCAAAACCACCCAAAAATCCTTAAAACCCTCGGTGACTCTTCACTTTCTAGCCCTCAAAACCTCTTCCATTTCCAATTTCTACCCAAGATCAAGCATCCTAAACACATTCCCACCTCATTTCTCTCAAGAAATCCAAATTTTCAAGCCCTAAAACCCCCAAAATCGAAATTCATGCCTCCAAGAATGAAGATGCCCGCAAGGCGCAAGATGGCCAACCAAGAGCCAAATTTTTTGGTGGAAATGATCGAGGAGGGCGAGTGAAGACCACCTATAGTCCGAAGATACGATAGAACCCTATTCCCCAATGCTCTCAAAGCAGATAGGTACAAAAATTTCTAACAAAATCAAGCTATTTTTTGTAAACGTTCAATTGAATTGATTAATTTTTTGTAGTTGGGGCTTTATGCCAATATAGAGGCGAGGGGTTGGACTATGTACATGAGAAATGGAGGGGAGGCAATAAAGGAGTTGGTGTAGGAGTTTTACTCCAATGCCGAGATTGTGAATGGGGCGATAAAGACGTATGTGAGGGGATCCCACATCAATGTTGATGTGGACTATATTGCGGAGATGCAGGCCTTACCATAGGTACAAAGGCCAAACTATCCCCCAAGGAAGAATGTTGAGATGGATGTTGTAGGTGTTGAATTTACGGGCTTGGCGACATTTACTTGGGGAGGAAGGAGATTTTTTAGGCAAGGTGAGTTGATGGACAAGTACAAGATGTTAAACTTGATAGTCGTCTCCAACCTTGCTCCCATCAGACGAAAAAATGAGATACTCTCATAGATGGCCTGATTGCTATATGCAATAGGAAGGGGCCAAAGCAAAGCCCTCCCATCTTTGATCTTAATGGATATGATGAAGGGGTGTGATGTGAAGAGAAATTCACTCCCCTTTGGTATACTTGTGATCGAGATGTGCTTGGACTATGAAGTCCAAGTAAGGCCACAGATGGGGGTGCAGAAGACGATGGGACCATTGAACAAGGCATCCTTTCGACGGAGCCATGGTCACAGTGGCAGCCCAGCGGCGAGACAGTAAGAGTCACCAGCCCGAGAGACCGAAGAGGTGCAGGATTTTTTGGATGAGGAGGAGGAGAAAGNACGATGGGACCATTGAACAAGGCATCCTTTCGATGGAGCCATGGTCACAGTGGCAGCCCAGCGGCGAGACAGTAAGAGCCACCAGCCCGAGAGACCGAAGAGGTGCAGGATTTTTTGGATGAGGAGGAGGAGAAAGAGGCTGAGAAAACCCATGAGGAGGCGTAGATTGAGGTAGGTACTAGTACCAGCACCAGCACCAACACCCGACGGTCGTTGCAAGAGATCATGCTTGGTATCGAGGGCAAGCAAGATGAGATTCTCTAATAGTAAGAGGAGATTTTTAGCCTTTTGAGGGGTGGAGCTAGGGGACCATCAGGCGTAGAAGAGACGAGAGAGTGAGAGAGATATTTCTGTACTTAGTGTGGATGATTTGAATATTTTTTGTGCTAAACGATGATATGTTGTGAAATGAATGAATTAGTTTTTATATATTTATTTTTAATGCATGTGTTAGACTTAGCATTACATCATTATCTGTTAATAATTGATGAAACATATGTGAATATTGAGATTGTTTGTCAGAGTGACTAATCACATGGTCGGTTTAACATTTCACTTAGCAATCTAGACTTAAAACCACATGTCTTTGAAAAATGGTATTTTCTCTATAAAAAATGGTATTTTCACATGTCTTTGAAAAATGGTATCAAATGTACATTGGTATTTGTTATTCTTAAGGTACAAGATGTCCAGACTCGAAAATGAAATTGATATATAACCGACATTCTTTGAAAATCTGATATAACCAGTGGAGATAACATAGAATACCATGGTAAGTCTTCGAGCCTTGCAATGCTTTTGAGAGAAAATCGACATTTACTCAAGAAAGGTTTTTCACTTTCTATCCTTGAATAGTCTCATTAAAATTGTTATTGATTGATGCAAATAGAGTAGTCAATTGATGTATCCCACAAAGAATTTGTTCATACAATACATACATATGCACATGCTTGAGAAAGGATCTTAGGTCATATTTGATTTAATTTTGAGCCTTAGTCATTTCTTTTACAAAATGATATCCCTAGTTAGTCGGGATTGAGCCATTAAAAGTGTAAATTCTTTTTCATATAACCCGTATGATAACCGAGCCACATAAAATATATTTGACATACCTTTGTTATCTAATTTTCTTGCACTCTCTTATTAATCAATATGATACAGAAAAGCAAGAGAAATAGAAAAGAAGAAGGTGGCTACTGTTCAAAGAAAGAAAATTCTGTGGAAATAACTTAAAAATAAAGAGAAAGGAAGATAGAAAATAGCCAAGAAAGTGAAAAATGAGAAAAAGAATGAAAGGAAAAAAATACCATGTAGGTGAAGTTTCGAAAAGCTAGAAAGAGGTGTGTTACACTACATAAAGAAAGGATAGCTTTTGAATACCATTGACGCCGTTTCGTTAACCACTGACCTCTGACCACATTACAACCTATATAAAGCTCTAATTGATCTCAAGTCTGATGCATATGTAGGTCGTCAACCAAAAGTCTGGGATATGTTAATAGTATTACTTTATTTGTATCAATATTCTTCCATGAGATTATGCTAAACATGATTAGTCTGTTTCGTTAGATTTCACTCCCGTACTAATTGTGCATGTGATTTTAAAAATATCCTTTTTTTGATCACATGTCCTTTGAGACAAAAGTCACTATAATTAGAGAAAATTTTTGCTAAGAGCATTCTAAGAGAGGTTCGTGCAATCAAATCTATCCATAAAGGATTGTAAAGAGGAGCAAATAATAATTCTTGTTGCTAGAATGATTATTATGACTACATAGGGAATTTCAAAAAATACCAATGTGACATGCTTATTTTTGCATAGAATAATTACCTATGAAAGAGAAGTGTGCGGGAGATAAGTTGAAATTGGGGGTTGGGTGTCTCAACAACCATGGTGCTAACTCACTCTGATAAGCAATCTCACACACACACACATCTGTTCAACTGAAATTTGTGGGTAGCTTTACTGAAAACTCTCATGAGACAACACTCGTTCACTAGGGGAAACCTAGTGGTTTAACGACTTGTTGCATATGGTAAAAGTAACCGGATGACCTACGAAAATGGCATGGTGAATAATTTCTAATTCAATTTTTTTTGTATTACTAGAGACTAGCAATATTTAGGTTGGGGGTGTGATTAGTAGTAAAAATTATCAACTTACTATGCCCTTTTTAAGACTAATTAGGCTTTGATAGAGTTTTGATGATGAAATTTCAGGAGAAAGATTGTTCAAGGGCCTAAAGTCAATGGATACCAAAATTTCTTGCAACACCCATATGTTCTGAAAAAAAATTGCAGAAGTTTGAAAAAAAATGCATAAACGTTCGAATGTCAATCCACATTTGAACGTCCTCTTGAATTATTTGAGGACTAGACTATTGAGGTGATGTGACATGGTTTGTTGTAGCTATTTTCTAAAGAAGGAAAACAAAGAGGTACTTGAGTACCACGTTTAAACGCCAATACAAGTTTGAACATTGGCATGAATTCTTTGAGGAACCCCTGCAAGAGTGCTAGGGCAATGTTATATGGCATGTTGCAATTACTCTCACAAAAGAACAAAGGCCACATGAGTAGGAAGTTCAAACTCAATCCAGTGTTCAAACACCCATCAAGTAAGATAGGAGACAATGTTCGAACACCATCTCACGCTTGAACTTTGTTCCTAGATAGCCTGCAGAGTGGTTGATTTTCTATCCGGACCTTGGGGCACTCACTTGGGCTTTGAAGACCTTGTACTATTCTTTCATACTTCCTTGCCCCCTCCTCCTTGCCTATAAATACTCTCATTGTGAGATCTTCAAAAAAGGGGAGCTAGAGCTAGGTTTAGATTTAGTCTTAGACTTAGACTTATATTTACTTGCATAGAAGGTGATAGATCATCTTTTGGTTGAGGAGAAAACGCTCCAAAATTGACTAGCTTTCTTCTACTTTCATTATTAGTATCATTTGTTTCCATTGTTTGAGCTTCCTTCTTCCCTTAGAGGAATGAAACTCTTCCACCTTTCTAGAACTTTATCATAGCCGTGAAGGGTGGAACGTGATTCACTCATTCTTTATCGAAGATCGACTCCTTGTGTAGTGTGTTATACCTTGTAACCCCTCTACTTGGAGGGATAAGAATCACTCACTTTTCTAGTTTTACCAAAGCNGCCTAAAGTCAATGGATACCAAAATTTCTTGCAACACCCATATGTTCTGAAAAAAAATTGCAGAAGTTTGAAAAAAATGCATAAACGTTCGAATGTCAATCCACATTTGAACGTCCTCTTGAATTATTTGAGGACTAGACTGTTGAGGTGATGTGACATGGTGTGTTGTAGCTATTTTCTAAAGAAGGAAAACAAAGAGGTACTTGAGTACCACGTTCAAACGTCAATACAAGTTTGAACATTGGCATGAATTCTTTGAGGAACCCCTGCAAGAGTGCTAGGGCAATGTTATATGGCATGTTGCAATTACTCTCACAAAAGAACAAAGGCCACATGAGTAGGAAGTTCAAACTCAATCCAGTGTTCAAACACCCATCAAGTAAGATAGGAGACAATGTTCGAACACCATCTAACGCTTGAACTTTGTTCCTAGATAGCCTGCAGAGTGGTTGATTTTCTATCCGGACCTTGGGGCACTCACTTGGGCTTTGAAGACCTTGTACTATTCTTTCACACTTCCTTGCCCCCTCCTCCTTGCTTATAAATACTCTCATTGTGAGATCTTCAAAAAAGGGGAGCTAGAGCTAGGTTTAGATTTAGTCTTAGACTTAGACTTATATTTACTTGCATAGAGGGTGATAGATCATCTTTTGGTTGAGGAGAAAACGCTCCAAAATTGACTAGCTTTCTTCTACTTTCATTATTAGTATCATTTGTTTCCATTGTTTGAGCTTCCTTCTTCCCTTAGAGGAATGAAACTCTTCCACCTTTCTAGAACTTTATCATAGCCGTGAAGGGTGGAACGTGATTCACTCATTCTTTATCGAAGATCGACTCCTTGTGTAGTGTGTTATACCTTGTAACCCCTCTACTTGGAGGGATAAGAATCACTCACTTTTCTAGTTTTACCAAAGCTATGAAGAGTGAGTAGTTTCTCATTCACTCTTTAGTAAGAGGTGATGGACATGTATAAACCATTCGAAATTTATATTTGTGCATTTCATTTATGCTTAATGCTTTATCTTTTACTTGCCTATTGAATGATTGAATGCATCTAGCAAAGCTAAGGTACTTTGCACAACCATGAGTCTTTTCTATGACATAGATGACTCTTGGCATAGGAAGACTCATCGGTCCTTTGCAAGTACCCTAGCTAGATTTTCATGACTACCTTTCAATCTTCACCATTATTGTGCTTTAACTAAAAATGGAATATTAACACCGTGGTTAGATGCCTTGTAGAAACACTTGCTTGTTTGTAGACGGGTTGAGTCTCGACACAGACAATTCTTGTAAATCGCTACAACGACNCACTTCCTTGCCCCCTCCTCCTTGCTTATAAATACTCTCATTGTGAGATCTTCAAAAAAGGGGAGCTAGAGCTAGGTTTAGATTTAGTCTTAGACTTAGACTTATATTTACTTGCATAGAGGGTGATAGATCATCTTTTGGTTGAGGAGAAAACGCTCCAAAATTGACTAGCTTTCTTCTACTTTCATTATTAGTATCATTTGTTTCCATTGTTTGAGCTTCCTTCTTCCCTTAGAGGAATGAAACTCTTCCACCTTTCTAGAACTTTATCATAGCCGTGAAGGGTGGAACGTGATTCACTCATTCTTTATCGAAGATCGACTCCTTGTGTAGTGTGTTATACCTTGTAACCCCTCTACTTGGAGGGATAAGAATCACTCACTTTTCTAGTTTTACCAAAGCCATGAAGAGTGAGTAGTTTCTCATTCACTCTTTAGTAAGAGGTGATAGACATGTATAAACCATTCGAAATTTATATTTGTGCATTTCATTTATGCTTAATGCTTTATCTTTTACTTGCTTATTGAATGATTGAATGCATCTAGCAAAGCTAAGGTACTTTGCACAACCATGAGTCTTTTCTATGACATAGATGACTCTTGGCATAGGAAGACTCATCGGTCCTTTGCAAGTACCCTAGCTAGATTTTCATGACTACCTTTCAATCTTCACCATTATTGTGCTTTAACTAAAAATGGAATATTAACACCGTGGTTAGATGCCTTGTAGAAACACTTGCTTGTTTGTAGACGGGTTGAGTCTCGACACAGACAATTCTTGTAAATCGCTACAACGACATTGGAACCATGCTCTTAATTCTCATAATCCATTTTTATCCTCCGATTAACTTTATGTTGACACAGGAGTTAATTGAGTTCCCAAGCATAAGTATAACAACATGATGATTGACTACATGTCCAGATCCTCGAGCAAAATGGTGACTTTTACAGTTGAGATTATATTATATGTTGTCTAGAAAATCCTCTTAGAATTTGATATTTTATCCAAAAAAATCCATAAACATCATAACTTTAAATCTCAAGGGTTTTAGTCACTTTGGTCTCTGTCATTGCTTACTTTGAAACACCAACATTAGTTCCCTGTGGATTTGACTCTAGAGTTAATCGAATTATTACTACAACTTGATCGCCTGTACTTAGGTGTACACATTTCGGATCAAGTCAGTGATGGACATAGAATATTGCATATCATGTATCTCTTTTGCACCCATTTAGGCTTGCTTTTGTAGTGAAAATTAAGGGAAATGCTTTTAAACTCAATTTAATGGAGATTCATGTGGTTGTAGGTAAAGAGCAAGTGATGGCGTGTATTAAGCCTCCCATCAATTGCTTAAAGGCAATGGAGAAGAAGAGAAGGCTTAATGGATGGCTCAGAACATCAAGAGACCAAGAAAATTCCAAAACAGGAGAAAACCTACCGGTAGAAGTCAACAGAAACCTACCGGTAGAAGTTCCAAAACCTATTAGTAGGAAAAGTGCAGTAGAATTCTTCTTCTGTAGCCTCTACCACAAACCTACTGGTAGAAAATGCTTACTGGAAAAAACCTACCGGTAGGTTTTGCCCAGAAATGCCAGAAGCCTGCAAATACGACTCTACGTACTTCGGGGGCCCACCTCTTATCATTCTAACCATACCCTGATGTCTTTGATAGACCATGATGGTCTCTTACACCCTAATGTCTTATTTTGGAAGAAAAAAGCAGGAGAGAGGTATGAGAGAGAAAAAGGGTGGTTGATGAAGCATGAAAGGTGCATGCTTGNAAGAATCACTCACTTTTCTAGTTTTACCAAAGCCATGAAGAGTGAGTAGTTTCTCATTCACTCTTTAGTAAGAGGTGATAGACATGTATAAACCATTCGAAATTTATATTTGTGCATTTCATTTATGCTTAATGCTTTATCTTTTACTTGCTTATTGAATGATTGAATGCATCTAGCAAAGCTAAGGTACTTTGCACAACCATGAGTCTTTTCTATGACATAGATGACTCTTGGCATAGGAAGACTCATCGGTCCTTTGCAAGTACCCTAGCTAGATTTTCATGACTACCTTTCAATCTTCACCATTATTGTGCTTTAACTAAAAATGGAATATTAACACCGTGGTTAGATGCCTTGTAGAAACACTTGCTTGTTTGTAGACGGGTTGAGTCTCGACACAGACAATTCTTGTAAATCGCTACAACGACATTGGAACCATGCTCTTAATTCTCATAATCCATTTTTATCCTCCGATTAACTTTATGTTGACACAGGAGTTAATTGAGTTCCCAAGCATAAGTATAACAACATGATGATTGACTACATGTCCAGATCCTCGAGCAAAATGGTGACTTTTACAGTTGAGATTATATTATATGTTGTCTAGAAAATCCTCTTAGAATTTGATATTCTATCCAGAAAAATCCATAAACATCATAACTTTAAATCTCAAGGGTTTTAGTCACTTTGGTCTCTGTCATTGCTTACTTTGAAACACCAACATTAGTTCCCTGTGGATTTGACTCTAGAGTTAATCGAATTATTACTACAACTTGATCGCCTGTACTTAGGTGTACACATTTCGGATCAAGTCAGTGATGGACATAGAATATTGCATATCATGTATCTCTTTTGCACCCATTTAGGCTTGCTTTTGTAGTGAAAATTAAGGGAAATGCTTTTAAACTCAATTTAATGGAGATTCATGTGGTTGTAGGTAAAGAGCAAGTGATGGCGTGTATTAAGCCTCCCATCAATTGCTTAAAGGCAATGGAGAAGAAGAGAAGGCTTAATGGATGGCTCAGAACATCAAGAGACCAAGAAAATTCCAAAACAGGAGAAAACCTACCGGTAGAAGTCAACAGAAACCTACCGGTAGAAGTTCCAAAACCTATTAGTAGGAAAAGTGCAGTAGAATTCTTCTTCTGTAGCCTCTACCACAAACCTACTGGTAGAAAATGCTTACTGGAAAAAACCTACCGGTAGGTTTTGCCCAGAAATGCCAGAAGCCTGCAAATACGACTCTACGTACTTCGGGGGCCCACCTCTTATCATTCTAACCATACCCTGATGTCTTTGATAGACCATGATGGTCTCTTACACCCTAATGTCTTATTTTGGAAGAAAAAAGCATGAGAGAGGTATGAGAGAGAAAAAGGGTGGTTGATGAAGCATGAAAGGTGCATGCTTGACTTGTCCTTGCTTGTTGAAGTATCCAATCTCTTCCCATTCATTGGAACTCAGTGCTCACAGACCAAGGAGGGGTTATGGACGAATTTGTACAAGTCTTACACCATTATTCAATTTTTACACAAGCTTTTAGAGAGAGCAAGTCCAAGGAAGAAGATGAAGTTTTAGAGAGAGCAAGTTAGGTTTTTGCATTTCCTTCATTTTCATTGTAGTAAGTTTTATTCTACTTGTAATCTTCACATCTTACACTTTAATCTCAATTATTTCAAGTGGTAACCAAGTCTAGCTTAGTGTTCATGTATTTCCATTTGTACATTTGGGTTTTCTTTCCAAGCTTCGTATTTTGGGTATGAAATGAAAGTAGTTTAACCTCTTCTTGCATCAATACAAGTTTAATGCTTCATTTCACTACCATGTCTCTTTACATTGTGATTGTTCTTGCTTTGATCATGAGTAGCTAGACTTTTAGTTCGCTAATCCAAGGGGAATTTTCTCTTGGGTTTGTGAAATCAACTCTCTTCTATTCTTCATTGTAATATAAAGTATTTGGTTTGACTAGGTTGAGTACGGAAGTGGTTGTGATCTCTGAATACACCATAGACTTGTCACGGGTATGCTTGTGCTAACACCTCCACATTAGTTCCTCACATCCTACGAGTCAAACACCGAGACACCATTGGTTGAAGGAATTGAGTTGATTTGGCATTACCATTGGAATGACTTTCTTGCATTTTTATCAAAACACCACTCACCAAAACACAATTCAAAAAGATTTTCTCATTTTCATTTCTATACAAATCACCATTCACAACAATTTGACCTACCTTCCTTGAAGAGACGACCTTGGAATACCCATTCCAAGTAAAAACATGACATTGCAAGTCTCTCTTCGCTTTGGGAGCACTTTTGCACATACACACATTTTTGTTCACACACATGATTTTCCCCATTTCTAGCATAGAACCCGAGGGAGAGTGACACTCACCTACTCGTATAAGCCATATATACACACGAACCGGGATCATGTTTGGAGATTAGGGAGAAACAAAACAAGGAAATACCAATGGAGTATGTATCCAAATCACCGGGGTTTGTACCTGAGGTACAATCTGACCCTTCTTTCTAACCCTGAGCCTATTTTCAAAGCAAACCTGTGCGACTCAATCGAACCTTGATCCAAGTTTTTCGAGCCCACGCATCATCCACCAAGAATAGTGTTTGATCAAACCACGCACACACCCACACTCATATCACATGCCCATGAATATGATGCTTCCTGTGATTATGCAATGTGATGTACAATTGCAATTCCAATTCCAAGGTCATATTCATCATATCATGAGAGTAGCATGATATGCACCATTTTCACAAGTGCAATTATATCTTGTGCATATAATTACATTTCATAATTTTCACCAAGCATGTTATAGCATTTTCGATTAAACCAACATGCTAAATCAACATAGTCATTTTATCAAACACCTTCAAGTTATAAATTTAAACACATAGCATGCTCAATCAACACATTTCTCATGAAATTACCAAAATAAGCAATTTCACCCAAAACCCAATTCATGCAAAAATTTATTTTGTACATTCTTATACCATTTCCCACACTCTAGTTACACTAGAAATACATTTAGACAAGAGATTTCATCCTAAGTCATGCTACCCATTTCATACAAAACTCTAGGTTAAAAATAAATCTAGTTAGGAGAAAAACCCTACCTCTTGAAGCGTAAAACACGTAGTAGGAACTCCAATGAAACCCCAATCAAGCTTCAAGCCTTGATTTCCAAAATTCCCATCTTTGAGAATTTGTAAAAATCCACAATTTTGGTAAGTAGACATAGCTCTCGTCAAGTAGATGAACTTTAGTTATTGGCCCGAAGGATTCCGACCAAAGGTTGGCTCTAGATCGCAACAAGAAGATGAAAAAACCCTTGATTTCTCTCTCTTTCTCTCACTACAACAAAATTTAGCAGCCAATTTGTGGGAAAAAAAATTGATTTTTCCCCTTTTTATACCCCTTGGATGCTTGGCCCACAATGCGCCACGCGTCCCGCCTTTTATTGATTCGATTTCATCCCAAACCAATTAAATCTCATCCCATTTTAAGTTTAACATATTTTATTTAAACTAAATTTAAATTATTTTTCACATTTCGCAAGTAATTCCAGATCGTGTTTATTTTGGTAAAGTGACACTCGATCGCCTCGTAAGACGTAAAAATTTTGGTTGTCTTTGAATTCAATGAGAACTAACTAGATTTCGCGAGACGAATCTAACGTTGAGGTTGTTTCTCCTTTCGAATTCTAGTAAAATTTGGGTTTTCACCCATACCATAGCAGCTAATTACCGTTTTGTCCTTTTTTCAAAAAAATTCAAATTTTTTCAGGTTTTACATTCGGTGCATTCTTCATTTTATTCTAATTTTTATTTTTTTTATTTCTTTTTGGTTCTTGTGTACAGTCTATTTTATTTATTTATTTATTGTTCTTTTGTATGTGGTTAAGAGACACATTTCATAGTAGATTCGTAAGACTTGAACCCACACACATTGTTGAGATGGATGAAATTAACTATGAGAACCCATAGAACATGGAAAATCAGGGACACAACTTTCCCCTAGTTCCACCGGGTCCAAATAATGGGAAAGTTGGAAATAATCTCCCACCGGCTCCACATGTGAGAACGATGAGAGATTATCTTCAACCCACTCATTTCTCCACGCCTTCATGCATACTTTTGCCTGCACAAGCACACAATTTTATTATAAAAATTAGAATGCTCCAACTACTTCCAAAATTCCATAGTGTGGATAAGGAGAATCCTTACTTGGATATCAAGGAATTTAATGAGATATTTAGCATGTTCTTAGAGCAGAATATGCATGAGGAAGTGGCGAGGATGAAACTATTCTTGTTCTCATTGAGAAACAAGGCAAAACCTTGACTTAAATCTCTAAAGTCTTGAAAAATGGCTACTTGGGCTGATTTGCAAAAAGGGTTTGTTGAAAAATTCTTCCTAGTTTATAAAACAACTACATTTTAAACATAAGTACAAAAATTTTCTGAAAAATTGATTAACCCTAAAAAGTGCAAAATTTAATTAGAATTTAGGGTTAATAGTGTGTGTTAATTGAATCAAAATGATTTAGTTAGATAGTATTATGGTAAATGTTTAATTTGTGTATTTTGTAGGGTTTCGCATGTAATTATCAAAACTTGGAAGGACGAAAGTGCAAAAGGCCGACAAAGGAGGGATGAAAGAATAAAATCAGCAAAGTCCTCATTATCCAGATGGTAAAACACCATCCCAATGCCAACAAGAGTCAACAAGTTAGCAAAAGAGGCTCCACCCACAAAATTAGAGACTTAGCACCATCTGGACGGTGGTGGCGGCATTTGGACGGTGGTGGCGGCATCTGGACGATGGCTAAACCCCATTACCTCTCCTCTCCTTTTTTCCTATTGGTCTAAAAATGCGACGAAAGAATCTGATTGGCTACCCTGGGTATCTGTCACCCTGACCCCCTCTTTGGTGCCTATAGCTAGCCAAGTTCAGTCATTTTTTAAGGAGACTTCACCAGAGAAGAAAGCCAGAGCCAAAGAAGAAGAAACCCTTCCCTAAACACTCCTAAACCAGCATTTCTCTTCTTCTACATTTCTTATACATCCTTTTTTCTTGGAGGGTTGAACCTCTCTCACTTTTTTGCCTTAGTCGGTAATAAGAGTGAGGGTTTTTCTATTCCTCAAGGAAGGGTTTCTTTCATTTTGATTTTGTACTTGTGTTACGTTGTAATGAGATTATCTCACCCTTTTTACTTGTCTATAGAAATGAAGTGCTAGTAGTCCGTTTATACTCTTTGGTGAAGGGTGAAGACATGTGTAATATTGTTTTATGTTATGGAAATGCCGATGTTTTACCTACTTGTTAATGTTTATATCTCTCTTAATTGAAGGATGATTATTATTATATATGTTCATTGTCGTATTACTATATGCTCATAGTTATGAATACCGAGCTAAACTTATTGCTATATATCAGTTCATCTTTATGTTATTACGTACTGCATGCATAATACAATGATGCATGTAGTTGGGTTTTATGTTATAGTCGGGAGATTGGTTATAGGCAGGTTAAATCTTGTCATAGCTAATGCTTTTGATTTAATGCATAAACCGGANAGAAGAAACCCTTCCCTAAACACTCCTAAACCAGCATTTCTCTTCTTCTACATTTCTTATACATCCTTTTTTCTTGGAGGGTTGAACCTCTCTCACTTTTTTGCCTTAGTCGGTAATAAGAGTGAGGGTTTTTCTATTCCTCAAGGAAGGGTTTCTTTCATTTTGATTTTGTACTTGTGTTACGTTGTAATGAGATTATCTCACCCTTTTTACTTGTCTATAGAAATGAAGTGCTAGTAGTCCGTTTATACTCTTTGGTGAAGGGTGAAGACATGTGTAATATTGTTTTATGTTATGGAAATGCCGATGTTTTACCTACTTGTTAATGTTTATATCTCTCTTAATTGAAGGATGATTATTATTATATATGTTCATTGTCGTATTACTATATGCTCATAGTTATGAATACCGAGCTAAACTTATTGCTATATATCAGTTCATCTTTATGTTATTACGTACTGCATGCATAATACAATGATGCATGTAGTTAGGTTTTATGTTATAGTCGGGAGATTGGTTATAGGCAGGTTAAATCTTGTCATAGCTAATGCTTTTGATTTAATGCATAAACCGGAACTTCATCTTCATTGCATCATAAACTTACCGATTNATGA
The DNA here is from genome assembly GCA_963454935.2 of Ilex paraguariensis. NCBI lineage: Eukaryota > Viridiplantae > Streptophyta > Magnoliopsida > Aquifoliales > Aquifoliaceae > Ilex > Ilex paraguariensis. The sequence goes on from CAUOFW020001803.1 coordinate 344,366, forward strand.
TTTGCAAAAAGGGTTTGTTGAAAAATTCTTCCTAGTTTATAAAACAACTACATTTTAAACATAAGCACAAAAATTTTCTGAAAAATTGATTAACCCTAAAAAGTGCAAAATTTAATTAGAATTTAGGGTTAATAGTGTGTGTTAATTGAATCAAAATGATTTAGTTAGATAGTATTATGGTAAATGTTTAATTTGTGTATTTTGTAGGGTTTCGCATGTAATTATCAAAACTTGGAAGGACGAAAGTGCAAAAGGCCGACAAAGGAGGGATGAAAGAATAAAATCAGCAAAGTCCTCATTATCCAGATGGTAAAACACCATCCCAATGCCAACAAGAGTCAACAAGTTAGCAAAAGAGGCTCCACCCACAAAATTAGAGACTTAGCACCATCTGGACGGTGGTGGCGGCATTTGGACGGTGGTGGCGGCATCTGGACGATGGCTAAACCCCATTACCTCTCCTCTCCTTTTTTCCTATTGGTCTAAAAATGCGACGAAAGAATCTGATTGGCTACCCTGGGTATCTGTCACCCTGACCCCCTCTTTGGTGCCTATAGCTAGCCAAGTTCAGTCATTTTTTAAGGAGACTTCACCAGAGAAGAAAGCCAGAGCCAAAGAAGAAGAAACCCTTCCCTAAACACTCCTAAACCAGCATTTCTCTTCTTCTACATTTCTTATACATCCTTTTTTCTTGGAGGGTTGAACCTCTCTCACTTTTTTGCCTTAGTCGGTAATAAGAGTGAGGGTTTTTCTATTCCTCAAGGAAGGGTTTCTTTCATTTTGATTTTGTACTTGTGTTACGTTGTAATGAGATTATCTCACCCTTTTTACTTGTCTATAGAAATGAAGTGCTAGTAGTCCGTTTATACTCTTTGGTGAAGGGTGAAGACATGTGTAATATTGTTTTATGTTATGGAAATGCCGATGTTTTACCTACTTGTTAATGTTTATATCTCTCTTAATTGAAGGATGATTATTATTATATATGTTCATTGTCGTATTACTATATGCTCATAGTTATGAATACCGAGCTAAACTTATTGCTATATATCAGTTCATCTTTATGTTATTACGTACTACATGCATAATACAATGATGCATGTAGTTGGGTTTTATGTTATAGTCGGGAGATTGGTTATAGGCAGGTTAAATCTTGTCATAGCTAATGCTTTTGATTTAATGCATAAACCGGAACTTCATCTTCATTGCATCATAAACTTACCGATTGAATAGCTAAATTAAACCTTTTGAATGGTTAACCTTTGGGTTTACTAGGGTTATTGGATTGTTGTATAGTACATAGACCTTCCGACTAATCTAATCAGTTGTTGTGATATAGTTTATTTTATACATCAAACCTACTGGGTAACTTTTAGTAATATGGAAGTTAATTAGTGTAAGGTGACATTTTCATAGTCAAGCAATAAAATTCAAGTTGGATCCCCAAACTAAAAAGTAGATTTTCAATTACTGTAATCAAAAGTTGAGTTAAAGTATTTATTTGATCAATTCTAAGTTTACACCACAAGCTATTGTGAAGCACACTATATACAAGACAATCTTACTCTTTTTTATTTTAAATTCCAACAAATAGCTCCCTATGGGTTCGACCTCGGACTTAAATGAGCAATACTATAATTTGACCACTTATACTAAGGTGTGTGATTTAAATCAAGTCAAACTTTTGACACCGTTGCCGGGGAGTTACGATGATTTGAAAAGAACAGGGAAGTTGTCTAGCCTGTATTATATGTGTATACTATTTGNATCACAATATGTATTGTTTTAGGACGTGTTGTTTCTGTAGAGGGAATTGAAGTTGATAAGAAAAAAATTGATTTAATAGCCAATCTCCCTCCATCTAAGACTGTAAAAGATGTTCAATCCTTAGTAGGTCGTACAGGATTCTATAGAAGATTTATTAGAGATTTTAATTTGATATCCAGACCAATGTGTAATCTTTTANGTCACATACATTGTTAGAGTTTGTAAATAATGTCAATTCCAATGCAAATATGTCCACTATTGGAACATAGGTTCCAAAATTTGAAGAGTTATTATCCACTGGAACAAAGTTTGTCGAGTCTAGTGCTGTTGCTCCTAAACTAGAGTTGAAACCTCTTCTGGTTGAATTGAAATATGTATTCTTAGGAGAGGACGAAACTTATGCAGTGATAATATCTTCAAAATTGTCAGAAGTTTAGGAAAAGCAGTTGGTAAGAGTCATAAAAATCATCAAAGTGCAATCGATTGGCCGGTAGCTGACATTAAGCGAGCAAGTCTTCTTCTCTGTACCCATTGTATATACTTGAAAGAAGACTCTAAACCACGCCGACAACCGTAAAGAAGATTAAATCCACATTTGATGGAAATTATTCAAGATGAAGTGCTTAAACTATTAGATGTTGATGTTATATATCCTATATCTAATAGTAATGAGTCAGTCCTACACAAGTAGTACCCAGAAAGTCTGGTGTTACGGTACTGAGAGGCTAAGAAAATGAATTGGTCCTTATGCGTACAATCACTAGTTGACGTATGTGTATTAACTATCAAAAGTTAAACTCTCTTACCAGAAAAAGTCATTTTTCTCTACCTTTCTTGGACCAAGTTTTGGAAAAAATAGTTGGACATGCATATTATTGTTTCTTGGATGGGTACTTTGGCTATAACCAAACTGAAATAACAATTGATGACCAAGAGAAAACCATTTTTACATGTCCTTTTGACACTTTTGCTTATAAAAGAATGCCATTTGGGCTGTGTAATGCTTCAACCACTTTTCACCGTTGTATGTTGAGTATTTTTAGTGAAATGGTGGAGCAATGTTTGGAAGTTTTTATGGATGATTTTACTGTATATGGTGATTCATTTGAATTATGTTTAGAAAATCTTGAAAAATTCCATAATTAGTGTGAGGAAACAAACTTTGTTTTGAATTGGAAAAAATATCATTTCATGATCACAATATGTATTGTTTTAGGACGTGTTGTTTCTGTAGAGGGAATTGAAGTTGATAAGAAAAAAATTGATTTAATAGCCAATCTCCCTCCATCTAAGACTGTAAAAGATGTTCAATCCTTAGTAGGTCGTACAGGATTCTATAGAAGATTTATTAGAGATTTTAATTTGATATCCAGACCAATGTGTAATCTTTTATGTCAGGATGTAACATTTGAATGGAATGATGCAAGTCAATTAGCATTTGATAACCTTAAGAGCATGCTTATTTTTGCACCAATTATGCAAACTCCTAATTGGTTTGAATGTGTGATGTTAGTGACTATGCTATAGGAACTGTCTTAGGCCAAAGAAAAGATAAGCGAATCTATGTGATTTACTATACAAGCAAAACTTTGAATGACATACAAATGAACTATTCTACCACAAAGTAAGAATTGTNCAGTTGGTAAGAGTCATAAAAATCATCAAAGTGCAATCGATTGGCCGGTAGCTGACATTAAGCGAGCAAGTCTTCTTCTCTGTACCCATTGTATATACTTGAAAGAAGACTCTAAACCACGCCGACAACCGTAAAGAAGATTAAATCCACATTTGATGGAAATTATTCAAGATGAAGTGCTTAAACTATTAGATGTTGATGTTATATATCCTATATCTAATAGTAATGAGTCAGTCCTACACAAGTAGTACCCAGAAAGTCTGGTGTTACGGTACTGAGAGGCTAAGAAAATGAATTGGTCCTTATGCGTACAATCACTAGTTGACGTATGTGTATTAACTATCAAAAGTTAAACTCTCTTACCAGAAAAAGTCATTTTTCTCTACCTTTCTTGGACCAAGTTTTGGAAAAAATAGTTGGACATGCATATTATTGTTTCTTGGATGGGTACTTTGGCTATAACCAAACTGAAATAACAATTGATGACCAAGAGAAAACCATTTTTACATGTCCTTTTGACACTTTTGCTTATAAAAGAATGCCATTTGGGCTGTGTAATGCTTCAACCACTTTTCACCGTTGTATGTTGAGTATTTTTAGTGAAATGGTGGAGCAATGTGTGGAAGTTTTTATGGATGATTTTACTGTATATGGTGATTCATTTGAATTATGTTTAGAAAATCTTGAAAAATTCCTTAATTAGTGTGAGGAAACAAACTTTGTTTTGAATTGGAAAAAATATCATTTCATGATCACAATATGTATTGTTTTAGGACGTGTTGTTTCTGTAGAGGGAATTGAAGTTGATAAGAAAAAAATTGATTTAATAGCCAATCTCCCTCCATCTAAGACTGTAAAAGATGTTCAATCCTTAGTAGGTCGTACAGGATTCTATAGAAGATTTATTAGAGATTTTCATTTGATATCCAGACCAATGTGTAATCTTTTATGTCAGGATGTACCATTTGAATGGAATGATGCAAGTCAATTAGCATTTGATAACCTTAAGAGCATGCTTATTTTTGCACCAATTATGCAAACTCCTAATTGGTTTGAATGTGTGATGTTAGTGACTATGCTATAGGAACTGTCTTAGGCCAAAGAAAAGATAAGCGAATCTATGTGATTTACTATACAAGCAAAACTTTGAATGACATACAAATGAACTATTCTACCACAAAGTAAGAATTGTNTGGAACAAAGTTTGTCGAGTCTAGTGCTGTTGCTCCTAAACTAGAGTTGAAACCTCTTCTGGTTGAATTGAAATATGTATTCTTAGGAGAGGACGAAACTTATGCAGTGATAATATCTTCAAAATTGTCAGAAGTTTAGGAAAAGCAGTTGGTAAGAGTCATAAAAATCATCAAAGTGCAATCGATTGGCCGGTAGCTGACATTAAGCGAGCAAGTCTTCTTCTCTGTACCCATTGTATATACTTGAAAGAAGACTCTAAACCACGCCGACAACCGTAAAGAAGATTAAATCCACATTTGATGGAAATTATTCAAGATGAAGTGCTTAAACTATTAGATGTTGATGTTATATATCCTATATCTAATAGTAATGAGTCAGTCCTACACAAGTAGTACCCAGAAAGTCTGGTGTTACGGTACTGAGAGGCTAAGAAAATGAATTGGTCCTTATGCGTACAATCACTAGTTGACGTATGTGTATTAACTATCAAAAGTTAAACTCTCTTACCAGAAAAAGTCATTTTTCTCTACCTTTCTTGGACCAAGTTTTGGAAAAAATAGTTGGACATGCATATTATTGTTTCTTGGATGGGTACTTTGGCTATAACCAAACTGAAATAACAATTGATGACCAAGAGAAAACCATTTTTACATGTCCTTTTGACACTTTTGCTTATAAAAGAATGCCATTTGGGCTGTGTAATGCTTCAACCACTTTTCACCGTTGTATGTTGAGTATTTTTAGTGAAATGGTGGAGCAATGTTTGGAAGTTTTTATGGATGATTTTACTGTATATGGTGATTCATTTGAATTATGTTTAGAAAATCTTGAAAAATTCCATAATTAGTGTGAGGAAACAAACTTTGTTTTGAATTGGAAAAAATATCATTTCATGATCACAATATGTATTGTTTTAGGACGTGTTGTTTCTGTAGAGGGAATTGAAGTTGATAAGAAAAAAATTGATTTAATAGCCAATCTCCCTCCATCTAAGACTGTAAAAGATGTTCAATCCTTAGTAGGTCGTACAGGATTCTATAGAAGATTTATTAGAGATTTTCATTTGATATCCAGACCAATGTGTAATCTTTTATGTCAGGATGTAACATTTGAATGGAATGATGCAAGTCAATTAGCATTTGATAACCTTAAGAGCATGCTTATTTTTGCACCAATTATGCAAACTCCTAATTGGTTTGAATGTGTGATGTTAGTGACTATGCTATAGGAACTGTCTTAGGCCAAAGAAAAGATAAGCGAATCTATGTGATTTACTATACAAGCAAAACTTTGAATGACATACAAATGAACTATTCTACCACAAAGTAAGAATTGTTTGCTATAGTATTTGCTTTAGATAAGTTTCAAACATATTTAGTTGGATACTCAATTGTTGAGTTTACTGGTCATACAGCCTTGAAATATCCGCTTACAAAGAAGGATGCTAAGGCACGTCTCCTACGATGGATATTGTTGCTTCAAGAATTCAATCTTATTATCAAATAAAAGAAAGGTGTTGAAAATGTGGTAGTTGATCATCTATCAAGGCTAAATTATGATACAAAAGAGGAGTCAATACCAATCAAGGAAACCGTCTCTGATGAGCAATTATTTACAATAACAGAAATACCATGTTATGTAGACATAGCTAATTATTTAGCCACATGTACCATTCTTTTTCATTATACTTTGATTGATAATTAGAAATTTTTAAGAGAGGTACGCAAATTCTTTTGGGAAGATCCCTATACGCTTAAATTCTTTAAAAATCAATACTAAGACATTGTGTACTCAATCATAAAATAGGTTAGATTATTTCCTTTTGCCATTCTGAAACTTAAGGTGGGCATTTCCCTTCAAAGATTACCATTGCTAAAATTTTACAGTGTGTATTTTATTTGCCCACTATTTTTAAGGACGTACATGTTTTTATCTACATTGTGACAGATGTCAAAAGATGGAGAATATTTCAAAAACAAACATGATGCTTTTAAATCCTATTTTGATTATTGAAAATTTTGATTGTTAGGGCATTGATTTTATGGGATCATTTCCCCCTCCTTTGGAAGTCTGTACATTTTGGTTGCCTTTGATTTTGTTTTCAAATGAGTTGAGACAATTTTTTGTTGAAATAATGATCACCGTGCAGTGATCAGATTTTTAAAATGAAATATTTTATCTAGATTAGAAATTCCTCGAGCAAATATAAGTGATAGGGGTACACATATTTGTAATAAATCTTTTTAAAATTTAATGAAAAAATATTTGATTTTACATAAAGTATCTACCCCTTATCATCCCTAGATAAACAGATAGGCTAAATTAGCTAATAAGGAGATAAATATATTTTAGAAAAAACAGTTAACTCGGATCGTAAGGGTTGGTCTTTGAGGCTAATTGATGCACTTTTGGGCTTACCATACTGCATATAAAACCATTTTGGGAATGTCTCCTTATTGGCAGGTTTATGGTAAACCATGTCACTTGTCTGTGAAATTGGAACACCGAGCATACTGGGTAATTAAAATGATGAATTTTGACATAGAAAAAGCAAGTACATCCCACAAACTTCATATCGATGAATTAGAAGAACTGAGAAATGAAGCTTATGAAAATGCAAAAATTGTCAAGTCCAAAATGAAATTTTTTCATGATAAAAATATTGTGCAGAAGTCCTTTGTACCTTCTCAAATTTTTTTTTATATAATTCAAGGCTCAGCCTATTCCCTGGAAAGTTAAGATCAAGGTAGACCAGTTCATACATTGTTAAATAAAAATTTGAACACAGGACAATTGAAATTGAAAATCTATTAAGTGAAAATGTTTTCAAAATAAATGGTCAAAGGCTTAAGCCATATTATGAAGGATTTATTCAAAATGTGAATTTCATTCAGTCAATGGAACCATAGTATGTGTCTCAAAAGTTATTATGTATATTTGATTGTAAATAGTAGTAATAATTGTTTTGTTGTTTATTTTGCAAATTAGGATTTTACATAATGGATTCGTCTCATCTCTAGACCTTATTAGCATATGTCTTTAAATCTTATTTTATAATGTTATACATTGAAGACAATATTAAATTTAGGTTTGGGGGGGGGGGATAATCCATAATCGTTTTTGTGACCAACAAATGTTAAAAAACTGGATAGTGAGTCTTTTCTAAATTTTCAAAAAATGAATAAAAAACTTTTTTGGCTTAGTTTGGGTTTGTTATGCACTTTTCCAAAAGACATACACTCTTTGACCATAGCAAAAGCAAAAGTTGTGAAGAAATTAGAAATTTTTGGCAATCAAGCAAGACAGTTGTGTGAAAAAAATTCATTTGCCAAACGTTGACAAGCAAATCAACTCGGTCTAAAATGTGGTCAATTAATGCATGTGATAGAATTTAATCAATGTTCCGAACCAATTTCAGGTTGAGCAATAGATCGTTTTGACTGAATTAACTATGGGCAGAGTAAGGATTACCCTAAAATGCCATCTTATTCCAGCCTAATGCTCAGAAGATATGTGCTACGTGAGATTAATTGGTTCACTAATGTTCTTGATTTAGAAGATTCTAATTAAATTGACTATGATGAAGGATGTATAATTTAGGATGTGTTGTGGATGTATATAGTTTGATATATTCATATTAAAGTAATTTGTATTTATTAGTTGAATAATGAGAAATTTTGAATTTAAATAAGTTTTTGTAACTGTAGGTCCATAATTGAAAGTTAGAAAGAAGGAGGAGACCAGGAGCTAGCAGCTGAGGAGTCTGTGCAAAATCCAGTGAATTAGTAGTATTCGCACGGTGCTGATAGCTTCCGGATGGTACTACCTTATATAAAAGCAGACTATTCGCGATCAGTTAGTGTTGTAGTTCCCTTATAGTAGAAAATTCAAAAAGCAACAACTCTCTTTGCCTTTTCTCTTTAGATCTGCCTCACCATAAGTTTTTCTTTAGTTTTACTCCGATCAAACACTTACCCGCCCTATTTTACAGGTTTCTACTGATTGAAATCTTGTAAAATCTTTTTTGATCAAGAAAATCAAGAATCATCTTCATGGATCCAAGGAGAAAGTCAAGAGCTCATATAGATGGTGCTTCTTCTAGTCGATCAAGGTGAGGAGCCTCTACATTGCCCCCAGTATTNGTTTTTGATCAAGAAAATCAAGAATCATCTTCATGGATCCAAGGAGAAAGTCAAGAGCTCATAGAGATGGTGCTTCTTCTAGTCGATCAAGGTGAGGAGCCTCTACATTGCCCCCAGTATTGCCATAGGAGGAAGAACAACCCCAGGTTCAAAATCAGTTTGATAATATTATGTTTGAGAATATCGAGTAGTAGATTTGGCATGATACTCACTTTTTAACTAAGACTATTATTCTGAAAGGCTTATGATTTATGAAGATTTTGAATATATTAGGGTAAGGTAAAATTTAGCAAAACGAGGTTGGTTAAATTATGTGAAACTTGTGGGTCTTGCTTATGAATGTTTAGTCAGAGAATTTTACAGCAATGCACAAGAAACTGGGCTAAAAGAATTGCGTGCATATGCTAGGGGAATTGCATTTCAAGTTACACCATCTACTATTGCTAATTATTTAGACCCTATACCAAGGCACCGTCATCCCTAATATTCCCTTACTACATTGCTTAATATGTCTACAATTAGGATTGAGTTGATTGGGAATCCAGATTATGTCTGGGGTAGGCCAAATAAGTACATTAAGCAATGAGATTTGACAGAAAAGTATTGAATTCTGAATTCGATTATTGTGAATAATATGCTGCCCCAGTCTCAGAAAAATCAAGTCTTCACTAAAAAAGCTTATTTTTTGTATTCTCTTGGAATGGGACATACAATTGACCAATTGACACCGATAATGGATCAAATGATATTGACTGTGAAAAATAAAAAAACCTCACTTCCTTTTGTTGTTTTAGTGCCTAAATTATGTAGGCTAAAAGGAGTGATAGCGGATCCATCATGGCCTTTAGTGGAGCATTTGACACCTTTGGATAAAACTTCATTGAAAAAGAGCCATGAGATTCAGACAAATGTGCAGCAAGAAGTGCTGCCAGAACCAAAAGCAGACCCATTCCCAGAAGGTGCAGATTTTCAGCTGCTAGAGGAACCCCAGTAATAGGAAGAACCGCAGCCCTATAAGTAATATATATAAGTGAAAAAGTGGATATATATAAGTAATATATATGTTATATATATAAACAAGGAATGTACATATGTTACATATATATGNTTCCAGTTGATGATCAAATTGACAGACAGATTTTGTTGAGTCTATATATATGCATACAAGGGAAAAAGTGGATATATATAAGTAATATATATGTTATATATATAAACAAGGAATGTACNAGTAATATATATAAGTGAAAAAGTGGATATATATAAGTAATATATATGTTATATATATAAACAAGGAATGTACATATGTTACATATATATGCAATGATGTAATTCTCCAGTAAGGGAGACATGCAATGTATATAACTACATGCAAAAGGGATGGGGATTCTACTAAGGGGAATGAATGGTTGGGATTTAGAGAGGGAGGGAGGAGGTTGGCAGCTAAAGAGGGGGAAAAAGTTGGGGGATGTAGGGAAATATTAAAAGAAGGGAATAAAAAAACAAGAAGGGAATGCTATTATCTTTAGTAAGTCTCGGCTAAGGACAAGAACCAACGGAAAGAAGAAGAAACAAAGGAAGGAAAAAGGAAAGAAAAAAAGAAAAGAAAAACAAAGATAGGCTTTTTCAAGACCTAGAAGTTTTGGCTAAGGGGGAGGAAACAAGGCAAGTGTGGTGCTTGGTGGTGTAGAAAGTGGGTACAAAGTTAAGTTCTATAACCTACTCTCCTTCTAGGATGTGTAGATACAACTCTAATATATGTATTTTAGGGGTTACATGTAGTTAAAGTACGGAATTTTGTATGTGTTTTGGGTTCTACATGTATTAAAGTGTGATATTTAGTATGAATTTTGGGTTGATGAATGAAAAATTTACCATAGTACTTGTGTGGGTGTATAAGTTAAATTAGTATTGTTGCATGAAAAATAAAATAGTGGAATTGTGGTATGTGGGTTAAATTTGGTCAAGAGAGATTGCAGTTGGTGGGTGGTTAGAAATTTTATGAATTGTTCTTGAATATGAAATCCATAGGTATGAATAATTACAAGAAAGCACACAATATTATGATTTTATAGGAAATTATGCAAATTCAATTATACTTTTCTTATGCTATAATTTTATGAGAAAAGTTTAATTTGGGTATAACTGGTTTGAGTAAATATTTTTTTAATGGATTCAAGAAAACTAACTCAAATAAATTTGAGTAGGTAATTTTACTCACTACAAATAAATTATTTCATGTGACTCGAATTGATTATTAAACTACTAGTTAAATAGATTCGAGTAATTAACATTATCAGGTGTAGATGAATTATTGAATGTGGTGCGATTAAATTACTACTCTTGGTTCGAATAAACTAATTCGAGTAAAAGTGATATTATTTATTAATATTCGAATGAGATTATGAATATTAGGTGCCTGGTTCGGGGACGTGTGTTGCAAAGAACATTGCCCAAAATGCTCCAGTGGAGGAGTCATCTACGAGATAGAATTTTCTGAAAGGTAGGTGCACAAATCTTTGTTTTATTTGTGCGTAAAAAATTAAGTATTTGTTTGATTGCTTATCATATGAGTTTAGTTGTGATTCAACGAATTGAGTGTTGTAGTATTGTGAAGGAAACAAGATGTCTATGTGACAAAATTCAATATTATGGTTTGAGTTGCCTGGGTGACGTGTAGAAAGAAAAGCTAAGTGGTTTGAGACATCTAAACTGTAGATGTCTATGTGACATACATTGTTTGCACAATTAAGACGTCTAAGAGATGAAAGTTAACTGTTGGGATGGATTGTCTATGGGAAGAAACATAGATTAGGTGTTTCTTGTGGTCTTTGCGACTGAATAAGTTATATACAAAATTTGTCTAAATGACGAGACCTAAAGTTAATGTTGTGCTATGAGTTTTCTGGGACATGAACACAAAGTAATATTGTGGTTTGAGTTGTCTGAGTGATGAGTTTATACTGATACGATGACATATCTTGCGGTGTTTTATTGCCAGGGTGGCGAAACGGTTATCTATGTGTGAGGTGTACAGCAATGGATTAGAATATCAAGATAAAATTATAGAATTACAAATAATAGATTCCTACCGATGAATAAGCATGTCTTGTTCATTTCTTTGTTCTATTTATGAAATTCTATTGAGTGCTCACTAAAAAATTTACTTGAAATCTTTTCAGGTAATCTGAACACAAGCCTACAGTCCACTACCGAAATTAGAAGTCCAATCAAAAGTTGTCAAGAGAGGGCTAGTGTTAGTTTTTGGTTTTTGTTCTTTTACCTTTTGGGTCGTATATAATGTAAATATTTTTATTCTTCTCTTTGGTGTGTAAACAACACTTTAAAAATATTTTTAGGTTATGTATATATTGTATGGTAGCGAGTTGGTGTGCTTGCACGTGTGTGATTTTTTATTTAAAATTGGTCTATGTTATATATTTCCTGGATGGGTATTTCTTCTAGAGAAAGAGATTAACAGCAGGAATTAAGCATGTGATGCCAAAATTATATTTTCAGTGCAAAAGTCGAAACGGGGTATGACACTCGGGTTTCCCAAATCCCAAAACCCAAATGCAACTGGATGAAATAGATATCAATTAATAATTCATACAAAAATGTAGTGCTCCTGTGTGAAAATAATTAGAAGTATATTAGCATAAGCAATAAAGAACACAAGCGATTTGTTGACGCAAAAAACACTTCTTGGGAAAAATTGAAGGGAACCGCTCAGGGTTCATCAAAACCTAATCCACTACTCTCAAAGTTAACATAAAAGGATTCGATTCGTATACCAATACCCTGGTTAGATGCTCTCTTAATTCAATATGTCTCTCCACCAAAGGCCCTCTTTTGACGTCTTGTATAGCTTCACTTTGATTCACCTCCACAAAGGATCCTCTAGGCCTCAAGCAATCATGGGTATGCCAACACTCCCTGGTATGCACCCACCAATGGGTATTGTTTACACCATTCAAGATTTTCAATAATAAGTTGTGAGGTTGGATAGATTATCTAGAAGGTAGCATTGGTTTCTTAGGGAACTAGAGTTATGGTGGAAGCTTTCTAGATAGTATATGAGTTTTATCTCTCAAAGGATTACAAGAGGCTTACCCTAGCTGAAGGAAATGCACACCCTCTTTATAGGTCTAGAATAAAGGTAATCTTGGTCAACAAGAAAACTTATGTTCGTAATGACTACTCGATCGATGAGAGGGTGGACATAAGGCATTTGTCACTGGAATGAAAATCTCCTTTCAAACCTGACTAGGAAACCGCTCAAGCAACTATAAGACTGCCCGAGCGAATTCATAAAGCATGTCCTATTCTCCTCCGTGGCCTTTTCCCACTTGACTTCCCTAGGTCATAAAGAGACCACTTTAGTGAAGTCTAGTAAGCATAGATTGGTCCATATTGGTTTTTTAAGTATAAATCTAGGCAAAAATTTGTCCTCTTGAGCACTTGCTCAAGAGGGGTTCAATAATTGTTCAATTGATGTTTTTGAAAACAAAAAATGATTTGAAAAAATCTTTTCTTTGAAAATCACCTAGGCGCTATATCCAGTTGCTTCTAATTCCAATTAACCTTAATCCTTCAAAGTAAATAACAAAGGGTTCCTCTTAGGCATCTAGGTCATTACCTTTGTCCTAAGCTTGAAGGTGTATTCAGAGTGTGAATGATGTAGCTTTAATTCTAGATCTCCTCCCTTCAATGATGCTTTTAGATCTTCAATCTTTATAGCATCATGACCATGGAATAGGTTGAGATTTACAATAAACTCCACAAGATTAAGCTATTACAAATGTGATCTAATAATCTCCCGTTATGGCAATTTCATAATAAAATACCTAAGTAAGAAATTAATATTAAAACCCACAAACCATTTAATAAAATGAATTGTAAATCTAATCTCAACACTCGTGTACATGTCCTAAATTTGTATCTAAGTACAAGATCTATTTCTTTAGATGTATCTTAAAGATCATAGTTCTGGACATCAACACTCAAACAAAAACCTTGTGAAAAAGCATCATATGTTAAAAATACATAACATAATCACAAATTTGGAAAGCATCATGTAAAGCATAGGGCATATTCATATATATATCATGCAAATGAAAATATGTAATATATTATGAACTAGTTTGCCCCATATGCTTGAGAACCTATTGATATAGCAATGTCAAACACATCAAGTTCTCCCCCTTATAGTTGGTGTTCACAAGTAAAATGACAAGTGTAAAATAGGTAATTTCATGTCAAGTTTTTAAATTCACTCTCCTTGAGTATTTGAAAAAACTCTCCCTTACATTGTTCACATGCAACATATCTAGCCACGTCAAGTGTAAATCTCCAAATAAAGATCCCCATATTGACCCTCCTTAGCTTCGAAGTCAACTGACTCATCTAATCCAAGATCCTCCTCTAAACAAACATCTGAAAAATGTATATATATCGTAGGATGAACAAAAAGCCTAGTAGAAACACCTTGTCAAATCCAAACAATTAAAATTGGTAAGTCTCCATTTGCAAAATAAATACATAATACTTGAAGAAAAAGCAATGACATTTATGAAGATCTCAATTTTATGGTATAAAATAGTAATTTCATAATAGAGTATAATTATTTGCAAAACTCCACATGTTAAAAACATAATATCTCACTGTACTTAGGTAGAATACCGTATACACCAAACCTATCTCAATTCACCCACCACATATTGTAAACCATTTCAATCAATCCCAGCAAGGTCACAACACTTGCCACATTCGGGATAACCAAGGAATGATAAATAAAATATCCAATACATAATCATATAATCATACCCTAGCTAGGAATTAAAAAGAGACTACTAACAAGCCATGAGTAAAATCTTAGAGAAGAAAAAGCAAAAAATAATAATCAGGGTTTAAGAAGCTTCCCCTTCTAAATATGAATAATCTCTCTAAATACCCCCAAAATATTCCTCTAGGTCAAACTCTTGAATGGCACCCTAACAACCATGTGTGTGATTAGCACAAAATATTGCACATTTGCATCCTTTTTAGACTTGCTTTTGTGGTGAAAAGGAGAGGAATTGCAATATTTCTACATTTAATGAGATTTCGGTATGTTTGTAAGTAAAGAGTTGAAAATGGCATGAGTTAAGCTCCCATTGTAGTGTATGAAGTCAATGGAGATGAAGGGAAGGCTTCACTATGGCATACAAGGTGAAAAGACCAAGATTTGAGCAAAACAAATAAAAAACTTTTCGTAAAACCCGGGAAAATTTGATTTTTTTTCCGACGAAGGGCAAAATAGTAATTTATCACTATTATGCTGGTTTAAAATGCATATTTCTAAAGAGCTCGAATGGAGCAATGGACTTCGCCGTTGGATTCGTATTGCAAAATTGAGCTGTCATGTCAAATTTCGTCAAATTTTGAGATAGTCGAATTTTTCATGTTTGTCGAGATAATTGGGTGATGAACGAACTTTCAAAGGTCCTCAAAAAAAATTATGAAATTTCCTTATATTTGAGTAAAAGTTCAAATAAAATTAATTTTGAACTGAAACCAAAATTTAATTAAGTCGTTTCAGGTTAAAAACGGACCTAGAAGTGATAAACGTACGGGACAATGTGGACCGCGCAATTAAGAGTATAGATAAGAGTTAATATCTGAAAAATCAGATATTTTCTCACCTATTTGGCCGGCTGCTTCAGGCATTAGAGAGAGAAAAGAGAGAGAAGAGGGAAAAATCTATTTTTCTACCTTTCTTTTGCGGTCCAAGGAGTTCCGTCGGTCAGAATTAATCGCACCAAGACTTAAAGTTGGTCTACGCAACGAGGGCTATGCGTACGTACCAAGAATGAATAGTTTCACTGAAGATGAAAGAGGAAGATTTTGGAGAAATCAAAGGTTAGGGGCTTGAAAGTTGTTGAGTTTCTCCCTTTCTTTTACGCTCCAAGAGGTAGGGGTTCTCCTACTTTTGTTCATTTCCTACCTATAGTGTTATATGAAATGTGTAGGTTAATGAGAATATATATGTCACTCACATATACATATGAAATAGTTGAAATGGGTGTGAAAAAGGAGTATTGGAAGGGGTTAGAATAGACTTTCTAACTTGAATTTGAGGTGTGGTAATTACTTGGTTGTAATTCCATGG
The DNA here is from genome assembly GCA_963454935.2 of Ilex paraguariensis. Lineage (NCBI taxonomy): Eukaryota > Viridiplantae > Streptophyta > Magnoliopsida > Aquifoliales > Aquifoliaceae > Ilex > Ilex paraguariensis. Next base: position 360,252 of record CAUOFW020001803.1, read on the forward strand.
AAAAGTGATTTTATGGGCATTCTATATGTTTAATATTATGCCTTGTGAATGATGTGGAAAATATTGTGTCTTGATGGTATTTTGCAAAGAATGCCTAAGTGGCAATTAAGTTGTTATAGCATGGATTATGTATAACAAGCTTGTGAATTGTTGATTGATGCTATATGTTAATATTTTGGCAACATTTTGATTTTTGGTAATTATATGCAATTGATATTAATTGTCATGCTGTATGTGGATATTTGGTTAAATGGCTCATTTGGCATACATTGCATATGAGTATGACATAGACATTGCAATGGTGCACTACATTGCATTTGCACAGGGAAGCACATTCATGACCATGAGTACGGGTGTATGAGTGCATGGTTGGATCAATCATCACACTTGGTATTTGATGAATGGGCTCGGGAAAGTGGGGTTGAATATCCTACTGAGTCACATGGTTGCATACATGAAAAAACTTGTGTCGGGTATAGCAAAAAGGGATAGATCCCCCCTCGGGTGCAAGGTCCAACTATTGGTTTATACACTTCCGAAGGTGCAAGTCCAAAAAAAGTGTATCGGTGTGTGGAACCGGCGGTGCAACATCAAAAGTCCATTACCCAAATAAAGACACATGGTTTTGGTAATATAAATGATTCAATTGATGGGACACATCCATAAATGAATTGATTTTTATGAACACATGAGTTTTGCTTCAAAATAATCTTTGGATGTATTTCATCAAAAATAAATATTTTTACACACATGCATTGCATAGTGTTGTTGAAGCTGGAGTAGGCTTAGGCAAAAGAAATGCATGAGTGAGTTTCATATCATATCATGACATGGCATGGAGGAATTTCATTTTGAATAGCATGTTCTTGGATGAAATAGAATTATGTTTGTAATTGTTGCATGAGACCATTGCATATGCACTTAAGTGAGGAGTAGCCTCTATAGGAAATTCTATTGGGCGTGACTCACCCTATACGGAAACACATTTCAGGTGCGGGGTATATTCCGGCGGATGATACTCATTCGGGGCGTCGAGGGTGAAGAAAAGCCGGTTTGTGGCTTTTGAAAACAAGTTTTGTGTAAAACTTTGGTTTATATTCCATTTTGATATGTAATCGTGTAAATGGTTTGTAATAGAACTTGTAGATATAAAGTTTTATTCGATAAACATCATTATATTTGTTTGAAATGATGTTGGGGTGGTTTGGAATGTCTTAGACATGCAAAATAGGTGAAACGAACAACACTAAGCAGAGTGTATCGGTACTGTGTACCGGTACCGTATGGTCCAGAAGACAGAGCGTATCGGTACGGCGTACCGGTACTGTCTATCCAGAGGGCAAACTGTACCGGTACGCAATACCAGTATGCTTTTCCAAATTTTTCAAATTTTAAAACTAAAGTGCTATGTTTTTGGACTTTGGTTCTTTAGTTCCAATGACACAAATGGACCCTAAATGGGATCTATTAGGGTGGATTAAATGATTAAAAGAACACAGGTTACATGTGTGAGTTAAAATCGTAGGTAAAAAGATACTATTACGTAATGTCAGATTATGCGGCACTCACAGATATTTTCGTAGGTTGACAGAGGTCAACGGGACCCCCGAATTTAGAGGCGTCACAGCTTGGTATCAGAGTATAGGTATACGAATTACTTAGAGATTGATGGGCATTGGATTTAGACCATTGCATGCATTGTATATTTCATCTTATGTGCTTACATTTTGTTACATGATTATGTGCTATGTGATTATGTACAATATATAGATGGTAAAATGTATATGAAAAGAAACACTAAGGTTAGAAAACATAACCTTGAGGGTCGGGAAAGAAATGAACGGGATAGTTAAAGGTATAAATGTTTACTAGTGGGTGTCATAAACTTTACTAGGGAAACAAGGAGATAAATCTCAATGTTTCAAGTTTGATCCCTACCTTAGGATGTTATGTGAATGTTCTATTGTCATTTGACATGTGTGTAGATGGCAAGTAGAAGAAGGGGACGTCGGGGTGGACAAAATAATAACCAACCACCACCGGCTTTTGACCAACAAGCCTTAGTGGAGTCTATTGGTACGGTGGGTGCTACTATAGTACAGGCTAATGGTACGACTGCCACCATTGCACAGACTAATGCAAGTGGAGGACAAGGAGGGGCGGATCCTATAGTGGTTGATCATTGGTTCCGACAAGTCGATAAGGTCTTAAGGGCAATAGAGATTACCTCCAACGCCACCAAGATAACCCTAGCAATATTTCAGTTGGAGGGAGAATCCCAGCTGCGGTGGGATTGGGTGAAGGACTCCAAAAATTTGGAGACAATGACTTGGGTAGAGTTCAAGGAGTTCTTCATGGGCAAATATTTTCTGGGGGTCGCAAAACATGCAAAGGTCCAAGAGTTCTTGGACTTGCGACAAGGGATGATGACGGTGATGGAATACGTGGCTAAATTCACGGAATTAGCACGTTTTGTCGATGACAATGTGGCCACTGACATGGCCAAGGTGAGGAAGTTTGTGGATGGTCTGAAGTTGTCCATCCGGAGTAAAATCATGGGTCTTTTTTTGTAAGACTTGGACTCAATGGTCACGACTGCTATGACCATTGAGAGAGAAGTAGAGGATGCACGGAACATCCGGGAGGTGGGTGTGAAAGATAAGAAGAAGGAGGGTCAATCCNATCACATACATTGTTAGAGTTTGTAAATAATGTCAATTCCAATGCAAATATGTCCACTATTGGAACATGGGTTCCAAAATTTGAAGAGTTATTATCCACTGGAACAAAGTTTGTCGAGTCTAGTGTTGTTGCTCCTAAACTAGAGTTGAAACCTCTTCTGGTTGAATTGAAATATGTATTCTTAGGAGAGGACGAAACTTATGCAGTGATAATATCTTCAAAATTGTCAGAAGTTTAGGAAAAGCAGTTGGTAAGAGTCATAAAAATCATCAAAGTGCAATCGATTGGCCGGTAGCTGACATTAAGCGAGCAAGTCTTCTTCTCTGTACCCATTGTATATACTTGAAAGAAGACTCTNCAGGAAAGAGACAGAGGACTTTTGCTCCTTAAGGATAGAGTCGTGGTCATCAAGGCCAAGGTCCTCCCAAGGTGGGAGACACTTCAGGGCTCCCAGCCAGACAGGCTCATGGGCATGTTTTCATTACCACCAGCCAGGTCACATGAAACGGGATTGTCCTCAGAGGTAACGATTCCAGAGTTATGGGTCATCTCAGTCCCAGACTTTGGTGGGGCAACCACTGACACAATACATTCTTCCCTACCCCACTATAGGCTAGGGGAGCTAGTATTAGTTCTAGGGTGCTACACAGACCCCTACTACTTCACGAGCAGGGACTCCACAATCAGGCTAGATGGGCCAGGGCATGGGTCGAGGTCGAGGTTGAGGACAGGGCTCACAAGCGGGGACTTTTGGAACCCAGGGGCGTGTCTATGCCATGGTGCCACAGACTGAGCCGGTAGATCAGTCGGTGATACAGGGTACATTTCTACTCTCCGCTTATGGGCTAAAGAATTATTCGATTTCGGTGCATCGCACTCTTTTATTGATGCATCTTGTGTAAAAGATTTAGACTTAGAGGTTGAGACCTTAAAAGAGCCGTTGCATGTGAGTTCTCCCCTAAGAGTTAGGATGAGAGTTGATCAGATATGTCAGGACTGTGAGTTAGAGATCTCGGAAATTCTACTCACCGTAGACCTTAAGGTCATGGACATGTCGGAGTTTGATGTGATCCTTGGCATGGATTGGTTAGCGTCACATCAAATCGTCATTGATTGTGATCATAAGAGAGTCACAGCCTACACCTCGAAGGGAATTTGTTTCAAGTTCCAAGAAGAAAAACATGACGTTTTATCCCAAGTAGTGTATAACTCTCATTGGCACGGGCAGTTGATGGGTTGGCTAGCAAGCCTTACCCTGGAGGATGAGGCGAGACAAGAGTTGGGTCTACCTTAGGTCGTGTGCGAATATGAGGATGTTTTTCCGGATAAACTATCGAGATTACCTCCACATAGGGATGTAGACTTCATCATTAAGTTGCATCCTAGTATGTCACCTATTTCTATGACTCCACATAGGATGACGTCAGCTGAGTTACAAGAACTCAAGGTCCAATTGCAAGAATTGTTGGACAGGAACTTTATTAGACCGAGCACTTCACCTTGGGACGCTCCGGTGTTATTTTCCAAGAAGAATGACAAAACCCTTCGACTATGCATAGATTATCAACAGTTGAATCGGGTTACTATCAAGAATAGGTACCCTTTGTCGAGGATTGATGACTTGTTTGATCAATTGAGAGGAGCGCGGGTCTACTTCAAGATAGATCTCTGCACCGGTTACCATCAGTTGAAGGTTAGGGAAACAGATATCCCTAAGACGACATTTAGGACGCGGTATGAACATTTTGAGTTCACAGTCATGTCTTTTGGATTGACAAATGCTCAAACGACATTCATGAATCTCATACATAGGGTGTTTCAACCCTACATAGATTAGTTTATTGTAGTCTTTTTTGACGACATCTTGATCTACTCCAAGTCTGAGGAGGAGCATGAGAATCACTTGAGGATTGTTCTCCAGATGTTGAGAGATCATTAGTTGCACGCCAAGTTTAGCAAGTGTGAATTTTAGCTTACAAAAGTGAAATTTTTGGGACATGTAGTGTTGGCTTCGAGTGTGTCCGTGGACCCTAAAATGGTGGAAGCAATTATGAATTGGGAAAGACTGAAGTCAGTATTCGAGATACGCAATTTATTGGAATTGGCGGGGTACAATAAGAGGTTCATTGAAGACTTCTCTCGATTAGCTGCTTTTATGACCAAGTTTACTCGAAAAGAGATCAAGTTAGAGTGGAATGATGATTGTGAAAAGACATTCCAAGAATTCAAAATGAGGCTTACTTCGGCTCCTATTTTGATAGTCGTAGAAAGAAAATCAGTGTGCCAGTATCACAATTTTCATAATACTATTATTAAATCATGTACTATTATATCATTAAATTAACAAATTTAATTTAATTTTTAAGTCTTAATAGCACTACTCTTATATTAATTAAGCTGAATCATCTCAGTTGGAATCAGTGAGCAGCATAGGTAGTTCAATATATCCTATGCTTACCACTACAGAAGCCCAAAATCAAATGTACCTAGTAGTCTTACTATGTAAAGAAATTGTTTTCTTAATACAAGCTCGTGACATACATCACAATAGAGTAATTTTACTGGTCCCTCTTGGTACGGGAAAATTATTTGCTTTGCTAATAGCTCCCTTGGTACTGTAATCACCTAGAAAAAATTAATGGTGAAGAAAAGACCAAAACGGAAATGGCAATTTGAAAGAAGATATACTGATGTGCACAACGTGTAGCTAAGCGTAGCAGTATCAGTATAGAACCAAATAGAACAGGCTTGTGTTGGAAGCAGAAAGATTCCTTATATCAACTGCATGCAGATTAATGATCAAAAAGCAAAAGTAAGATAAGAGCCGTCAACAATAAAACCCAACTCATACACAGGCAAGACACATCGCAAAGCAAAAACAGAACTACTTATAACTTTGTCTTTCCAAAGCCAATTTGAAGCAACAAAGAAGAACAACTTCCAAATCACAAGCAATAGGGTATATGAAATACAGTACATTATAAGTGTAAATCACAAGACAAGCATCAACAAAGTAAGTCAAATTTTCAAGAGAAACGTAATAATAGCCCCCACAAGTTGATATGAAGATGGGAGATAGTGTAATCAAGCATATGAGAAATGAAAAGGTTCACAAATAGAATTCCAAAACTTCTCCACCCGGCCATTTTAGTCAAGCGGTGAAAGGTACTTCTTGCGAGCTTGTTACCAGGATCAAGTTTCATAACAGTCCTGAGGTCTTCTGCCCCAAGCTTGTACTTTTCCATACTCTTATATAGGAGGGCCCGCTGTACAAGGACAGATACATTGGTACCGTCTTGTTCTAGTACCTGTAAAATATAAAGCAAATTACAAGGACAGATACACAAGCAAGGTAATCAATGAAATGGTTACACAACATTAAGCAGGTAAAGAATCAAGAGACAACTCATGAAGCTGCAAAGCAAAATGAATTGGACAGTGTCATACATGCAGGGCCCAATCAAATAAATATGTGCCACTTAATTAGTTGCCACCCTATTCTGGCTATGTTCCAATACTTCATAACAAGAGATTGTGTCAAGAAATGTAGCAGAGGACATGTTTTGGATCAATATATCTCTTGCACCAGCTGGATCAGCTTATGATGTTCAAAAGGCATATTGGGCAGCAGAGCTTAAAGAGTTATCTAAGAGTTTTATAACTAAAAGATTATCGGGATGCTATAAGAACTCAAGCTAATTTATACAAAATGTGTAAATGGAAATTAAACATATGAAGTATGAACCCTCAAATTCTTTTAAAGTTTGACGTTATGATCATACCTTCGTACAGTCAGCGACAGCCTTTTTGTACTCCCCAACTTCTTTGTAACAAGAAGCCCAGCATGATAAGACATCCATTGTGCCAGCATCATCGCCAGCCTTGTCAAGGAGAACTACAGCCCATGACAACCACTTTATGGCATCAGCATATTGCCCCTGCTTATGAATATCCATTCCCTTGTTCTTTGCAGCTGGTGCAGTAACCCCAGAAGGCGGGGGAGGAAGCCCTTCAAGCTCAGTTGTCCCTCCATTGTCATTCCCTCCACCAAATTCTGATTCAAAACCCCAATCATTGCCTCCAGAAAACTGATCATTGTGCAGCCCTTCAGACTCTTTCGTCGCAACCCCACCCAAGGCCAAGGACGAGGAGAACAAAGAATCAAACGCATCAACAACAGGGGAATGCACAGATGGTTGGTTCTGAGAAGCAAAACTCCCAAAATCGTCCATCTTTAAAGAAGTATCCATGCTCGAACTATTATTTTTTGTGGGAAAAGCATTTGACATAAATGACGATGTACTCGATTTTGAAGCATTCTTAAAATCCCCGAATGAATCATCTCCCAAATTGCTTGTGAAAAGTCCATTTTCTTCTACACAAACAAAGGTGGAAAATGTGATAAGAATACGAAATTAAAAAGCATATATTCATAGCCATTTTCACGAAAGAAAATCAGATTATAATGGAATCTTAAATCCGTGAACAGTACCTTGTTTATATTATTTTCACCAAAATTGTAGGAGTTGTCAAGAGAAAGAAAACGATTTCTTTTGAGATTCACAGAAGTTTCAGAATCAGCTTTCAAACATCTTTTATCAGTTAAACCGCGAAGAATAAATGATGGAACAGGAACAAAAAAAATTTCAAAACAGAAAAAACCCAATACCATGAGTAGTTTAAATCAACAGTGATAGTGCTCACAGAATCACTCCATGATTTACAGGAGCATCAAAATCTAAGGAAAACTTACTTTTGTTTCCGACTTTGGATAGCTTTTTGTCTACGATGAGGGGGTCGGAGTTCGGAGGCTGGAGTGGTCGCTACTCAGTCGTCGGAGTGATCACTGCTCAGTCGTCGGAGTGGTCCCTGCTCAGTTGCTGGAGTGGTCGCTGGAGAGTTGCCTCTTGGAGCTGTGGTCAGTCGCTTGGTGGTCTGGAATTTTTGTGGATCGATTTAATGGATTTCTCGATTTAGGGCAAAAGAATTATCTTCTGCGATGAAACAAAAAAACGTCGCAAACAAAAAAAATAAAAAGAATTTAGGGTAAAAGAATTTTTTTAAAAATTATACTCTGCGACAAAATATATTATGCGATATGAATATTCCGACAAACTTAAAACGTCACAAAAAATTAATTAAATTATTATTTTAAAAAGTTTTTATTCATGTAAAAATTTATTGGTGACATTTTTTGTAAAAAGGTCGTGAAAAATTAATTAAATTATTATTTTTTAATTTTTTTTATTTACCTAAAAATTTATTAAAAAAACGTCGCGAAAAATTAATAAAATTATTATTTTTATTCAATATTTTAATTCTCGTCATTTCTTCCGCCAAAAACAATTAGGAGGGCATCGCCTTTTCGCGACGTTTTTAAAAAAATGTTGCAAAAAATTACCAAAATAGAAATTTAGACTTTATTTTACTTTAAATTTTAGATTATTTATTTTTGCGATAAGGTAAAACTATTTGTGACAAAAAAAATTTGTTGTAAAAAATTACAAATTCCCGCCAAAAACAATTAGGAGAGAATCACATTTTCGCATCACAAAAAATTGTCAAAATAGAAATTTGCGACAAAATTATAAAATCATCACGAATAGTAAACTTTTTGCGACAAATTTAAAATCGTCACAAAAAATGTTTTTTTGCTGTAATGTCCTTACTCGTGTCCGAATGGAGTAGTTGCATTCAGACGCACCTATGTATGTAGCCAGGGTCCACTTTAATCAACTGTTTAGCTTTTTGAAATATCAATTGAATCCCTTTGTGTGACGCCGCTAAAACTGGGGATCTTTGTCAACTCATTAATCACCCCCATCAACCCGTGAAAGTACCCGTGAATACCGCATAATCCGACACCACATTACAAAATCTCCTTCATCGGGATCATAACTAACATAGAGTTTGGGCAGAGTCTACCTTGTACCGGGCACTCCCAAAAATATTGTCTGTGTACAATTCAATCACTTGATCATTCTAAGGTTCAATATACATCAATTTACCTTTAATATTACTCCATTTACCTCATTTGAGCAAAATGACTCAAAGCCCAGAGGCTGGACAAAAGTATTTTAATTTTTTGAAAAATTAAGGGGACCTACTGGTAGATAATCGACAATCTACCAGTAGAAGTGTTTTAATTTTATGGACAAAAGTATTTTATTTTTTTGAAAATTTAAGGGGACCTACTGATATATAATCGACAATCTACTCGTAGAAGTGCCCACTGGAATTATTCTATCGGTAGGTACTCAACGTTCTACCAATAGAAATGCCTACTGAAATTCATCTACTGGTAGGTACTTGATGTTCTACTAGTAGAAATGCCTACTGGAATTCTTATACCGGTAGGTAGTCGACGTTCTACCAGTAGAAATGCCTACTGAAATTCTTCTACCAGTAGATAATCCATATTCTACCAATAAAAGTGCCCAGTTTGCCCCCGATTCAATCTTTTTACATTCTAACTCATCCAATCTTATACAACATCCACCCAACCCTCATATAGCATACAATTTTACACAAAAACATAGTCCATATGAGTTTGTTTTACAATTCTTTATACATTATTACATGTCCAAAACTAAATTACATATTTGTTTTACAAAAACTTAATTTAAAGCCACATCTTGGCTTTTCTTCATCAATGAGGCCCCAAGTGAGAGTCATCCATCAGTGCTTGTTCCACACCTAAAATATTGTCCGCATAAAGAGTGAGCCACGTTCAATAGTGTATCTCTTAAAGAGGTAACTCCCCAACCTAGATGTATATGAAATGTTCACATGCAATTCAACAATCAACAAAAAAACCCATTTAAGAATATGAAAATCATAATGGAATACTAAAAAAAAAATGGAATACTTTATGCCATGCAATGTCATGAGATGAGACTCACACATGCAATGCAACTGAGCCTTCACTGACTCCCATATCACATGCAATGCTATGTGTATCAATCCGAGCATTCCAAGCCCCCACCATTGATGTTACACATCCTATGACTATTATAATTCCTAAGTCTTTCTTGGGGTGGGTATTTATGGATTTACACCAACGGACACCCAATCGACAAAATATTTATGGACTTCCACCAAGGGCTCCACAAACGTCAACATACTTTATGGACTCGATACTGACAAAGTGCGTATCTAAATCACCGGGTCTTGCAACGAGGGAACAATCTAGCCCTTCTTGTTAACCCTAACCCTATTTTCAATGCAACTTGTGCGACTCGATTGAACCTTGGTCCAATTTTCCTGAGTCCACACATCATCTACCACGAGTGGTGTTTGATCCAAATCATGCACACACCCACACTCATGTCAAATGCCCACGAATATGATGTTTCTCGTGCATATGCAAATGTGATGCACAAATGCAAATCTTATATCATATTCAATAAGTCATGAGAACATTATGAATAATATTTCATTTCAACCAATATTCCTAATTGTCAATTATATCATAAGCATATAATTACAATTTACATTATTATCAAACATGTTATATCAATTTCATTTAAATAACATGCTCATATCATTCAAGGCATTTTATCAAACACCCACAAGACACAAAATCATGTAAACACATAATATGTTCAATTCATCACATTTCTCGTGATATTACAAAACAAGCAATTTCAACAACCCAATTCATGCAAGAATTGATTTTAAACATTTTTAAACTCACTTTCCACATTTCAATCACAATAGGTATGTGTCATATATGAGATTACATCTTTAACACCTTATCCATTTCATATTTCAACCCTAGTTTGGAAATAAACCTAGGTAGGAGAAGAACTCTACCTCTTGAAGCATAATACGAGTGGTAGAAAACTCCCTAGAACCTAAATCAAGTTTTGAACCTTGATTTTAAAAAAATTCTATCTTTTGGACTTTGTCAAAATTTGTGCCTTTTGGTACGTATATGTAGCCCTTGTTGCTTAGATGAACTTTAGTTCTTGGCTCGAAGGATTCCAACCAAAGGTTGGCCCTATATCGTAGAGAGAAGATAAAAAAACCCTTGATTTTTCTCTTTCCCCTCCCCCTTTTCCCTTTTTCAGAAAATCAGCTGGGTATGGGAGAAAATCTATTTTTCTCTCCCCTGTTTATACCCCTTAGATACTTGGGCCTTGTTGCGCCACACGTCCGCTTTTCTCGGGTCTGATTTTGTCCCAAATTAATTAAATTTTATCCCGATTCAAGTTCAATATATTTTTATTTGAATTAAATAGAACTAAATTTATATTATTTTCCACTTTTCGCAATCAATTCCCGACCGTGTTTATTTTGGTCACGCGACCACCGATCGCCATGTGAAATGTAAAAAATTTGATTATCTCAAAATTCAATGAAAATTGACTAGACAACTAGATTTCGCGAGACGAATCCAAAGGTGAGATCTATTTCATCATTCAAGTTCTAGAAAAATTTGTGTTTTTAACTCGTACTGGAGTAACTAATTACAATTTTCCCCTTTTGCATAAAAATTAAAATTTTTCCTGGGTTTTACACTTTGATTTCCATGCAATCTTCTAATTAACCCTAGAAAGTGCGGTATTGAATTAGGGTTTAGGGTTAATTTTGGGCGTTAATTGAATTAAAGTGTTTAATTTGAATTATATTATGGCTCATGTTTGAATAATATGTTTGGATTTCATATGTAAATATAGAGAATTAGAGGGCTAAAGTGGAAAGAAGAAAAAGAAATGTGAAAAGACAAAAAGAGAAAAATCAGCAATGTAAACCACCATCCCAACGGTGGCCAATGTCAAAAAGACAACAAAGGATGCTGCAAGGCAAAAATCTAGAGAACCAGCACCGTCCGTACGTTGGTGGTGGTGTCCGAATGGTGGCCAAAATCGACTTAAGAGATGTTTTTCCACCATAGGTCCATTCATGCAACAAGAGTGCTCCTATTGGCTAGCTTCTTTCAATCAAATTTACCCCTCCCCTTAGGCATAGATGGGCTTGCTTTGAAGACATTTGAAGCCATGTTCTTTTCCATTTCATTGGAAGACCAAGAAAAGAAAAGAGAGGAAGGAAAAGAGAGAAATACCCTACATCCCTAAGCTAATCTTTCTTCTACATTTCTTATGTTCTTTTCTACTTGGAGGGTTAACCCCCCTCACTCTTTTGCCCTAATTTGGTAATAAGAGTGGGTGTGTTTCAACTATTCTTTGGAGAAGGACTTGTGTTTATTTTGTATTTTTGTTGTCATAGGATTCACTTATCCTTCTTTCTTGTCTATAGCAATGAGGAGTGAGTAGTCTTTCTTTTACTCTTTAATGAATGGTGAATCTATGCGTAATATTGTTTGACAAATGAAAATATCGATGTTTTATTTATGCTTTAATGTTTATACCTCCCTTAAATAGTGGATGGTTCTCATTTATGTTCTATGCTATGTATTACTATAATTTAAGTTATGCTCATGGTTACAAGTACCGAGATAGACTTATTGCTATTTATCATTTCATCTATGCTCTATTATGTACTTTATGCATGATACAATGATGCATGTAGTTGGAATTTATGTAACAGTCAGGAGATTGGTTATAGACAGGTTAAGTCTTGCCATAGCCAATACTTTCTATTCAATGCATAAATCGGAACTCTATCTTCATTGATTCATAGACATGCAAATCGAAAAACCATAGTAAACATTTTGGATGGTTCACCTTCGACTTTACTATGGTTATTTGGTTGTTGTATGGTGCATACACCTTCCAGCTAACTTAAATTCAGACCTACTTTTGTTGTGATATGGTACAATATATATGTAAAACTCAAATTTATTTTTTTGTGAAAAAGGACAAAATGATAATTTGTCAGTACAGTATGGGTTGAAAACCCAAATTTTTTTAGAACTTGGAGGACAAAACAGAACTCACCGTTGGATTCATTTCACGAAATCTAGTTACTCAGTCAATTTTCGTCGAATTTTAAGACAGTTAGATTTTTCATGTTTTACAGGGCGATCATGTCGTGTGACCTAAAAACGAGACATAGAATTAAATTTTAAAAATTAGAAAATAATTTAAAGCTAGTTCAAATAAAAAAATTTTGAACTTAAACTAGGATGAAATTTATTCATTTCGAAATGAAATCAGACCCGAGAATGGAGAAAGTATGGCGCAATGNTTTTTTGAACTTAAACTAGGATGGAATTTATTCATTTCGAAATGAAATCAGACCCGAGAATGGAGAAAGTATGGCGCAATGAGGGCCAAGCATTCCAAGGGGCATAAATAGGGGAGAAAATAAGCTTTTCTCCCCATTTTCAGCTGGTTACGTTGAAGAAGAAGAGAGTGAAAGGAGGAGAAAAGATAGAGTTTTCAACTTTTCTCTACGATCTGCGGTTATCCATTAGTCGAAATCCTTTGGGCCAAGAATTAATGTTCATCTACGCGACGAGGACTACGACTACATACCAAAAATTATGGATTTCACCAAAGATTCAAAAATATAATTTTGTGAAAATCAAGAGTTAGAGCTTGATTTATGTTCTTGAAGTTTTCTACCATTGTTTTACGCTTCAAGAAGTAGGGTTCTTTTCCTAATTAGGTTTATTTTTCAGCGTAGGGTTCCATATGATATGGGTAGCATGACTTAAGATGAATTCTCTTGTTTAATGTACTCCTAGTGTAAATAAAGTGTGTAAATAAAGTGTGTGAAATGGGTATAGAAATATGCTAAACCAATTTTGCATGAATTGAGTTTGTAAAATTTACTTGTTTGGTAAATTCATGAAAAATATAGGTACTTGAAATGTGAGAAATAGGTATTAAGAATGGTTAAAATCAATTCTAGCATGAATTGGGTATGTAGAAATTACTTGTTGTGATTTCTTCAGAAATGTGATCATTTGGGCATAATATGTGTTACATAATTTTGTGCCTTGAAGGTGTTTGATAAAATGACTATTNATTTCTTCAGAAATGTAATCATTTGGGCATAATATGTGTTACATAATTTTGTGCCTTGAAGGTGTTTGATAAAATGACTATTTGGATTAAGCGTGTTATAACATGCTTAGAAATATATATATATGGAAAGGATAGAGTGTTAGAGATGTAATCTCATGTTTAGCACTTACCTATGATACTTGAAATGTGGGAAATGAGTATTAAGAATGGTTAAAATCAATTCTAGCATAAATTGGATATGTAGAAATTTCTTATTGGAATTTCTTAAGATATGTGATTATTTGGGCATAATAAGTGTTACATAATTTTGTGCCTTGAAGGTGTTTGATAAAATATCTATTTGGATTAAGTGTGTTATTTGCATTGATTATGTTATAACATGCTTGGAATTTGATATTGGTAGCTGTTGGTATATGCATATGATATATTGACATTGAGGTTGTTTATGGTGGTTATATGCTTATGACGTAATTTACCATGGAACAAGGGTTATTGGATATTGAATTGTTCATAATGTACTCATGACATATTGAACATGATATTGTAATTGCAATTGAGATCCTAATTGCATAGTGACATGAAATGCGATTGTACATTTATAGTGCATATGCACGGGTAGTATCACATTTATGGGCGTTTGATAGGAGTGTGGGTGTGTGTGCATGGTTTGATCAAACACCATTCTTGGTGAATGATATGTGGGCTCGAGATAGTTGGACCGTGGTTCAATTGAGTCGCACAGTTTGCATAGAAAATAGGGTCGGGGTTAGCAAGAAGGGCTAGATTCTCCTTTGGGTGCAAGATCCAGTGATTCGGATACACACTCCATTGTTATTGAGTCCATAAAGTGTGTTGGCGTATAAGGAGCCGTTGGTGGAAGTCCATTAATGTCGTGTCGATTGGGTGCTCGTTGGTGTGAGTCCTTAAATACCCACCCTAAGAAAGACCCGGGATTTAATAAGATCATTGGATGTGTAACATCAATGGTGGGGGATTGGAATGCCCAAATTCATATTCATGGCATTGCATGAGTTGAGGGAGCTGGTAAAAGCTCAGGTTGAGTTGCATGTATGAGTTTCATCTCATATCATGAAATGACATTGAGGATTCCATTGTTGAATTGTATATTATTGAATGAAGTCATTGTTGCTTGTTAATTGCATGTTAGCATTTCATATGCATCTAGGTTAGGGAGTAGCCTCTTTAGGAGATACCTTATTGAGCGTGGCTCATCCTTTATGGGGACAATATTTCAGGTGCAAGACATGTGCCGGTGGATGGCTCCCATTCGGGCCCTCATTGATGCTGAAAAGTCAAAATGTGGCTTTTAAACCATGCTTTTGTAAAACTAAGATGTCGACAATTTCAGCTTTTTTGTTTTAAAGTTCCAATAGATAACTCCTAGTGGATTCGACTTTAGACTTTACTAAGAATATTACAACTTGACCACTTGGATGTATGATTAAGATCAATTTAAATTTTTGGCACCGTTGTCGGGGAGATATAGTAGTTTGAAAAGGAATAGGGAAGTTGTCTAGTTTGTGTTGTTTAAGTATGTTAAGTCATCAATAGGGTCTGCAAATCAGTCTAGTCCTTCATCTTCACCTTCTTCACCTCTTTCATTATCACAAACATCTTTAGACTCTTTTGAATTAAGCGTGACTAATAATAATTGAAGAGAACAAGAGGTGGTTCATAATTCTAGATCTTTGATCGAATATTTGCATCCTACACGCACTAGTGTCCCCTCATGTTTTGTTTTTCCTACAAATACTCTAAATTTTAATATCAAAGTAGGGATAATACACCTTTTCCCATAGTTTCATGGTCTTGAGTTTGAAAATCCTTATTTTCACATGAAAGAATTTGAGGAAGTATGTGGTGCATTACAAGATAATTTTGAAATGGTCCATTTGAAATTTTTTCCTTTTTTTTTTAAGAATAAAACTAAATAGTGACTAAATTCTTTGAAACCTCAATCCATTCTAAGTTGACAAGTCTTACAAATTGAATTTTTAAAGAAAATTTTCCCTATACATTGCCCCAATGCATTGAGACGTCAAATTATAAATTTTTGTGTGAAAGGGGGAGAAACTTTTTACTAGTGTTGGGAGAGATTTAAGGATATTCTCCGAGCTTGCCCACATCATGCATTTGAGAGTTGGACGCTAGTTGATTTCTTTTATGATATCATTCCCTCTTCTTGCATCAGTTCATAGAAATATGGCCTAGGGAGAATTCATGGGAAAGAATCTCAATGAGGCATTTGAATTTTTTGATACCATTTTTGAGAGTTCTTAAATGTAGGACTCGACCTAACCAAACATTGTTGAAACCAAACCATCCACATCCCAAGGAGGGAAAGATGTGTTAAAATGGGACGATGACCTAAGGGCCAGAATGACTACTCTGTCTTAAAAGCTAGATGCTCTAGAGATGAAAAAGGTCAATGAAATTTCTATTGTGTATCCTACTAATAAGTTGTTTTTGAGCTTTTTCAGGACATCCTATAGGGGAGTGTCCCACCATCCCAGCATTTGAGGAAGTGCTTGACTTTTTTTGTCAACCCTAATCTCCGACCATGATTCCGGTTATGAGAATGGCTTATACGGTTAGGTGAGTGTCACTTTCCCTCGGATGTCATGCAAGAAATGGGGTGAACATGTGTGTGGATGAAAATGTTTGTGTGTGTGTACAAAAGTGCTCTCCAAGCATAGAGAGACTTTCGAGTGTCATGTTTTACTTGGAATGGGTATTCTAAGATCGTCTCCTTAGGGAAGGAAGGTGAATTGGATGAAGGTGATTTGGTAAAATTGAAAAGTGTAAAATCTTTTGAGTTTGAGTTTTGGAGAGAGTGAAGATTGGTTATAGAAATGCAATAAAAACAAGGTTGGCTAATTTGAAGAGGTCATTCCAATGAGAATGTCAAATCAACTTGAATTATTCAACCAACAGTGNAAAATCTTTTGAGTTTGAGTTTTGGAGAGAGTGAAGATTGGTTATAGAAATGCAATAAAAACAAGGTTGGCTAATCTGAAGAGGTCATTCCAATGAGAATGTCAAATCAACTTGAATTATTCAACCAACAGTGCCTAGGTGCTTGATTGATTTGTAGGAAGTGAGGGATCAATGTAGAATGTAGGCTCAAGGATACCCCGTGACAAGCCTATGGTGTATCAAGAGCTCAAAACCACATCTGCACTCAACCTAGTCAAACTAAACACTTTACATTACGAGGTAGAATGGAAAAGAGTTGATTTAGCATACTCAAGAGGAAGTTCCCCTTGGATTAGCCAACATAAAGCTTAGCTACTCATGGTTAAAGTAAAAACATTCATGATGTAAAGAGACATGTAAAAGAAATGGAAATGAAAATGAGTTGAGAATGAAACTAAGAACATATATTAAAGCTAGGAAGAAGTAAACTACAAAGAGAAATTCATTTCATACCAAAATGAAGAAGTTGCAAAGCATAACCAGCAAAAAATGTAAGAGTGCAAGAACAATAGATTAAACTTGAAATAAAGGAGATTACAAGGCAAGAAACAAAGATTAAAAGAGTCTTATAGTTTGTTACAAGTGAAATGGGTAAAGAAATTGTAAAAATTAAAGTTTTCTCTCTCTAAAACTATGTCTTCTACCTTGGGAGCTTCTCTCTCTAAAAATGTTGAACTATGATGTCTAAGTGGTAGAGAGTAGTCTCCATTTCGTCCATGGAGCATATGGTCTGTAATGTGGGAGAGTTTCTATCATTGGAAGAGGTTTGGACACCCACACAAGCAAGGTGCAGACATGCCTACACTCCCTTGCCACTTTGTCAGCCTCTCTCCTTCTCTCTCCTCTTCTTCCAAGTCAGGCCTTTGTATAAGAAATGGCATGGTTGTATGTGGAACATGTCAGGGTAGGTGTGGGAAAAGTGTAGGTGGGCCCTCCAAGCAGTTGGAGTTGAGTTGTAGAGTTTTAGGTATTTTTCAGCAAAACCTACCAGTAGGTCGATGGCCAAACCTACCGATAGGTTTTACTCTAGTAGCCAAAAACTTTCGAAAGGTTAGCGGTAGAACCAACTCCAGTACACAAAACTTGCCAGTAGTTTTATGGGCAAAGCTACCAGTAGGTTTTTACTTGTTTTTCTCAAATCTTGGTCTTTTCACCTTCCAATCCATCGTCAAGCCTCCCCTTCATCTCCATTGATCTTAAGCACTACAATGGGGACTTAACTCATGTCATTTCCAAATCTTTGCATGCAAACACACCAAAACCTCATTAATTGTAGAAATATTGCAATTCCTCCCATTTCACCACAAAAACAAGTATAAAAAGGGTGCAAATGTGTACATAATGTGCTAATCAGGAAGTCTTGATGGAACAATCTAATGTCATTTCCAACTTTAACAAGCCCTATTTCAATCTATATTCTGAGACCTATAACCCAAGGTGGTAGAATAACACAAATTTTAGCTAGAGAAACACAAAGCCTGTAGGTCAGCAACTAGGTCTACCTGCACCACAACCTCAGACTCTGTAGCTATATCAGCCTTACTAACTCCCACATAAAAGAAGTTTGGAAGATACAATGAATCAATTCATTTTGACTCAAATGAGTTTCAATACACAATCTACTCAGGTATTCAATGATGTCAAAGCTCAAACATCACAAAATATTAAGGATATTAAAACTCATTTAGCTATGTTGACCCATTCTTTGAGCACATTGAAGAAGAAAAAATTCCCATCTTAACCTAAATCTCTATAGGGTCAAACCCAAGCTAATGTCATATCCTTTGAACCTTCTCCAAGCCATGTCCAAGCAATTACCACACTGAGACGTGGTAAAGTGATTGACAAGGCCATCAAAGCCAAAACTTTTGAGCTAGTAGCTGAGTCAATCCCTGTTAATAAACCAGTTGAGTCTAAACCAATTGTTCAAAAGAAAACAAAACTACTTGATGAAAAAAGACAAAGCAAATCCTGTTCCTTTATCTTTTCCTCAACGAGTTAAGAAACCTCAGTCATTGAACAATCATGCTTAAATCTTTGAGTTGTTTAAGCAAGTGAAGACTAAAATTCCCCTATTGGATGCAATCAAGCAAGTCCCATCACATGCCAAGTTTTTTAAAGACCTTTGCACAGTGAAAAGAAGAATTAATGTACAAAAAAGAGCATTTTTGACTAAATAGGTTAGTGCTTTTGCACAAGGCCCACCTAAAGTACAAAGATCATGGGAGTTCCACAGTTTCATGCGTAATTGGAACCTTCAGAATTGAGTAAGCTTTACTTGATCTTGGAGTTAGTGTCAATTACTCTCGTATACAATCTATGAGCAGTTAGGGTTCGAAGATTTGAAACATACAAATGCTATATTGCAGTTGGTTAACCAATATGCAAAAATTTCATAAGGAGTTGTTGAGGATGTGATTGTTCAGGTTGATAAGTTTTATTTTCCTACGGATTTTATTGTTTTGGATACTCAGCCAGTTTTGTTTGTCTTTACACAAATTCCTGTCATTTTGGTCGTCGGTTCCTTGCCACATCAAATGCATTGATTAATTATAGGAATGAAATCATGAAAATTTCATTTCATAACATGACATTGGAATTAAATATGTTTGATATTGCTAAGCAACCAAGGCAGGAGGAAGATTTGGAAGAAGTGAATTGCATTAAGTCATTAACTTAGAAATTGTTTGAAAATGCTTATAATAAAAACAAGTCACATGCATTGTTAGAGTCCGTACATAATGTTGAGTCTATTCTAAAAATGTCCATTGTTGGAACATGGGTTCCAAAATTTAAAGAGTTATCACCCAGAGGAACAAAGTCTATTAAATCTAATGTCATGGCTCCCAAGCTAGAGTTGAAACCTCTTCCAACTGACTTGAAATATGTCTTTTTATGCGACGATGAAACTTATCCAGTGGTGGTAACTTCAAAGTTGTCAAAATCTCAGGAAATTCAATTGATAAGAGTCATAAAAAATCATCAATGTGCAATTGGTTGGACAGTAGCCGATATTTTGGGAATAAGTCCTCTTCTCTTTACTCATTGTATATAATTGGAAGAAGTGCTTAAAAGTCCACATATTAAGGAAGTTGTTTGGGCTGAAGTACTTAAATTGTTAGATGCTAGTATTATATACCCTATATTTGATAGTAAATGGGTCAGCCCTACACAAGTAGTACCTAAAAAGTCTAGTGTCACGATAGTGAGAAATCAAGAAAATAAATTAGTCCCTATGAGTATAGTTACTGGTTGGTGTATGTGTATCGACAGTGGAAACTAAATTCTCTTATCAGAAAAAACCATTTTTCTCTACCATTTCTAGACTAAGTTCTGGAAAGGATAGCTAGACATACATTTTATTTTTTTTAGATGGGTACTCTGGCTACAACCAAATTGAAATAGCAATTGATGACAAGGAGAAAGCCACTTTTACATATCCTTTTGGCACTTTTGCTTATAAAATAATTCCATTTGGATTGTGTAACTCTCCAGCTACTTTTCAGCATTGTATATTAAGTACTTTTTGTGGCATGGTGGAAGAATTTTTAGAAATGTTATGGATGATTTTTCTATATATGATAATTCATTTGAATTGTGTCTAGAAAATCTTGAAAAAGTCCTTACTTTGTGTGAGGAGACAAATCTTGTTTTGAATTGGGAAAAATGTCATTTTATGGTTATACAAGACATTGTTTTAGGTCAAGTTGTTTATGCTGAAGGAATTAAATTTTATAATTCAAAAATTGATTTGATAGAAAATCTCCTTCCACCAAAGACTATAAAAGATGTTCGATCCTTCCTAGGTCATGTAAGATTCTACAGAAGATTCATTAAAGTTTTCTATTTGATATCCAGACCAATGTGTAATCTTCTATGTCAAGATGCACAATTTTATTGGAATGTAGCATGCCAAACAACATTTGATAAACTTAAGAGCATGCTTATCTCTGCACCAATTATGCAACCTCCTGACTAATCCTTACCTTTTGAATTAATGTTTGATACTAGTAATTGTGTTGTAGGAACTGCCTTAGAATAAAGGAAAGATAACAGACCTTATGTGATTTACTACACAAGTAAAATTTTGAATGATGCACAGATGAATTTTTTCACAATAGAAAAGAAACTACTTGCTGTAGTATTTGCTTTAGATAAATTCAGATCATATGTAGTTGGATCCTCAATTGTTGTATTTATTGATTACGTAGCTTTGAAGTACCTACTCACGAAGAAGGATGCTAAGACACATCTCCTCCGATGGATACTGTTATTTCAAGAATTTGATCTTATTATCAAAGAAAAGAAGAGAGTTGAAAATGTGGTAGCTGATCATCTGTCAAAGCTGAATTATGATAAAAAAGAGGAGCTAGTATTGATCAAAAAAAATTTTCCTAATGAGAAATTGTGTACAATAACTGAGGTACAACAGTATGTAGATATAGCCAACTACTTGGCCATAGATACCATTCCTTTTCACTATACCTTAGCTGACGAACAAAATTTTTTAAGAGAGGTACACAATTTTTTTGCCATTCTAGAGCCTGTAGTGGGAATTTTTCTTTAAAGAAAATCGCTGCTAAAATTTTGTAGTGTGAATTTTACTAGCCCACTCTTTTTAAAGATGTACATGTTTTCTATCTAAATTGTGGTCGATGTCAAAGGTTGAGAAGTATTTCAAAAAGAAATATGCTACCCTTAAACCCTGTTTTGATTATTGAAATTTTTTATTGTTGGGATATCGATTTTATGGGACCATTCCCTTCCTCCTTTGGATATCCGTATATTTTGGTTGCTATTGATTATGTTAGAAGATAGGTTGAGGCAATTTTGTGTCGAAATCATGATCACTGCACTGTGATTAGATTTTTAAAAGAAAATATTTTGTTTAGATTTGAAATTTCTTCAGTTATTATATATGATGGGGATGCACATTTTTACAACAAATATTTCGAAAATCTAATGAAAAAATATTTGATTTTATACAAAGTATATGCCCCTTATCAACCTCAGACAAGTGGACAAGTAGAATTAGCCAATAGGGAGATAAAACATATTTTGGACAAAATGGTTAACCCAGACTACAAATATTGGTCCTTGAGGTTGACTAATGCTGTTTGGGCATACTACATTGCGTATAAAACCATTTTGGGAATGTCTTTTTNTGTCATTTCCAACTTTAACAAGCCCTATTTCAATCTATATTCTGAGACCTATAACCCAAGGTGGTAGAATAACACAAATTTTAGCTAGAGAAACACAAAGCCTGTAGGTCAGCAACTAGGTCTACCTGCACCACAACCTCAGACTCTGTAGCTATATCAGCCTTACTAACTCCCACATAAAAGAAGTTTGGAAGATACAATGAATCAATTCATTTTGACTCAAATGAGTTTCAATACACAATCTACTCAGGTATTCAATGATGTCAAAGCTCAAACATCACAAAATATTAAGGATATTAAAACTCATTTAGCTATGTTGACCCATTCTTTGAGCACATTGAAGAAGAAAAAATTCCCATCTTAACCTAAATCTCTATAGGGTCAAACCCAAGCTAATGTCATATCCTTTGAACCTTCTCCAAGCCATGTCCAAGCAATTACCACACTGAGACGTGGTAAAGTGATTGACAAGGCCATCAAAGCCAAAACTTTTGAGCTAGTAGCTGAGTCAATCCCTGTTAATAAACCAGTTGAGTCTAAACCAATTGTTCAAAAGAAAACAAAACTACTTGATGAAAAAAGACAAAGCAAATCCTGTTCCTTTATCTTTTCCTCAACGAGTTAAGAAACCTCAGTCATTGAACAATCATGCTTAAATCTTTGAGTTGTTTAAGCAAGTGAAGACTAAAATTCCCCTATTGGATGCAATCAAGCAAGTCCCATCACATGCCAAGTTTTTTAAAGACCTTTGCACAGTGAAAAGAAGAATTAATGTACAAAAAAGAGCATTTTTGACTAAATAGGTTAGTGCTTTTGCACAAGGCCCACCTAAAGTACAAAGATCATGGGAGTTCCACAGTTTCATGCGTAATTGGAACCTTCAGAATTGAGTAAGCTTTACTTGATCTTGGAGTTAGTGTCAATTACTCTCGTATACAATCTATGAGCAGTTAGGGTTCGAAGATTTGAAACATACAAATGCTATATTGCAGTTGGTTAACCAATATGCAAAAATTTCATAAGGAGTTGTTGAGGATGTGATTGTTCAGGTTGATAAGTTTTATTTTCCTACGGATTTTATTGTTTTGGATACTCAGCCAGTTTTGTTTGTCTTTACACAAATTCCTGTCATTTTGGTCGTCGGTTCCTTGCCACATCAAATGCATTGATTAATTATAGGAATGAAATCATGAAAATTTCATTTCATAACATGACATTGGAATTAAATATGTTTGATATTGCTAAGCAACCAAGGCAGGAGGAAGATTTGGAAGAAGTGAATTGCATTAAGTCATTAACTTAGAAATTGTTTGAAAATGCTTATAATAAAAACAAGTCACATGCATTGTTAGAGTCCGTACATAATGTTGAGTCTATTCTAAAAATGTCCATTGTTGGAACATGGGTTCCAAAATTTAAAGAGTTATCACCCAGAGGAACAAAGTCTATTAAATCTAATGTCATGGCTCCCAAGCTAGAGTTGAAACCTCTTCCAACTGACTTGAAATATGTCTTTTTATGCGACGATGAAACTTATCCAGTGGTGGTAACTTCAAAGTTGTCAAAATCTCAGGAAATTCAATTGATAAGAGTCATAAAAAATCATCAATGTGCAATTGGTTGGACAGTAGCCGATATTTTGGGAATAAGTCCTCTTCTCTTTACTCATTGTATATAATTGGAAGAAGTGCTTAAAAGTCCACATATTAAGGAAGTTGTTTGGGCTGAAGTACTTAAATTGTTAGATGCTAGTATTATATACCCTATATTTGATAGTAAATGGGTCAGCCCTACACAAGTAGTACCTAAAAAGTCTAGTGTCACGATAGTGAGAAATCAAGAAAATAAATTAGTCCCTATGAGTATAGTTACTGGTTGGTGTATGTGTATCGACAGTGGAAACTAAATGCTCTTATCAGAAAAAACCATTTTTCTCTACCATTTCTAGACTAAGTTCTGGAAAGGATAGCTAGACATACATTTTATTTTTTTTAGATGGGTACTCTGGCTACAACCAAATTGAAATAGCAATTGATGACAAGGAGAAAGCCACTTTTACATATCCTTTTGGCACTTTTGCTTATAAAATAATTCCATTTGGATTGTGTAACTCTCCAGCTACTTTTCAGCATTGTATATTAAGTACTTTTTGTGGCATGGTGGAAGAATTTTTAGAAATGTTATGGATGATTTTTCTATATATGATAATTCATTTGAATTGTGTCTAGAAAATCTTGAAAAAGTCCTTACTTTGTGTGAGGAGACAAATCTTGTTTTGAATTGGGAAAAATGTCATTTTATGGTTATACAAGACATTGTTTTAGGTCAAGTTGTTTATGCTGAAGGAATTAAATTTTATAATTCAAAAATTGATTTGATAGAAAATCTCCTTCCACCAAAGACTATAAAAGATGTTCGATCCTTCCTAGGTCATGTAAGATTCTACAGAAGATTCATTAAAGTTTTCTATTTGATATCCAGACCAATGTGTAATCTTCTATGTCAAGATGCACAATTTTATTGGAATGTAGCATGCCAAACAACATTTGATAAACTTAAGAGCATGCTTATCTCTGCACCAATTATGCAACCTCCTGACTAATCCTTACCTTTTGAATTAATGTTTGATACTAGTAATTGTGTTGTAGGAACTGCCTTAGAATAAAGGAAAGATAACAGACCTTATGTGATTTACTACACAAGTAAAATTTTGAATGATGCACAGATGAATTTTTTCACAATAGAAAAGAAACTACTTGCTGTAGTATTTGCTTTAGATAAATTCAGATCATATGTAGTTGGATCCTCAATTGTTGTATTTATTGATTACGTAGCTTTGAAGTACCTACTCACGAAGAAGGATGCTAAGACACATCTCCTCCGATGGATACTGTTATTTCAAGAATTTGATCTTATTATCAAAGAAAAGAAGAGAGTTGAAAATGTGGTAGCTGATCATCTGTCAAAGCTGAATTATGATAAAAAAGAGGAGCTAGTATTGATCAAAATTTTTTTTCCTAATGAGAAATTGTGTACAATAACTGAGGTACAACAGTATGTAGATATAGCCAACTACTTGGCCATAGATACCATTCCTTTTCACTATACCTTAGCTGACGAACAAAAATTTTTAAGAGAGGTACGCAATTTTTTTGCCATTCTAGAGCCTGTAGTGGGAATTTTTCTTTAAAGAAAATCGCTGCTAAAATTTTGTAGTGTGAATTTTACTAGCCCACTCTTTTTAAAGATGTACATGTTTTCTATCTAAATTGTGGTCGATGTCAAAGGTTGAGAAGTATTTCAAAAAGAAATATGCTACCCTTAAACCCTGTTTTGATTATTGAAATTTTTTATTGTTGGGATATCGATTTTATGGGACCATTCCCTTCCTCCTTTGGATATCCGTATATTTTGGTTGCTATTGATTATGTTAGAAGATAGGTTGAGGCAATTTTGTGTCGAAATCATGATCACTGCACTGTGATTAGATTTTTAAAAGAAAATATTTTGTTTAGATTTGAAATTTCTTCAGTTATTATATATGATGGGGATGCACATTTTTACAACAAATATTTCGAAAATCTAATGAAAAAATATTTGATTTTATACAAAGTATATGCCCCTTATCAACCTCAGACAAGTGGACAAGTAGAATTAGCCAATAGGGAGATAAAACATATTTTGGACAAAATGGTTAACCCAGACTACAAATATTGGTCCTTGAGGTTGACTAATGCTGTTTGGGCATACTACATTGCGTATAAAACCATTTTGGGAATGTCTTTTTATCGGCTGATTTACCATGTCACTTACTTGTGGAATGGGAACATCGAGCATATTGGGCAATAAAAAATGATGAATTTTGATATAGACAAAGAAAATGCCTCTTGCACACTTCAAATTAGTGAATTGAAAGAGCTGAAAAATGAAGCATATGAAAATGCAAAAATTGCCAAGGCCAGAATGAAGATTTTTCTTGATAAAAACATTTTGCGAAAGTTTTTTGTACCATCCCAAAAAATCCTATTATAAAACTAAAGGCTCAGCTTATTTCCTGGCAGGTTAAGGTCTAGGTGGACGGGTCCATATATTTTAAACAAGTTTTTGATCATGGGGCAGTTGAGATTGAAAACCCGTTAAGTGGCAATGTTTTCAAAATGAATGGTCAAAGGCTTAAGCCATATTATGATGGATTTGTTCAAAATGTGGATTCCATTAAGCTAATGGAACCAGAGTTTTTTTCTTGAAAAACTATTATGTGTTTCTTTGAAAAGAGTAGTATTGATTGTTTTTTTGTGGGTTTTGCACTATGGATGTGTTTCAATTCCATACCTTTTTCAATTGTCTTTGAATTATACCACATGATATTATACATTGAGGACAATGTTCAATTTTGGTTGGGGGAGGGAACAATCCATAACCATCTTTGTGATTGGTAAACGTTAAAGATCCGGATAGTGAGTCTTTTACAAATCTTTAAAATTTTTTTTCAAAATTTTTCAAAAAGTGGATGAAAAACTCTATTGGTATAGTCGTGGTGTGTTACACACATTCCCAATGTATGTGCACCATTTGATAATGTTAAAAGCAAGAGCGGTTAGAAAGAAAGAGTTAATTGAAAATCAACCAATACTCTTGTGCGGAAAAAGTTCATATGCTAAGCATCAGCGAGCAAGACGTCTTAGTGGGTGTGAAAGATGTGGTCGATTCATGCATATGAGGGAAATTTATCAGTGTTCTCAACCAATTTCTCACCTTATACTAGTCTAATGCTTACAAGATTGGTCAGTTCAGTTATCTATTGGAATAGGAAGAGTAAAATAAAAATCAAGCCTTTTCTGTAAATAGTTAGGAAGTAAAGGTATATTGGTGTTATTTTATGTGTTTTTGGTGTGTTTAATTTTAAATTTTAGAAAGTTGCATTTTTTATGTTTAAGTTGATACTTTAATGATGATTTGGGTTTATTAGGCAATTAATTGAGGAATTTTGAATTAATATGAAGTTGTATTTTAGGAAGCTGAATTGCCAGACTGCTTTCCTGCCAAAAACAAACAACCAACACCGTCTGGACAATGGTGGTGGCACCTGGACGGTAGTGCTCCTATAAAAGCAGACTGTTCATGAACCAGATCATCTTTTTCCCTTGCAGTAATTTTTCAAAAAAACAGAAACCCTCATTAGCTTTTCTCCTCAAATCTACCATACCCATCAGTTTTTCTTTGATTTCACTCTAATTAAACACTTACCCACTGCATTATACATACTTTTACTGATTGAAATCTTGTGAAGCCCACTTTCATCATGGGTCCAAGAAAAAATGCAATAGCTCACAAGGATGGTAGGTCTTTAAGCTGTCTAAGGCGAGGAGTCTCTCCACTGCCCCAATGATGCCACAAGAACCAGAGCATCCCCAAGTTCAAAATCAATTTGAAAAGCTATGTTTGATAATATTGAGCAACAAATTTGGTTTGATAGGCATTTCTTATTCAAAACTATCATTATTGAAAGACCTGTTATCTATGAGGATTTGAGCACATCAGGGTTAGATATAATTTAGCAGCACGGTTGGTTTGATTATATGAAAAAAGTGGGTACTACATATGAATGTTTAGTGTAGGAATTCTACTGTAATGCTGAGGTTACTAGAGTTAGAAACTTATCTGCATAGGTTAGGGGGTTAAATTTCAAGTTATAGTGTCTACTAATGCTGATCACTTAAAACATATTAGGAGACACCCTGATGCCCAATACTTGTTGAATCTATTACCTCGCATGTTTGATGTTGGGATTGAGTTGACTGGCATTCCGAATTATGTCTGGGGTAGGCCCAATAAATACATTAAGTAGGGTGATTTAACTGATAAATATCAAATTTTGAACCTGATCACTGTAAATAATTTACTACCCCAATCCTAGAAAGATCTAGTCTACACTTAAAGAATGAGACACATATTGACTTGCCAACTCTAATTATAGATCAAATTATTATGACAGTGAAAAATAAGAAACCCTCACTCCCTTTTGCTGTGTTAGTGTCTAATTTATGTAGATAGAAAGGGTGATATCAGATTCATCATGGCCTACCGTGGAGCATCTGGAACCATTAGACAAGACCTCATTGAAAANGTGATACTAGTAATTGTGTTGTAGGAACTGCCTTAGAATAAAGGAAAGATAACAGACCTTATGTGATTTACTACACAAGTAAAATTTTGAATGATGCACAGATGAATTTTNTTGATACTAGTAATTGTGTTGTAGGAACTGCCTTAGAATAAAGGAAAGATAAGAGACCTTATGTGATTTACTACACAAGTAAAATTTTGAATGATGCACAGATGAATTTTTTCACAATAGAAAAGAAACTACTTGCTGTAGTATTTGCTTTAGATAAATTCAGATCATATGTAGTTGGATCCTCAATTGTTGTATTTATTGATTACGTAGCTTTGAAGTACCTACTCACGAAGAAGGATGCTAAGACACATCTCCTCCGATGGATACTGTTATTTCAAGAATTTGATCTTATTATCAAAGAAAAGAAGAGAGTTGAAAATGTGGTAGCTGATCATCTGTCAAAGCTGAATTATGATAAAAAAGAGGAGCTAGTATTGATCAAAAAAAATTTTCCTAATGAGAAATTGTGTACAATAACTGAGGTACAACAGTATGTAGATATAGCCAACTACTTGGCCATAGATACCATTCCTTTTCACTATACCTTAGCTGACGAACAAAAATTTTTAANTTTTTTTTCCTAATGAGAAATTGTGTACAATAACTGAGGTACAACAGTATGTAGATATAGCCAACTACTTGGCCATAGATACCATTCCTTTTCACTATACCTTAGCTGACGAACAAAAATTTTTAAGAGAGGTNAAAATTTTCCTAATGAGAAATTGTGTACAATAACTGAGGTACAACAGTATGTAGATATAGCCAACTACTTGGCCATAGATACCATTCCTTTTCACTATACCTTAGCTGACGAACAAAAATTTTTAAGAGAGGTACACAATTTTTTTGCCATTCTAGAGCCTGTAGTGGGAATTTTTCTTTAAAGAAAATCGCTGCTAAAATTTTGTAGTGTGAATTTTACTAGCCCACTCTTTTTAAAGATGTACATGTTTTCTATCTAAATTGTGGTCGATGTCAAAGGTTGAGAAGTATTTCAAAAAGAAATATGCTACCCTTAAACCCTGTTTTGATTATTGAAATTTTTTATTGTTGGGATATCGATTTTATGGGACCATTCCCTTCCTCCTTTGGATATCCGTATATTTTGGTTGCTATTGATTATGTTAGAAGATAGGTTGAGGCAATTTTGTGTCGAAATCATGATCACTGCACTGTGATTAGATTTTTAAAAGAAAATATTTTGTTTAGATTTGAAATTTCTTCAGTTATTATATATGATGGGGATGCACATTTTTACAACAAATATTTCGAAAATCTAATGAAAAAATATTTGATTTTATACAAAGTATATGCCCCTTATCAACCTCAGACAAGTGGACAAGTAGAATTAGCCAATAGGGAGATAAAACATATTTTGGACAAAATGGTTAACCCAGACTACAAATATTGGTCCTTGAGGTTGACTAATGCTGTTTGGGCATACTACATTGCGTATAAAACCATTTTGGGAATGTCTTTTATCGGCTGATTTACCATGTCACTTACTTGTGGAATGGGAACATCGAGCATATTGGGCAATAAAAAATGATGAATTTTGATATAGACAAAGAAAATGCCTCTTGCACACTTCAAATTAGTGAATTGAAAGAGCTGAAAAATGAAGCATATGAAAATGCAAAAATTGCCAAGGCCAGAATGAAGATTTTTCTTGATAAAAACATTTTGCGAAAGTTTTTTGTACCATCCCAAAAAATCCTATTATAAAACTAAAGGCTCAGCTTATTTCCTGGCAGGTTAAGGTCTAGGTGGACGGGTCCATATATTTTAAACAAGTTTTTGATCATGGGGCAGTTGAGATTGAAAACCCGTTAAGTGGCAATGTTTTCAAAATGAATGGTCAAAGGCTTAAGCCATATTATGATGGATTTGTTCAAAATGTGGATTCCATTAAGCTAATGGAACCAGAGTTTTTTTCTTGAAAAACTATTATGTGTTTCTTTGAAAAGAGTAGTATTGATTGTTTTTTTGTGGGTTTTGCACTATGGATGTGTTTCAATTCCATACCTTTTTCAATTGTCTTTGAATTATACCACATGATATTATACATTGAGGACAATGTTCAATTTTGGTTGGGGGAGGGAACAATCCATAACCATCTTTGTGATTGGTAAACGTTAAAGATCCGGATAGTGAGTCTTTTACAAATCTTTAAAATTTTTTTTCAAAATTTTTCAAAAAGTGGATGAAAAACTCTATTGGTATAGTCGTGGTGTGTTACACACATTCCCAATGTATGTGCACCATTTGATAATGTTAAAAGCAAGAGCGGTTAGAAAGAAAGAGTTAATTGAAAATCAACCAATACTCTTGTGCGGAAAAAGTTCATATGCTAAGCATCAGCGAGCAAGACGTCTTAGTGGGTGTGAAAGATGTGGTCGATTCATGCATATGAGGGAAATTTATCAGTGTTCTCAACCAATTTCTCACCTTATACTAGTCTAATGCTTACAAGATTGGTCAGTTCAGTTATCTATTGGAATAGGAAGAGTAAAATAAAAATCAAGCCTTTTCTGTAAATAGTTAGGAAGTAAAGGTATATTGGTGTTATTTTATGTGTTTTTGGTGTGTTTAATTTTAAATTTTAGAAAGTTGCATTTTTTATGTTTAAGTTGATACTTTAATGATGATTTGGGTTTATTAGGCAATTAATTGAGGAATTTTGAATTAATATGAAGTTGTATTTTAGGAAGCTGAATTGCCAGACTGCTTTCCTGCCAAAAACAAACAACCAACACCGTCTGGACAATGGTGGTGGCACCTGGACGGTAGTGCTCCTATAAAAGCAGACTGTTCATGAACCAGATCATCTTTTTCCCTTGCAGTAATTTTTCAAAAAAACAGAAACCCTCATTAGCTTTTCTCCTCAAATCTACCATACCCATCAGTTTTTCTTTGATTTCACTCTAATTAAACACTTACCCACTGCATTATACATACTTTTACTGATTGAAATCTTGTGAAGCCCACTTTCATCATGGGTCCAAGAAAAAATGCAATAGCTCACAAGGATGGTAGGTCTTTAAGCTGTCTAAGGCGAGGAGTCTCTCCACTGCCCCAATGATGCCACAAGAACCAGAGCATCCCCAAGTTCAAAATCAATTTGAAAAGCTATGTTTGATAATATTGAGCAACAAATTTGGTTTGATAGGCATTTCTTATTCAAAACTATCATTATTGAAAGACCTGTTATCTATGAGGATTTGAGCACATCAGGGTTAGATATAATTTAGCAGCACGGTTGGTTTGATTATATGAAAAAAGTGGGTACTACATATGAATGTTTAGTGTAGGAATTCTACTGTAATGCTGAGGTTACTAGAGTTAGAAACTTATCTGCATAGGTTAGGGGGTTAAATTTCAAGTTATAGTGTCTACTAATGCTGATCACTTAAAACATATTAGGAGACACCCTGATGCCCAATACTTGTTGAATCTATTACCTCGCATGTTTGATGTTGGGATTGAGTTGACTGGCATTCCGAATTATGTCTGGGGTAGGCCCAATAAATACATTAAGTAGGGTGATTTAACTGATAAATATCAAATTTTGAACCTGATCACTGTAAATAATTTACTACCCCAATCCTAGAAAGATCTAGTCTACACTTAAAGAATGAGACACATATTGACTTGCCAACTCTAATTATAGATCAAATTATTATGACAGTGAAAAATAAGAAACCCTCACTCCCTTTTGCTGTGTTAGTGTCTAATTTATGTAGATAGAAAGGGTGATATCAGATTCATCATGGCCTACCGTGGAGCATCTGGAACCATTAGACAAGACCTCATTGAAAAAGAGCCATAGAATCCAGGCAAAAGCACAGCGAGAAATACCACCTGAGCCATCAGTAGACCTATTTCAAGAAGGGGCATATTTCCAAGCCCCAGAAGAGCATTAGAAAGAATAGGAGGAGCAACCCTACATTCTGGTGATGATCAGACTGATAGGTAGGTTTTGTTGGGACTGGAGACAAGGATGACCTAATTTGATTAGAGAATGACCCAATATGAGAAGAACCAGAGAGAGATAATGAAGCTACTTGGGAGGAGATACGGTGTTGGCCACATCATTGTCAGCTTAGTCTGTTGGAGTCTCTTGCATATTCATACTCTTTCTACCTTTCTTAGACTCTTTATTTACCTTCCATTTTATGCACAGGTTTTTTTACTACTTTGGATATTTTTGGGAATTTACTTTTATGCTTTGGATGGTAGTTTAATTTTAGTTGATATAGTTAGTTTGTGTTTAGTTCAGTTAATTTGGATGGTACTATTTGCTATGTTAAGATGATTAGTTCATATGATTCAAAATAGGAATACATTGTCATCCCATTAATTTGCAAGTATAACCCTAACCGAATCACAAGGGATTTTCATACTCTATTTGTGCATTGTTGTTATATTTTCATGGAAAACTTACAATTTTGGGCAAATAATGATTTCTTATTTTGAAAAACTTTTTGAAATAACATATTCTTTTGTAAGGTTTACATATATAGTGGAGATGTGAAACCCTTGTGCAGATTTTGAACCTATCCTCCTTGAAGAGACTTTAACGCTTACTCAAGTAAGAATTTCAGTTCAACATAAGATTTCTTTGAATAATCTCATTAATCTTGTTTTGATTAGCACTGATTAAGTGATAGCATTCTCCTTTAAATAATTTCATTAATCTTGTCTGGAAAAGGATAGATTTTGAATCTCTTAGATGTTGTTTCTTAAACCCAACACCCTTGGCCACATTACAACCCTAATAAAGAACTTTTTTCATTCCAGAAGTTGTGTATATGTACTCTTCTCAATTATTCATTATAAGGGCGTGTTGATAATTTTTTTTGATGTAGTGTTGATATTTTTTCATGAGACTATGCCAAATTCTAATTTTATTCTAATAACCTCCTTTTGGAATGTTACATGTGCCATTACTTTGCTTTGTTTGCAATATTCTTATCACATGTAATTTTTTGAGTGATAGTCACTAAAACATGAGTGTGTTCTTTGCTGAGTGATTTTCAGGAAATGATTTGACATCGAAGCTAATTTTTGTACAACTTAGCTAAGGGCTATGATATTTCTTACGAAATCCAAACACACAAAAGTTTTTCATGAAAATATAATGAATAGTGTTATAAATGGTGTGTGTTACGCTTATAGTAAGGACAATGGAGTATTCTGGCATAAGGATGGAATGATGATTTAATTTTATGTGTGAAAAGTATGAATTAATTTATCTTAAATGTTGAAATTTGTAGGTAACTTCATTGAAAACCTTCACGAGATAAAACTCATCAACTAGGGATCACCTAAGGGTTTAACGGTTTGTTGTATAGGCAAAATGCAATCATGAAATCTATGAAAGTGATTTTGTAATTCATTTATTTATATTACTTGAGACTAGTAATATTTGGTTGGGGGTGTGATTAACCCTAGAAAGTGTGGTATTGAATTAGGGTTTAGGGTTAATTTTGTGCATTAATTGAATTATATTATGGCTAATGTTTGAATAATATGTTTTGTAGGGTTTCATATGTAAGTACAGAGAATTAGAAGGCTAAAGTACAAAGAAGGAGAAGATATGAGAAAACACCAAAAGAGAAAAATCAACAAGGTACCATTCGGGTGGTACAAACCACCATTCCAATAGTGGCCAAAGTCGAAAAGTCAATAAAGGAGGCTACAAGGCAAAAATCCAGAGAACCAACACCATACAAATGGTGGTGGTGGTGTTTAGACGATGGCCTAAACTGACTTAAGAGACGCTCTTCCTCCATTAGACCATTCATGCAAAAGGAGGGCTCCTATAGGCTAGCTTCTTTCAAATGAATTTACCCCTCCCCTTAGGCCTATAAATAGGCTTGCTTNATATTGAGCAACAAATTTGGTTTGATAGGCATTTCTTATTCAAAACTATCATTATTGAAAGACCTGTTATCTATGAGGATTTGAGCACATCAGGGTTAGATATAATTTAGCAGCACGGTTGGTTTGATTATATGAAAAAAGTGGGTACTACATATGAATGTTTAGTGTAGGAATTCTACTGTAATGCTGAGGTTACTAGAGTTAGAAACTTATCTGCATAGGTTAGGGGGTTAAATTTCAAGTTATAGTGTCTACTAATGCTGATCACTTAAAACATATTAGGAGACACCCTGATGCCCAATACTTGTTGAATCTATTACCTCGCATGTTTGATGTTGGGATTGAGTTGACTGGCATTCCGAATTATGTCTGGGGTAGGCCCAATAAATACATTAAGTAGGGTGATTTAACTGATAAATATCAAATTTTGAACCTGATCACTGTAAATAATTTATTACCCCAATCCTAGAAAGATCTAGTCTACACTTAAAGAATGAGACACATATTGACTTGCCAACTCTAATTATAGATCAAATTATTATGACAGTGAAAAATAAGAAACCCTCACTCCCTTTTGCTGTGTTAGTGTCTAATTTATGTAGATAGAAAGGGTGATATCAGATTCATCATGGCCTACCGTGGAGCATCTGGAACCATTAGACAAGACCTCATTGAAAAAGAGCCATAGAATCCAGGCAAAAGCACAGCGAGAAATACCACCTGAGCCATCAGTAGACCTATTTCAAGAAGGGGCATATTTCCAAGCCCCAGAAGAGCATTAGAAAGAATAGGAGGAGCAACCCTACATTCTGGTGATGATCAGACTGATAGGTAGGTTTTGTTGGGACTGGAGACAAGGATGACCTAATTTGATTAGAGAATGACCCAATATGAGAAGAACCAGAGAGAGATAATGAAGCTACTTGGGAGGAGATACGGTGTTGGCCACATCATTGTCAGCTTAGTCTGTTGGAGTCTCTTGCATATTCATACTCTTTCTACCTTTCTTAGACTCTTTATTTACCTTCCATTTTATGCACAGGTTTTTTTACTACTTTGGATATTTTTGGGAATTTACTTTTATGCTTTGGATGGTAGTTTAATTTTAGTTGATATAGTTAGTTTGTGTTTAGTTCAGTTAATTTGGATGGTACTATTTGCTATGTTAAGATGATTAGTTCATATGATTCAAAATAGGAATACATTGTCATCCCATTAATTTGCAAGTATAACCCTAACCGAATCACAAGGGATTTTCATACTCTATTTGTGCATTGTTGTTATATTTTCATGGAAAACTTACAATTTTGGGCAAATAATGATTTCTTATTTTGAAAAACTTTTTGAAATAACATATTCTTTTGTAAGGTTTACATATATAGTGGAGATGTGAAACCCTTGTGCAGATTTTGAACCTATCCTCCTTGAAGAGACTTTAACGCTTACTCAAGNTTATGGTGGAGATGTGAAACCCTTGTGCAGATTTTGAACCTATCCTCCTTGAAGAGACTTTAACGCTTACTCAAGTAAGAATTTCAATTCAACATAAGATTTCTTTGAATAATCTCATTAATCTTGTTTTGATTAGCACTGATTAAGTGATAGCATTCTCCTTTAAATAATTTCATTAATCTTGTCTGGAAAAGGATAGATTTTGAATCTCTTAGATGTTGTTTCTTAAACCCAACACCCTTGGCCACATTACAACCCTAATAAAGAACTTTTTTCATTCCAGAAGTTGTGTATATGTACTCTTCTCAATTATTCATTATAAGGGCGTGTTGATAATTTTTTTTGATGTAGTGTTGATATTTTTTCATGAGACTATGCCAAATTCTAATTTTATTCTAATAACCTCCTTTTGGAATGTTACATGTGCCATTACTTTGCTTTGTTTGCAATATTCTTATCACATGTAATTTTTTGAGTGATAGTCACTAAAACATGAGTGTGTTCTTTGCTGAGTGATTTTCAGGAAATGATTTGACGTCGAAGCTAATTTTTGTACAACTTAGCTAAGGGCTACGATATTTCTTACGAAATCCAAACACACAAAAGTTTTTCATGAAAATATAATGAATAGTGTTATAAATGGTGTGTGTTACGCTTATAGTAAGGACAATGGAGTATTCTGGCATAAGGATGGAATGATGATTTAATTTTATGTGTGAAAAGTATGAATTAATTTATCTTAAATGTTGAAATTTGTAGGTAACTTCATTGAAAACCTTCACGAGATAAAACTCATCAACTAGGGATCACCTAAGGGTTTAACGGTTTGTTGTATAGGCAAAATGCAATCATGAAATCTATGAAAGTGATTTTGTAATTCATTTATTTATATTACTTGAGACTAGTAATATTTGGTTGGGGGTGTGATTAACCCTAGAAAGTGTGGTATTGAATTAGGGTTTAGGGTTAATTTTGTGCATTAATTGAATTATATTATGGCTAATGTTTGAATAATATGTTTTGTAGGGTTTCATATGTAAGTACAGAGAATTAGAGGGCTAAAGTACAAAGAAGGAGAAGATATGAGAAAACACCAAAAGAGAAAAATCAACAAGGTACCATTCGGGTGGTACAAACCACCATTCCAATAGTGGCCAAAGTCGAAAAGTCAATAAAGGAGGCTACAAGGCAAAAATCCAGAGAACCAACACCATACAAATGGTGGTGGTGGTGTTTAGACGATGGCCTAAACTGACTTAAGAGACGCTCTTCCTCCATTAGACCATTCATGCAAAAGGAGGGCTCCTATAGGCTAGCTTCTTTCAAATGAATTTACCCCTCCCCTTAGGCCTATAAATAGGCTTGCTTTGGAGCCAATTGAAGCCAAGTTCTCTTCCATTTCATTGGAAGACTAAGAAGAGAAAAGAGAGAAATACTCTACACCCCTAAGCCAATATTTCTTCTACATTTCTTGTATTCCTTTCTACTTGGAGGGTTGAACCTCTCTCACTTTTTTGCCCTAGTTCGATAATAAGTGTGGGGGTGTTTCAAGTATTCCTTGGGGAAGGACTTGTTGTGTTTATTTTGTATTTCTATTTCCATAGGATTCATTTACACTTCTTGCTCGTCTATAGTAATGAGGAGTGAGTAGTCTTCCTTATACTCTTTATTGAAGGGTGAAGAGATGTGTCATATTGTTTAAGTAATGAAAATGCCAAAGTTTTATTTATACTTTAATGTTTATACCTCCCTTAAATGATGAATAGTTCTCAATTATGTTTTGTACTATGTATTATTATAACTTAGGTTTTGCTCATGGTTGCAAGTACCGAGCTAGACTTATTGCTATTTACCATTACATGTATACTCTATTATGTACTTCATGCATGATACAATGGGGCACATAGTTGGTATTTATGTAACAATTGAGAGATTGGTTATAGACGGGTTAAGTCTTGCCATAGTCAATTCTTTCGATTCAATGCATAAACCGGAACTCTGTCTTAATTGATTCATAGACCTACCAAATCTAATAGCCATAGTAAACCTTTTGAATGATTCACCTTTGGGTTTACTAGGTTTATTTGGTTGGTGTATGGTGCATAGACCTTCCGGCTAACTTAACCGTTGATGTGGCTTGGTTCAATTTATAAATTAGAACTATCGGTTAAATTTTTGTTGACATCGGAGTTAATTGTTGTAAGGTGGCATTTTCACAGTCAAGCACACTTTCTGTTTTAAAGTTCTAACAGATAGCTCATTGTGGATTCGACTCAAACTTCACTGATAATATTACAATTTGACCACTTATACTTTAGTGTACAATTAAGTTCAAGTCATCTTCAATTCACCTAATCAATTTATCAAGCATCAGAATTCGACTCAATCTACCTATTTAATCTAATAAATCAACCAAATGCAAAAAATACCATGAAAACATTAAATCAATAGGATAAACAATAATTAGCTCAAAATAAATGCAATTTATCATAACTTTCAAGTAAAGAATTGGTAAGTTACATTATGAATCACACTCCCCAAAATACATCTCACCAGTCCCTAATAGGATCAGTTCATAAACAAAACTAATTAAAATAATCTAACAATACTAATTCACTTTCGTCGGACTCACAATTACATTTAATGTATGCAATAAGCCTTTAAATCCCTAAGTCTCCCCTAGTGGACAAGCAATAGTCTTGCGAAGGTTTCAAGTAAAGATACCTACAAACTTTCATTAATTTGCCTACTGCTTTGAATTCATCATATAACTTAACCAATAATCAAATGTTGGATATAAATAAAAATATGAATAAGTGCATGCACAGTTAAATCATATAGACATAGATTATGTAACAATATTTACAAATCTCATCCCTATTGAAACTTGTGTGTAGTGTGAAAACGATCTGAAAAGAGTGGAGAATCAATCAAAAATACATTAACTTTCTACTATCCACTGCTAGCTTCAAATCAAGTCTACACTCTTCTCTCAACAATTAGTTCACTTCAATTATACGAGCTAATTCCCTCCATTTTTTCATATGTAAGTAGAATTATTATAACAAAGACACAAGATAACTCACATATGACTATGACAATGAACACTATCTCAACAGAAAGGAACTTAGCATATTTTCTTGATTATAAATCAACTCAAAACATATCAAACAATCATCATCATCTTCCTCGCCCACACAAGTCAAGTATTTGTAAAACCCCAAAAAATTAAAACTTAATTAAAAAGGGAAAAACAGTAATTAGCTATTATAGTATGGGTAAAAAATTCACATTCTTCTAGAACTCGAATGATGAAACAATCTAACCATTGGATTTTAATCACAAAATCTAGCTATCTAGTCAATTTTCGTTGAATTCTGAGGTAATCAAATTTTTTACGTTTTACGAGACAATTGAGCGTCGTGCGACAAACATAAACGCGATCAGATTTTATTAGTAGAACCTAAAAAATAATTTAAAATTAGTTCAATAAAAATGTACTAAAATTAATACGGGACAAAATTTAATTGCTTCGAATAAAATTGGACCAATTAAAGAGGGACGTGTGGCGCAACGAGGGCCAAACACTTGAAAAGTATTTAAAGGGGAAAAAATAAATTTTTCCCCATTCTTTACCTAAAAATTTTGGAAAAGAGAAAGAGATAGTGTGTGTGTGAGAGAGAGAAATAAAATTTCAAAGTTCTCCTATCTTCTTTCCTTGATCCGCCAAGATCCAACTGTTGGATCGCTTCGGCCCAAGAGTTAAAGTCACTCTACCCAACGATAACTACTCAACCATACCAAAAAATTGTGATTTTTGCCAAAATAAAAAGACGGGAATTTCAGGATAAAGCTTGGAAGGCCTAATTTGGTGTTTTGGGGGCTTCTACTACACGGACATACGCTACAAGAGGTAAGGTTCCCTCCTATCTAGGTTTATTTCTGACCTATGGTTGAGATATGAAATGAGTTGGGTAATAGAGATGAATTCTCATGTATAACACACACCTAGTGTAGCTAGAAAATGAAAAATGCGTATGAGAACATGTTAAAACCAATTCTTACATGATTTGAGTTTGATGAAATTGCTTGATTTGGATTTCTTGAAATTGAGTGTTGGGAATGCTATGTGTTTACCTATTTTTGCCTACTAGTGTTCGATAAAATGCTTATAAATTCAAGTACATTAATTGGATTGAAATAGTATGTGACATGCTTGTGAATGTTGTGGAAAATGACATGTTTATAATATGCCATATGATATTGATGGTGCATAAATTGGTCTCGTGCAAGATCAACAGTCAAGAACGTATAAGGGTGTAATTAATATGTGGTTAACAAGCAATCAATGAGCAATAAATAAAACAATCAATAATAGAGCTATAAATAAGGAGCCAACACAGAGAATTATAGTGGTTCAGTCCGAGTGACCTACTCTACTCCCGGGAACGGCGACGGTGGCCTGGGTTGTTTTATTAATGAACAATGTTGCCAGGAGAGTATTCTCCGGTAAGTATTACAGTGGTTTGGAGAGAGAGAGAGAGAGAGAGAGTAGTATGTGTGAGGAGGTGAATAGAAGTTTTAGAGGTGTTCCAAGCGTCCCCTCAATGTTGAGAGAATGTACATTATATAGCTAGAGTAAGGCGGTGACGTGAGAAATGAGGTCTTTATCACTTTGGTAAGTTCCATTTTAGTAGGACTCAATCTCTATCCCGAGATTCTTTCCCTCATGCTCCTATTCACTCGAAGAGGGATATTGGATTGATCTTGATCTTGGACTTGACTCTGAGCCTGGGCTTCGAGTTGGTGTGGCTGGAATTGTATTGGAGCACCGAAGCCAAGAGGAGCAAAAGGGGAGGAGGCGCCCAAGGGGCTTGCCCAGGCCTCCCTGCTGTGGGTGTTGGCGTCGGGCAGACGTTAAAGAAACAAATAGTGAGTTTTAAAGCATAGAAAACATGGATGTTAAATTTTTTTGGTTTAGTCTGGGAGTTTTGTGCACTTTTCCTTTTGATGTACATACTGTGATCATGAGAAAAACAAGATTGGTGAGAAAGAATGAGATCCGAGAACAACAAGCGAAATCTCTGTGCGGCAGAAGCACTTTTGCTAAACACCGTCATGCCAAAAGACTTGGTGCTTATAAATAGTGTGGTAAAGTCTTTCACGAGAAGAAATATAATTAGTGTTCTGAACCAACTTCTGGTCACGCACTCGATCGATTAGACTGGATAGTAAATGGACAGAGTAAGGATTATCCTAACACGTCATTCTTTTCCGGTACTCTGCTTAACCAATTTGTGAGAGAGGAAATTAGGAGAGTTACTGTTTGTTCAAATNGACACGCCATTCTATTCCGGAACTCTGCTTAACCAATTTGTGAGAGAGGAAATTAGGAGAGTTACTGTTTGTTCAAATGGCATGGAGACAGATGAAGACTCGGATTAGAGTAGTTGGGATGAAAGTCAAGGGTCCGAACTTTTGTAAAAAAGTATAAAAATCCTTTTTGTTTTGTAAAAACTCTTTTGACTAAAATGAAAATATGTGCCGAGTAAGGAGTGTCCTAGAATACCAACCAGAAGCATGGGTAGGGACTTATCTTGAGATGCCATGAATTTTTAGTTCAAACTTGTGTGTTTTTTCCTCTTTTACTATATAGTATAATGCAAAAATTTTTTTTTTTTAGTTTGATTCAACGTTCGAATGCCGCTTGCTTACAGTACTCAGCCTCTGATGGAAATGAAAAGTACTAGGAGCTTAGTTCGTTCAAACGCCAATAGCACGTTCGAACAACATGAGCCTACAGTATTTTGGTCTCTGACATAACTCAAAAGTACTAGGAGCTCACCACGTTCAAACGACATCCACGTTCGAACATTTTTGTTAAAATTCTTCTACAAACATTCGAATGACATGAATGTTTGAACGTTCCTCCTCAGAATATAAAAGCCTGGATCGTCCTTCCCAGTACAAAATCCCCAAAAACCTCAAAAATCCTCCATACCTTAGAACTCCTTTTCACTCCCCAGCCCTCAAAACTCCACCCATTCCCCATTTCCACCACAAATCGATTGCCCCAAAGCTATTCCACATCAAAAATCCCCAATTTTCACCAAATAACCAAGATTTCCACACCTTATCAAGCTCAAAATTGAGAAAACACCATGCCTAGAGTTAAGCTTCCTGTCAGGCACAATCAACCAGTAAACTAGGAACCTAACTATATGGAAGTAGTCATTGACGAAAGAGAGGGGAGGCAAGTGATGAAGAGGTATGATCAAACAAGGTTTCCCAGTGCACTTAAAGCTGAAAGGTATGAGAATTTCTTTCAAAACAATGCTATAGTCTGTGAGAGAGATGTTGTTGTTACTGACTTTGCAGAATTGGGGATTTTGGAGGAATTGGGTGTGGTTTTTGAGGAATGGTGGGGACACTGTTGTTGACTTGGTGAGGGAGTTTTACTCCAACACCGAGATCATCAACGGCACCATCCGGACATACGTAAGAGGTATCCACATTGACGTGGATGAGGCATACATAAAGGAAGTAAGACAAGAGGTGCCTCGAGTGCAAAACCCAACCTACCTGCCAAAAAAGAATGTTGCATTGGATGTGGTTGGAAAGGAATTGATAGGGATGACTGATTTTTCGTGGTCGAGGCAGAAGTTTTTAAAACAAGAGGAGCTCACCAATAAGTACAAGATGCTAAATTTATTTGCGATGTCTGACCTCGCCCCTATAGGACGAAAAAATGAGATTTTGCCTGAAATGACTCGCTTGCTCTATGCACTGGGAAGAGGGCATAGCNTACTCTTGAGGTATACGGTGATCAGACTCGAAAATGGAATCGCTATATAATGAACTTTTCTCGGAACACCTGACATAATCAGTGGAGATGACAAAGAAAACCATGGTAAGTCTTGAGCTTTATAGTGCTTTTTGAGAAGATATCAACAAATACTCAAAGTAAGCTCTTTCACTTCCGATCTCTTTCAATAATCTCATNAGGATTGCACTCCCTTTTGGCACTTTAGTGATTGAAATGTGCACTGACAATGGGGTTAGAATAAGGCCCGAGATGGAGATCCAAAAGCCAATTGGGCCACTGAACAAGGGCTCTTTCAAGAGAAGCCAAGGGCATAGTGGCACCCCAGCGGCTAGACAAGAAGTGCCATCGACCCAGGGAGTTGATGAGGTACAAGATGAGCTTGATGCAGTGTAGTAGAGGGAGTTAGAGAGAGAGCATATGCAGACTCAGGAGGAGGCAGGCACCAGCACCCNGAAAAAAAAACCCATGTGATGACTGAGCCACAAAAGCATATATCTACCATGCCTTGCTATCTAATTTCTTGCATCCTCTTACAAATCAATATGCTATAGAAAGGCGAGAAAAAAAGACAATAATGGCTACTGTTCAATAAAAGAAAAATCGGTGGAAACAACTGAAAGAGAAAAGAGACAGTGAGATAGGGAATTGCCAAGAAAGTGAAAAAAAAAAGAGAAAATAAAAGAAAGNGCTATCTAAAGGGTGGGCTTGGTGGACCTGGTGGAGATGGAGGAGAGGTTTGAGATGATTATTTCTGTTCTTGAGGGGGAATGGTTGATTTCTGTCCTTGTTTGGGGTTGTTTGTTGTTTCTTCTTTGAATAGTTTCTGGGAAATTTCTGTACTGTTGTGGAGGGATTTCTTTTGGATAATTCTNGTCGAGAAGCTAGAAGGTGTGCAACACTGCATAAAAAGATAGCTTTTGATCACCATTGACATCATTTCATTAGCCACTGACCTATGGCCCCATTACAACCTACAAAAAGCCCTAGGTGATCTCAATTGTGATGCATATGTATGTTGTCTACTACAAGTGGGGTGTGTTAACTAGAATTTCTTTATTTGCATCAAATATTCTTCCATGAGGTTATGCCAAAGTAAAGTCTGTTTTCCTTAAAACTTCACTCTTATACTAATTGTGCATGAGATTTTTCGATTGGCCATCTTCTGATCACTTGCCCTTTGAGAGATAAGTCACTATAATCGGAGCAATTTGTTTTACTAAGAGCATTTCGAGAAAGGTTTGTGAAATCAAAGCTATCAATGGAAGGTGAAAAATGGGGAATGATTGTTATATACTAATTCTTGTTTCGAGAATGACCATCCTACTACTCAGGGAATTCCAAATGCTAATGTGATAGGTGCTAATTTTTGCATAGAGTAAGTACCAATGGAAAAGAAATGTAGGGGATAAGTCACAATTGAGGGTTGAGTGTCCCAACGACCATGATGCTAATTCATTTTTTTAGTCAACAATCTCACATACACACTTGTTCGACTATAGTTTGTGGGTAACTTCACTGGAAACCCTCACGAGACAACACTCGTCCACTAGGGTAAACCT
Organism: Ilex paraguariensis; assembly: GCA_963454935.2. Taxonomy (NCBI): domain Eukaryota; kingdom Viridiplantae; phylum Streptophyta; class Magnoliopsida; order Aquifoliales; family Aquifoliaceae; genus Ilex; species Ilex paraguariensis. Next base: position 403,937 of record CAUOFW020001803.1, read on the forward strand.
AGGTGTTCAACGGCTTGTTGCATACGTTAAATGCAATCGGATGACCTACAAAAAAGGCATTAGAAATAAATATGCATTTCATTTGTGTTATATTACTAGAGACTAGCAATATTTTAGGTTGGAGGGTGTGATTAGTACTTATATGTAGCATATTATTATGCCTTTTTAGGACTAATTGTATTTTGATGGAGTTCAAGTAAGGATATTTTAGGTTCTAAAGTGAACAAGGGCTCGAGGGCAACAAAAGTCACACTTGAATGTCGCGCCAGCATATTAGGGAATAAAATTGGAGAGGCTTGGAACAAAGCAAGAACGTTCAAACGCCAACTCATGTTTGAATGTCCATTTGAACTATGACAAAACCAGCCTGCTGAAACACAGTGTGTTGTAGCCAAGAACCAGGACCCTGAGGTACTTGAGTACCACATTCGAACGCCAACTAACGTTCGAACATCTACTTGAGTTGATTGAAGGCCAGATTGATGAGACATGACGTGTTGCAGCAAACAAAGACTGAGGACTTTGAAGCACTTGAGTACCACATTCGAACGCCATTAAACGTTCGAACGTCCCTTGGAATTAGTTGAAGAACAGACTTCTGCATAGAGTGTGGAAATGAACTTCACAGAAGACCACTTGAGTGGAAAAGGTCAGGCCCTATCTGGTGTTCGAATGCCCATAAAGCAAAAACATAAGACACATTCGAACGAAAAGGCACCGTTCAAACGCCCCTAAAGCCAAACAAAAGACAACGTTCGAACGTCGATTCACGTTCGAACGTCCTCCACAAACTGCCTGCAGAGTAGTTGGTTTTCATGGGTGGCATACACTATTCTCTCATCCGCTCTTATCTTCGTGTCTTCTCCTCCCCTTTTCCCCTTCCTTACCTATAAATACTCCCATGTTGGGAGCTTGAAGGGGGAGCCTTCCTCTTGTAGAGAAGGATGTGCAATATTTCTCTTGTGGAGTGTGAATCCTTTGCTCTTGTAAAGTAGAGTAGAGAGCTAGTTCTTGTACATTTTTTGTTTATGTTTTCATTTTGCATTTGTATCAACCATGATGGAGGCTTAGACTCTCTTTGTAGTTCAAGTCTTTTATTTAAGTCTTTACATTCATGTTGTGACAACCATGATGGAGGCTCAGACTCCCCTTGTAGTTGTACTTGCTTTTATTTACAAGTATCAAGAGAGATAGCTCATCTTTTGGTTGTGGTGGAAACCCTCCAAAGGTAACTAACTTTCTTCTACTTTCATTTGTTAGCTTCTTTTACTTCTATTGCTTGAGCATCTTCTCTCTTACAGGAGTGAAACTCTTCTACTTTTCTAGAGCTTTACCAAGCCATGAAGGGTGGAATGTGATTCACTCATTCTTCGTTGAAGACCGACTCCTTGGATAGTATAGTTTCCCTTTTAACTCCTCTACTTGGAGGAATGAGCATCACTCACTTTTTTAGTTTTACCAAAGCCATGAAGAGTGAGTAGTTCCTCATTTACTCTTTAGTAAGAGGTGATGAATATGTATTGATTATCCAGAAGTTATACTTGTGAATTTCCTTTATGCTTTAATGCTTTATCTACTTGTTTATTGAATGATTCAATGCATCTAGTAAAGTTGAGGTATGTTGTATAACCATGGGTTCTTTCTATGACACGGATGACTCTTGCATAGAAATACCCGTCGGTTCAAGGCAAGTACCTCCGCTAAATCTTCATAACAAACTTTCAATCTTCACCATTATTGTGTTTTATTAAAGAATGAAACATTAATGCCATGGTTGGATGCCTTGTAGAAACACTTGCTTATTTATAGACAGGTTGAGTCTCGGCACAGACAATTCTTGTAAACTTCTAAAAAGGCATCAGAACCATGTGCTTAATTCACATCGTCTATCTTTATCTTCTGATTAACTTGTTATTGACACGGGAGTTAAATGAGTTATAAAGCACAAGTATAATAAACCTGATAATTAACTACATTGATCCTCGAACTAAAGGGTGGTTGCTAATTTTGATAATTTATCTTATATTTTGTCTAGAAAAACCTCATGAAAAAAATCTTATATTCTATCCAAGAAATCCCTCAACTTCAAAACTCTCAAGAAATTCCAGTTACTTGGTCTCTGTCACTGCTTACTTCAAAACACTAATCATAGCTCCCTGTGGATTCGAATCCGGACTTAACCGGATTATTACTACAACTTGACCTCCTGCACTTGGGTGTACACATTTCAGATCAAGTCAGTGAGCTGGTTGTTGATACATATGGGACCGTCGAGGAGGGACCAACACGTATCTTGTTTGAGCATGAAGGTACATGGGAGCTTGAGGACACTCTCCGTGCTACTTATCTATTCCTACTTGAGGATGAAGGTACATTTCTTGCAGACATAAAGTAGCAAATGACTTGTTATGCATGCACATGTGTAATTTTGGAGATGAAATTCCTTTAAGGGGGAAGAATGTAAAACTCGAGAAAATTATAAATTAATTTAAAAGGGCAAAACAATAATTAGTCATTACAGTAGGGCCAAAAATTTAAATATTTCTAGAACTCGGATGATGAAACAGAACTCACCATTAGATTCGTATCACAAAATCTAGTTGTCCAGTCAATGTTCGTTGAATTCTAAGACAATTGAATTTTTTGTGTTTTGCAAGGCAATTGGGCGTCGCATGACTAAAATAAACGTGATCAGATTTTATTCGTAGAACTCAAAAAATAATTTAAATTTATTTCAATAAAAATGTACTGAACATGACGTATGGCAAGATTTAATTGATTTGAAATAAAATTAGACCAGTTAAAGGGAGATATGTGGTGCAACGAGGGTCAAACATTTGAGGAGTATTTAAAGGGAAAAAAATCAGATTTTTCTCCATTCTTTGCCTGAAAATTTTGGAGGAGAGAGAGAGAAAGAGAAGAGAGAAAATCTCAAAGTTTTCCCTCTTTCCTGGTGGAACGGAAATCCCAAGAATCATTGATAGTGCGTATGTATCGAATACAAAATTTTTTCTTTCAAAAAACCCTACATGACAGAATTAGGATTTACCTTCGAGATCTCTCTGGTTTGATCTTGTCTTAGCACAAATGCAGAAAATAGAAGATAGACATAAAAGGTAGCTTGTTGAACCTCACGATCTTCTGTCGTATATCCTCAAAAGCCAAAAATTTGGATACAGTATAGGCTGCAAGAACCTTCGAACTTTTGATCTCTCTCAGCCTCTCTCAAAATGTGAGTAATAAATTGATGCATATTTAGAGTTCCTAGACGTTTATATATAGGCTATGACAAAAATCCTAAGGAGAAATAAGGACCTGGCTTCCAATGGGCCTAGGATTCCGATTTTTAACCTAGAACAAACATCTTAAAGCCCATTAATAATAAGTCAGTCCACTAAAAACTTATTATTGATCTCCTGAGTCTTATCTTAAAATTATATTCGAGCTTCTTATTATTATATTCTTAATAATCTCCCCACATTTAAGACTACAGATGTCCATCAATTAAATAAATTACTAAAAATTATATTTAATTGACTTCTTTTATTCCTCGAGACCTTACCACTCAACTTATTTGTTATGTCGGATAATTAAATCTACCTACAGAGTTTGACATAGACAAAACTTATAAGCTTCCTCAATAGGAAATCATCAACCCATTTAAATACTAGGATGTGGTTTTCTTTATTAATTAATTTTCACCATACAAATAACATCATCTCCCAATTTACCGAGCTTATTGACTCAATATGAATCTCACTCTTTAATGAATTAAAGTAACAAACATTATATGCACGTGACAATTAAATATTTTGGTATTAAGAGCAATCATAATAATCATGAGGTATTTATTATCTTATTGAATCAGTAAAAGATAGTAACCTCAACATGAGTCTATTCAATACACAAAGTATACTAGTGCAATAATCTGATACATCAAACAATATCCTACAGTCAAGACAGACTATGCCAGAATATTACACTACAATCATATTGATGGTGTGTCCAATTCCATCTAGGATTGTGAACCTATACTCATATTATACATGGATCCGATAATCTGGTCTTCTGTGCATAAGCCGAACTTTTCACACCCGATTATCTACAATGTAAAATAAAAGACACACACGCATACCATATATTAAATATAATGCAAACATTTTTCCCATATAGATTCTCAATAAAATGGAAAGAACAAACTTCTATTAATTAATAAAATGAGTTTCACTACAAAAAGCAAGCTTTAGTATACTACTCTATCACTTCCTTCCTTGATCTACTAAGATCTAACTATTGGATCACTTCAAGCCAAGATTTTTTCCAAAATATTACACTACAATCATATTGATGCTATGTCCAATTCCATCTAGGATTGTGAACCTATACTCATATTATATATGGATCCAAAAATCTGGTCTTCGGTGCATAAGCCGAACTTTACACACTAGATTATCTACAATGTAAAATAAAAGACACACATGCATACCATATATTAAATATAACGCAAACATTTTTCCCATATAGATTCTCAATAAAATGGAAAGAACAAACTTCTATTAATTAATAAAATGAGTTTCACTACAAAAAGCAAGCTTTAGTATACTACTCTATCACTTCCTTCCTTGATCTACTAAGATCCAACTATTGGATCACTTCAAGCCAAGATTTTTTCCAAAATATTACACTACAATCATATTGATGCTATGTCCAATTCCATCTAGGATTGTGAACCTATACTCATATTATATATGGATCCAAAAATCTGGTCTTCGGTGCATAAGCCGAACTTTACACACTAGATTATCTACAATGTAAAATAAAAGACACACATGCATACCATATATTAAATATAACGCAAACATTTTTCCCATATAGATTCTCAATAAAATGGAAAGAACAAACTTCTATTAATTAATAAAATGAGTTTCACTACAAAAAGCAAGCTTTAGTATACTACTCTATCACTTCCTTCCTTGATCTACTAAGATCCAACTATTGGATCACTTCAAGCCAAGATTTTTTCCAAAATATTACACTACAATCATATTGATGCTATGTCCAATTCCATCTAGGATTGTGAACCTATACTCATATTATATATGGATCCAAAAATCTGGTCTTCGGTGCATAAGCCGAACTTTACACACTAGATTATCTACAATGTAAAATAAAAGACACACATGCATACCATATATTAAATATAACGCAAACATTTTTCCCATATAGATTCTCAATAAAATGGAAAGAACAAACTTCTATTAATTAATAAAATGAGTTTCACTACAAAAAGCAAGCTTTAGTATACTACTCTATCACTTCTTTCCTTGATCTACTAAGATCCAACTATTGGATCACCTCAAGCCAAGATTTTTTCCAGAATATTACACTACAATCATATTGACGGTGTCCAATTTCATCTAGGATTGTGAACCTATACTCGTATTATACATGGATCTGATAATCTGGTCTTCTGTGCATAAGCTGAACTCTACACACCAGATTATCTGTAATCTAAAATAAAAGACACACATGCATACCATATATTAAATATAATGCAAACATTTTTTCCATATAGATTCTCAATAAAATGGAAAGAACAAGCTTCTATTAATTAATAAAATGAGTTTCACTACAAAAAACAAGCTTTAGTATACTACTCTATCACTTCCTTCCTTGATCCGCTAAGATCCAACTGTTGGATCACTTTAGGCCAAGTTTTAAAGACACTCTACGCAAGGAGAGCTACACAACCATGCTAAAGATCGTGATTTTCTCCAAAATTTCAAAGGCGGGAATTTTGGGATATATCTTGGAAGGCTTGATTTGGGGTTTTTGGGGCTTTTACTATGCAGGCATAGGCTAAAAGAGGTAGGGTTCCCTCCTATATAGGTTTATTTCCAGCCTAGTGTTGAGATATGAAATGGGTTGGGTGATAGAGATGAATTCTCCTATAGAACAAACCTAGTGTAGCTAGAATATGGAAAATGAGTATGACAATATGTTAAAATCAATTCTTGCATTATTTGGGTTTGATGAAATTGCTTGGTTTGGATTTCATGAAATAGTTTTTTGGGCATGCTATGTGTTTACATTTTTTTGCCTACTAAGTGTTTGATAAAATGCATATGAATTCAAGTATGTTAAATGTATTGAAATCATATGTTTTTTGGACATGCTTGGGAATGTCATAGAAAATGACATGTTTATTATATGCTTTATGATATGATGAAAATAATGATATGAATTGCAATTGTACATTACATTTGCATATGCATGGGTAGCATCACATTCGTGGGCATTCGATGTGAGTGTGGGTGCATGTGCATGTTTTTAATCAAACACAATCCTTGGTGAGTTGATACGTGGCCTCAAAAAANATACACAAAGTATACTAGTGCAATAATCTGATACATCAAACAATATCCTACAGTCAAGACAGACTATGCCAGAATATTACACTACAATCATATTGATGGTGTGTCCAATTCCATCTAGGATTGTGAACCTATACTCATATTATACATGGATCCGATAATCTGGTCTTCTGTGCATAAGCCGAACTTTTCACACCCGATTATCTACAATGTAAAATAAAAGACACACACGCATACCATATATTAAATATAATGCAAACATTTTTCCCATATAGATTCTCAATAAAATGGAAAGAACAAACTTCTATTAATTAATAAAATGAGTTTCACTACAAAAAGCAAGCTTTAGTATACTACTCTATCACTTCCTTCCTTGATCTACTAAGATCTAACTATTGGATCACTTCAAGCCAAGATTTTTTCCAAAATATTACACTACAATCATATTGATGCTATGTCCAATTCCATCTAGGATTGTGAACCTATACTCATATTATATATGGATCCGAAAATCTGGTCTTCGGTGCATAAGCCGAATTTTACACACTAGATTATCTACAATGTAAAATAAAAGACACACATGCATACCATATATTAAATATAACGCAAACATTTTGCCCATATAGATTCTCAATAAAATGGAAAGAACAAACTTCTATTAATTAATAAAATGAGTTTCACTACAAAAAGCAAGCTTTAGTATACTACTCTATCACTTCCTTCCTTGATCTACTAAGATCTAACTATTGGATCACTTCAAGCCAAGATTTTTTCCAAAATATTACACTACAATCATATTGATGCTATGTCCAATTCCATCTAGGATTGTGAACCTATACTCATATTATATATGGATCCAAAAATCTGGTCTTCGGTGCATAAGCCGAATTTTACACACTAGATTATCTACAATGTAAAATAAAAGACACACATGCATACCATATATTAAATATAACGCAAACATTTTGCCCATATAGATTCTCAATAAAATGGAAAGAACAAACTTCTATTAATTAATAAAATGAGTTTCACTACAAAAAGCAAGCTTTAGTATACTACTCTATCACTTCTTTCCTTGATCTACTAAGATCCAACTATTGGATCACCTCAAGCCAAGATTTTTTCCAGAATATTACACTACAATCATATTGACGGTGTCCAATTTCATCTAGGATTGTGAACCTATACTCGTATTATACATGGATCTGATAATCTGGTCTTCTGTGCATAAGCTGAACTCTACACACCAGATTATCTGTAATCTAAAATAAAAGACACACATGCATACCATATATTAAATATAATGCAAATATTTTTTCCATATAGATTCTCAATAAAATGGAAAGAACAAGCTTCTATTAATTAATAAAATGAGTTTCACTACAAAAAGCAAGCTTTAGTATACTACTCTATCACTTCCTTCCTTGATCTACTAAGATCTAACTATTGGATCACTTCAAGCCAAGATTTTTTCCAAAATATTACACTACAATCATATTGATGCTATGTCCAATTCCATCTAGGATTGTGAACCTATACTCATATTATATATGGATCCAAAAATCTGGTCTTCGGTGCATAAGCCGAACTTTACACACTAGATTATCTACAATGTAAAATAAAAGACACACATGCATACCATATATTAAATATAACGCAAACATTTTTCCCATATAGATTCTCAATAAAATGGAAAGAACAAACTTCTATTAATTAATAAAATGAGTTTCACTACAAAAAGCAAGCTTTAGTATACTACTCTATCACTTCCTTCCTTGATCTACTAAGATCCAACTATTGGATCACCTCAAGCCAAGATTTTTTCCAGAATATTACACTACAATCATATTGACGGTGTCCAATTTCATCTAGGATTGTGAACCTATACTCGTATTATACATGGATCTGATAATCTGGTCTTCTGTGCATAAGCTGAACTCTACACACCAGATTATCTGTAATCTAAAATAAAAGACACACATGCATACCATATATTAAATATAATGCAAACATTTTTTCCATATAGATTCTCAATAAAATGGAAAGAACAAGCTTCTATTAATTAATAAAATGAGTTTCACTACAAAAAACAAGCTTTAGTATACTACTCTATCACTTCCTTCCTTGATCCGCTAAGATCCAACTGTTGGATCACTTTAGGCCAAGTTTTAAAGACACTCTACGCAAGGAGAGCTACACAACCATGCTAAAGATCGTGATTTTCTCCAAAATTTCAAAGGCGGGAATTTTGGGATATATCTTGGAAGGCTTGATTTGGGGTTTTTGGGGCTTTTACTATGCAGGCATAGGCTAAAAGAGGTAGGGTTCCCTCCTATATAGGTTTATTTCCAGCCTAGTGTTGAGATATGAAATGGGTTGGGTGATAGAGATGAATTCTCCTATAGAACAAACCTAGTGTAGCTAGAATATGGAAAATGAGTATGACAATATGTTAAAATCAATTCTTGCATTATTTGGGTTTGATGAAATTGCTTGGTTTGGATTTCATGAAATAGTTTTTTGGGCATGCTATGTGTTTACATTTTTTTGCCTACTAAGTGTTTGATAAAATGCATATGAATTCAAGTATGTTAAATGTATTGAAATCATATGTGACATGCTTGGGAATGTCATAGAAAATGACATGTTTATTATATGCTTTATGATATGATGAAAATAATGATATGAATTGCAATTGTACATTACATTTGCATATGCATGGGTAGCATCACATTCGTGGGCATTCGATGTGAGTGTGGGTGCATGTGCATGTTTTTAATCAAACACAATCCTTGGTGAGTTGATACGTGGCCTCAAAAAACGTGGACCTAGGTTCGGCCGAGTCGCACTGTTTGCATTGAAAATACGTGTCGAGTATAGCAACCCTCACTCAATCATCATTGGTTTGTGAGCAACGTACTTGAGTTTGGAAATTGAGTGCTTTCATTAAAGATCACCTTGTCTACCTCTGAAACTTCATCAACCCTAGCCCTTCTTTTTTTTTTTTTTTTATGGGGAGACATAGCTTCAAGCACTCTATGAATCTAGGTCTCAAGTGTATGGATCTCACGAATTGACATTAAACTTATGTTAGAATGTGTTTGGGAAATTTTTGAGTGATAGTTGAGGGTTTTGGAAGGCTGGGATCTTGATTAGGGGTGTTTAGAATGCAAAAGGGCCATTTGTTTAAGTATTTAACACCCTAGGCACCAACTTCTCACAGTAGTCCCTAATACTGTGTTGTCCAAGTGACCGTTCAATATTCAGTCATCATCAAACCATTCCAACTCTTATGTAGCCCTTCAATCTATCTGTTAAGCCTCAAAACTAATGCATGTATGTATGAACAATGTAAAATCAACTAAATGCACATGCATAAAAGTAATATGGATCAAAATGTAATGCAATTTTTAAATTTAACAATAAATGCATAATGTCATCAATTTTGAAAATTACACATGTTCAAGCATAGTAAATACATCCCTATTTCATCATCTATTACATTACTCTAAGACATATTAATGAATATAGAACCCAGTTTTCATGAATTTTATAGCAATATACTCTCACTTAGTTCAATTTCACTCACACTTTTTCAAACTTTTCATCTTTGATCAATTCATGTCTAACGTGTATGAAACCAAACTCTAACACAACTTGAAATTAGTCTAGATCAAATCATTAATAAGGCTTTACATGAATTTATAATGTATCTTCAAGGTGAATATATAATTAGTTAGTGAGTGTCCTATTCAAATATTTATTTTTCTCATCTTTTTTAGGCACTCCCCCTTGTTTTTACATCTTTTCTACTCATAGTGACTTCAATTAGATAGGGTGCAAATTTTGTACTTTACAATTTATGCTTCTAAATATGTGTAACTTTATCTCTTTTAGATTTACATATGTTTAATGACGTTAAGCCTATAGTTCTGCCAACAATTCAATTGCAATTGACACTAGCCATTCATTTTTTATGCCTCACTTTTTATAATTGGCCACATTGGATTCTTTGCTCACATTTGGCTCTTTGGCATCTTTTTAAGGGATACTATCCTTTAGCTATTTGTTCACATTTCACCAACACTTAGAGTCATGTAAGTTCATTAATCCTTCAAGCTAGAAAGACTCCTAGGTATGAAGGTGAATGGTCGACGTGCACTTGGTTTTATAAATTTTTACAAAGATTGCACTATCCAAAAATGCTAGGGTGAAAGAGAATTGGTTCAAGGATCAAGCACTATGACTTATAACCACTAAGTTCTCTATCCCTTAATATGATTCATAGTAATGCACTTAACGTTGTTTTAAAAATGGATACATTACAAATCAAATTGAAGTGTTTTTACCATGATTAACAATGAAAACTAAACAAAAGAAAATATTTTTGATATTTTTTGATGTTTTAGTTTTTCTGAAATAATATAATAACATGAAAATATGCATAGCTATGCAATAACAAAGGAAAAATAAAGCAATTACCCATAAACCCTATAAAGATGTCCAACTAGACATCAAAAATCTTTTGGGTTTCCAATTTTTTTTCCATATAACAAAAGTAAAGTAAATAAACAAAGAAACAATATTCAGAATGCATGAACCTAGGTGATGAGCGTGTAATGTTACATATTTAACGGCCTCATTACATGTATTTTGACTCAACTTTTTATTTAATTATTTAGCGTTAGTCGAATTTGTGAATAATGTGAAATTTTTGATGTTGTAGATAATCATAGGGTAAATGATGATTTTCGAAACCCTGGAACTAAGTGTGGATGAGTGGTGAATAGATGAAAATATTATATGAGGATTTAGAGGCTTTAAAAGTGAAAGAAGTCAAGAAGGTACTGGTACCCGAGCCTACTAGAATATTGGCACTGGTACCCACACCATTTTGTATTGGTAGCCTGGTATTTCCCATTTTTTATTATGATCCAATTCGAATATAAAATAGTACAAAACATAAAAGTTGTAGATCTGGATGTCCTCTATTTTGTGTCAAAATTTTAGCTCAATCCAATAATGGGGTTTAGAAAAACTAGTCTAAGTAATCATTAAAGCTCACTGCCATCAAGTTAAGGGTACCTCATCACGAGGTACCAGTACTAAAATAAAAAAAAAATAGAAAAATTGTGTCGAAGTTGGGATTTGACTGAGAATAACCCATACTTTCCACTAGATCAATATATATCTCTCTTTCAGGAGTTTTAAGGAGGGAAGAAGGGTTAGAGAGGGAGGCTACCTAATCTTAGGAGTAGTGTAGAGAGAGAAGGCTAGGATTTGTGCTTTTCCTTCACCATTTTCATTCTTTTAAGCTTAAATCTACATGTAATCTTTCTTTCTAGCACACTAATCTCATTTATTTCAAGTTGTATTTAGTTTAGGTAGGTTTTACTAGTTCTATTGCTTGTATTTGGGTATTTTCTCTTTAAGCTTTATATTTTGTGTATGACTGCTATTTCTTTTGTAGTTTAAAATTTTTCTTACATTAATACAAGTTCACGTTTGATTTCATTACCATATTTTTCTCTTTAATGTTTGTCTTGCCTTTATTATGAGTAGCTAAACTTTTAGTTGACTAATCTAAGAGGGATTTCTTCTTGGGTATATGAAATTGACTCTCTTTAATTATTTCTCATAGTGTGAAGTGTTTGGTTTGACTAGTTTAAGTATGGATGAAAGTGATTGTATGCTTTTGATACACCGTAGACTTGTCATTGGGTATGCTATTGTCCAAGCAACTACATTCATCTCTCGATTCCAACGAATCAATCAAACACCTATGCACCATTGGTTGAATGAAATGAATCACTTTGGATTAGACAACCTTCTTTTTACTTGCATATTTCTCAAACACAAACCACCAAAATTCAAATCACATTATTTTTTATTTTTCCCTTTCACAAATCACTTTCTAAAACTCTTGACCTTTCCTTCCCTTGAAGAGATGACCTTGGAATACCATTTCAATTAAAATATGACACCATAAGTCTCTCTAAGGTTAGGGAGAATTTTTGAATAGTCACATGTTTTTGTTCATGCACACACAATTTTCCTGTATCTTGCACGATCTTGAGTGAGAGTGACATTCACCCATCATTATAAGCCACACACATAATTAGGTTCATGTGGGAAGCAAGTGAAACCAATCAAGCACTAGGATATAAGATGCAATCAATAATTATGCACTTACCTAGGTCCACATTCTCACCTTACCTACCTCTTAGGTGAGCCAACCTCCTTAATAGTACTCAGTGCATCCAATTTGGTTAAGGCAATGACCATCTCAAGTTCCTTACTACTCAACCACACTTGTCTTTCCTTATATCTAGGGTTTGCTCAAGGCATGGGTGTAGGACTCACAATTAACTTTCAAATGTTACATTTAATAATGCATTGTAATGGTCAATTGCATTGGTTTTGTAATTAATTCGATGTAATTGCAATGCTTTAGTGACGAATGCTTGGATTAGAAAAATGTCAAGATTCCTAGGGCAAATTAGTCATTTTAGTTCATGTGGAGACAAAGGTAAGATATGGAATCATCTAAGGAGGCTAGAANCGAGACCTTACCACTCAACTTATTTGTTATGTCGGATAATTAAATCTACCTACAGAGTTTGACATAGACAAAACTTATAAGCTTCCTCAATAGGAAATCATCAACCCATTTAAATACTAGGATGTGGTTTTCTTTATTAATTAATTTTCACCATACAAATAACATCATCTCCCAATTTACCGAGCTTATTGACTCAATATGAATCTCACTCTTTAATGAATTAAAGTAACAAACATTATATGCACGTGACAATTAAATATTTTGGTATTAAGAGCAATCATAATAATCATGAGGTATTTATTATCTTATTGAATCAGTAAAAGATAGTAACCTCAACATGAGTCTATTCAATACACAAAGTATACTAGTGCAATAATCTGATACATCAAACAATATCCTACAGTCAAGACAGACTATGCCAGAATATTACACTACAATCATATTGATGGTGTGTCCAATTCCATCTAGGATTGTGAACCTATACTCATATTATACATGGATCCGATAATCTGGTCTTCTGTGCATAAGCCGAACTTTTCACACCCGATTATCTACAATGTAAAATAAAAGACACACACGCATACCATATATTAAATATAATGCAAACATTTTTCCCATATAGATTCTCAATAAAATGGAAAGAACAAACTTCTATTAATTAATAAAATGAGTTTCACTACAAAAAGCAAGCTTTAGTATACTACTCTATCACTTCCTTCCTTGATCTACTAAGATCTAACTATTGGATCACTTCAAGCCAAGATTTTTTCCAAAATATTACACTACAATCATATTGATGCTATGTCCAATTCCATCTAGGATTGTGAACCTATACTCATATTATATATGGATCCAAAAATCTGGTCTTCGGTGCATAAGCCGAACTTTACACACTAGATTATCTACAATGTAAAATAAAAGACACACATGCATACCATATATTAAATATAACGCAAACATTTTGCCCATATAGATTCTCAATAAAATGGAAAGAACAAACTTCTATTAATTAATAAAATGAGTTTCACTACAAAAAGCAAGCTTTAGTATACTACTCTATCACTTCCTTCCTTGATCTACTAAGATCTAACTATTGGATCACTTCAAGCCAAGATTTTTTCCAAAATATTACACTACAATCATATTGATGCTATGTCCAATTCCATCTAGGATTGTGAACCTATACTCATATTATATATGGATCCAAAAATCTGGTCTTCGGTGCATAAGCCGAACTTTACACACTAGATTATCTACAATGTAAAATAAAAGACACACATGCATACCATATATTAAATATAACGCAAACATTTTGCCCATATAGATTCTCAATAAAATGGAAAGAACAAACTTCTATTAATTAATAAAATGAGTTTCACTACAAAAAGCAAGCTTTAGTATACTACTCTATCACTTCCTTCCTTGATCTACTAAGATCCAACTATTGGATCACTTCAAGCCAAGATTTTTTCCAAAATATTACACTACAATCATATTGATGCTATGTCCAATTCCATCTAGGATTGTGAACCTATACTCATATTATATATGGATCCAAAAATCTGGTCTTCGGTGCATAAGCCGAATTTTACACACTAGATTATCTACAATGTAAAATAAAAGACACACATGCATACCATATATTAAATATAACGCAAACATTTTGCCCATATAGATTCTCAATAAAATGGAAAGAACAAACTTCTATTAATTAATAAAATGAGTTTCACTACAAAAAGCAAGCTTTAGTATACTACTCTATCACTTCCTTCCTTGATCTACTAAGATCTAACTATTGGATCACTTCAAGCCAAGATTTTTTCCAAAATATTACACTACAATCATATTGATGCTATGTCCAATTCCATCTAGGATTGTGAACCTATACTCATATTATATATGGATCCAAAAATCTGGTCTTCGGTGCATAAGCCGAACTTTACACACTAGATTATCTACAATGTAAAATAAAAGACACACATGCATACCATATATTAAATATAACGCAAACATTTTGCCCATATAGATTCTCAATAAAATGGAAAGAACAAACTTCTATTAATTAATAAAATGAGTTTCACTACAAAAAGCAAGCTTTAGTATACTACTCTATCACTTCCTTCCTTGATCTACTAAGATCCAACTATTGGATCACCTCAAGCCAAGATTTTTTCCAGAATATTACACTACAATCATATTGACGGTGTCCAATTTCATCTAGGATTGTGAACCTATACTCGTATTATACATGGATCTGATAATCTGGTCTTCTGTGCATAAGCTGAACTCTACACACCAGATTATCTGTAATCTAAAATAAAAGACACACATGCATACCATATATTAAATATAATGCAAACATTTTTTCCATATAGATTCTCAATAAAATGGAAAGAACAAGCTTCTATTAATTAATAAAATGAGTTTCACTACAAAAAACAAGCTTTAGTATACTACTCTATCACTTCCTTCCTTGATCCGCTAAGATCCAACTGTTGGATCACTTTAGGCCAAGTTTTAAAGACACTCTACGCAAGGAGAGCTACACAACCATGCTAAAGATCGTGATTTTCTCCAAAATTTCAAAGGCGGGAATTTTGGGATATATCTTGGAAGGCTTGATTTGGGGTTTTTGGGGCTTTTACTATGCAGGCATAGGCTAAAAGAGGTAGGGTTCCCTCCTATATAGGTTTATTTCCAGCCTAGTGTTGAGATATGAAATGGGTTGGGTGATAGAGATGAATTCTCCTATAGAACAAACCTAGTGTAGCTAGAATATGGAAAATGAGTATGACAATATGTTAAAATCAATTCTTGCATTATTTGGGTTTGATGAAATTGCTTGGTTTGGATTTCATGAAATAGTTTTTTGGGCATGCTATGTGTTTACATTTTTTTGCCTACTAAGTGTTTGATAAAATGCATATGAATTCAAGTATGTTAAATGTATTGAAATCATATGTGACATGCTTGGGAATGTCATAGAAAATGACATGTTTATTATATGCTTTATGATATGATGAAAATAATGATATGAATTGCAATTGTACATTACATTTGCATATGCATGGGTAGCATCACATTCGTGGGCATTCGATGTGAGTGTGGGTGCATGTGCATGTTTTTAATCAAACACAATCCTTGGTGAGTTGATACGTGGCCTCAAAAAAGGTGGACCTAGGTTCGGCCGAGTCGCACTGTTTGCATTGAAAATACGTGTCGAGTATAGCAACCCTCACTCAATCATCATTGGTTTGTGAGCAACGTACTTGAGTTTGGAAATTGAGTGCTTTCATTAAAGATCACCTTGTCTACCTCTGAAACTTCATCAACCCTAGCCCTTCTTTTTTTTTTTTTTTTTTTGGGAAGACATAGCTTCAAGCACTCTATGAATCTAGGTCTCAAGTGTATGGATCTCACGAATTGACATTAAACTTATGTTAGAATGTGTTTGGGAAATTTTTGAGTGATAGTTGAGGGTTTTGGAAGGCTGGGATCTTGATTAGGGGTGTTTAGAATGCAAAAGGGCCATTTGTTTAAGTATTTAACACCCTAGGCACCAACTTCTCACAGTAGTCCCTAATACTGTGTTGTCCAAGTGACCGTTCAATATTCAGTCATCATCAAACCATTCCAACTCTTATGTAGCCCTTCAATCTATTTGTTAAGCCTCAAAACTAATGCATGTATGTATGAACAATGTAAAATCAACTAAATGCACATGCATAAAAGTAATATGGATCAAAATGTAATGCAATTTTTAAATTTAACAATAAATGCATAATGTCATCAATTTTGAAAATTACACATGTTCAAGCATAGTAAATACATCCCTATTTCATCATCTATTACATTACTCTAAGACATATTAATGAATATAGAACCCAGTTTTCATGAATTTTATAGCAATATACTCTCACTTAGTTCAATTTCACTCACACTTTTTCAAACTTTTCATCTTTGATCAATTCATGTCTAACGTGTATGAAACCAAACTCTAACACAACTTGAAATTAGTCTAGATCAAATCATTAATAAGGCTTTACATGAATTTATAATGTATCTTCAAGGTGAATATATAATTAGTTAGTGAGTGTCCTATTCAAATATTTATTTTTCTCATCTTTTTTAGGCACTCCCCCTTGTTTTTACATCCTTTCTACTCATAGTGACTTCAATTAGATAGGGTGCAAATTTTGTACTTTACAATTTATGCTTCTAAATATGTGTAACTTTATCTCTTTTAGATTTACATATGTTTAATGACGTTAAGCCTATAGTTCTGCCAACAATTCAATTGCAATTGACACTAGCCATTCATTTTTTATGCCTCACTTTTTATAATTGGCCACATTGGATTCTTTGCTCACATTTGGCTCTTTGGCATCTTTTTAAGGGATACTATCCTTTAGCTATTTGTTCACATTTCACCAACACTTAGAGTCATGTAAGTTCATTAATCCTTCAAGCTAGAAAGACTCCTAGGTATGAAGGTGAATGGTCGACGTGCACTTGGTTTTATAAATTTTTACAAAGATTGCACTATCCAAAAATGCTAGGGTGAAAGAGAATTGGTTCAAGGATCAAGCACTATGACTTATAACCACTAAGTTCTCTATCCCTTAATATGATTCATAGTAATGCACTTAACGTTGTTTTAAAAATGGATACATTACAAATCAAATTGAAGTGTTTTTACCATGATTAACAATGAAAACTAAACAAAAGAAAATATTTTTGATATTTTTTGATGTTTTAGTTTTTCTCAAATAATATAATAACATGAAAATATGCATAGCTATGCAATAACAAAGGAAAAATAAAGCAATTACCCATAAACCCTATAAAGATGTCCAACTAGACATCAAAAATCTTTTGGGTTTCCAATTTTTTTTCCATATAACAAAAGTAAAGTAAATAAACAAAGAAACAATATTCAGAATGCATGAACCTAGGTGATGAGCGTGTAATGTTACATATTTAACGGCCTCATTACATGTATTTTGACTCAACTTTTTATTTAATTATTTAGCGTTAGTCGAATTTGTGAATAATGTGAAATTTTTGATGTTGTAGATAATCATAGGGTAAATGATGATTTTCGAAACCCTGGAACTAAGTGTGGATGAGTGGTGAATAGATGAAAATATTATATGAGGATTTAGAGGCTTTAAAAGTGAAAGAAGTCAAGAAGGTACTGGTACCCGAGCCTACTAGAATATTGGCACTGGTACCCACACCATTTTGTATTGGTAGCCTGGTATTTCTCATTTTTTATTATGATCCAATTCGAATATAAAATAGTACAAAACATAAAAGTTGTAGATCTGGATGTCCTCTATTTTGTGTCAAAATTTTAGCTCAATCCAATAATGGGGTTTAGAAAAACTAGTCTAAGTAATCATTAAAGCTCACTGCCATCAAGTTAAGGGTACCTCATCACGAGGTACCAGTACTAAAATAAAAAAAAAATAGAAAAATTGTGTCGAAGTTGGGATTTGACTGAGAATAACCCATACTTTCCACTAGATCAATATATATCTCTCTTTCAGGAGTTTTAAGGAGGGAAGAAGGGTTAGAGAGGGAGGCTACCTAATCTTAGGAGTAGTGTAGAGAGAGAAGGCTAGGATTTGTGCTTTTCCTTCACCATTTTCATTCTTTTAAGCTTAAATCTACATGTAATCTTTCTTTCTAGCACACTAATCTCATTTATTTCAAGTTGTATTTAGTTTAGGTAGGTTTTACTAGTTCTATTGCTTGTATTTGGGTATTTTCTCTTTAAGCTTTATATTTTGTGTATGACTGCTATTTCTTTTGTAGTTTAAAATTTTTCTTACATTAATACAAGTTCACGTTTGATTTCATTACCATATTTTTCTCTTTAATGTTTGTCTTGCCTTTATTATGAGTAGCTAAACTTTTAGTTGACTAATCTAAGAGGGATTTCTTCTTGGGTATATGAAATTGACTCTCTTTAATTATTTCTCATAGTGTGAAGTGTTTGGTTTGACTAGTTTAAGTATGGATGAAAGTGATTGTATGCTTTTGATACACCGTAGACTTGTCATTGGGTATGCTATTGTCCAAGCAACTACATTCATCTCTCGATTCCAACGAATCAATCAAACACCTATGCACCATTGGTTGAATGAAATAAATCACTTTGGATTAGACAACCTTCGTTTTACTTGCATATTTCTCAAACACAAACCACCAAAATTCAAATCACATTATTTTTTATTTTTCCCTTTCACAAATCACTTTCTAAAACTCTTGACCTTTCCTTCCCTTGAAGAGATGACCTTGGAATACCATTTCAATTAAAATATGACACCATAAGTCTCTCTAAGGTTAGGGAGAATTTTTGAATAGTCACATGTTTTTGTTCATGCACACACAATTTTCCTGTATCTTGCACGATCTTGAGTGAGAGTGACATTCACCCATCATTATAAGCCACACACATAATTAGGTTCATGTGGGAAGCAAGTGAAACCAATCAAGCACTAGGATATAAGATGCAATCAATAATTATGCACTTACCTAGGTCCACATTCTCACCTTACCTACCTCTTAGGTGAGCCAACCTCCTTAATAGTACTCAGTGCATCCAATTTGGTTAAGGCAATGACCATCTCAAGTTCCTTACTACTCAACCACACTTGTCTTTCCTTATATCTAGGGTTTGCTCAAGGCATGGGTGTAGGACTCACAATTAACTTTCAAATGTTACATTTAATAATGCATTGTAATGGTCAATTGCATTGGTTTTGTAATTAATTCGATGTAATTGCAATGCTTTAGTGACGAATGCTTGGATTAGAAAAATGTCAAGATTCCTAGGGCAAATTAGTCATTTTAGTTCATGTGGAGACAAAGGTAAGATATGGAATCATCTAAGGAGGCTAGAATTTGAATTTTGAGAGGTTGTGAATTCTGTTTGAATGCACCTGCTCCACTTGAATGGAGGTCAGCTGTACAAAATTAGACAAGATACAACAGGGAGTAGTTAGAGTAGCCATAGGGTGACTGGAGTCTATATTGACACCGTTTGAATAGGAATAGTGGCGTTTGAACGAGATCTACTTACACCATCTAGAATTTATATAGAAAAGCATGAAAGAATCAAAGAAACTAAGGACTCCATTCAAATGACAATCTTTGCATTCAAATGGAAGTAACATACAACTTTTTGCCAACTTTGACTTATAGGCCGGCCTGATTAGAGGTTCCCTTTCCCTATAAATACCCCCTTGGCCTTAGAGACCTCCAATTCTAGAGATTTTCTTCTTGTATTTTTCTCATTTTATAGTTATTTTGTTCTTTCTTTTGGAGTGAATTCTCTCCCTTTTTCTTTACTCAATCTTCTTGTTTTTCCATAACAATGAAGACTAAATAGTTCCTTTATTCTCTTTAATTGAGGTTGATAAATTTTTAAATATTTATTTGGGTATTGTACTTAAGAAACTTCTTCTTGGTTTAATGCTATATCTTTCTTGCATACAGTTGACGCAATAATTTATCAAAGCTTGATACTTTGTTTAAGTTATTTGATTGTGTAAAACCTACAAAAATAAAAGTCTTAGTTAAAGGAATAATGCAATAATTAAGTCATTGAAGTGAGGGTTAAAAAAAAACTAAATTTCTATATAACTCGAATGACGAAATGAACCTCATTGTTGGATTTGTCTCGCCAAATCAAGTTAACTAGTCAAATTTAATTAAATTCTGAGACAGTCAAATTTTTTATGTGAAATGAGACAAAATGCGTGATCGAGTAACCTGTGATTAAAAATCTTTGCAACTTAATTATATGTAGGACCCATAATATAAATGATCTAAATATTTTTAGAGAGCATTATCCACTAAGATATGTGGTGCAATTTGATTGGGTGTGGAGGATTTCTAACCAATGAAAAGTTGACATGTGTTGCATTGTGAGCTAAATATTAGAGGTATTTACAGGGGAAACAATATTTTTCCCCCATTTTGGCTTTCAATTTCGTTGGAGAGAGGGAAAAAGAGAAAGCCAACTTCTTCCTTCCATAACTCCAAATCCAACAGTTAAAATTCGATCAACCAAAAATAAAGGTTGTTCTCCTCGACGAGGCCTACGCATCAATACCAACAAAGACTATTTTCTACAATTTTTTGAAATCAAAGGTGTTGGGAGCTAGGGCTTTCTTAGGTATTCTTGGAGATTTTACTCCTTGATTAAGTTCAAGAGGTGAGGGTTTGCTCATATTTAGGATTATTCTCACTTTCAATGGTGGGGGCTTGGAATGTTTGGTTCATGTCATGGCATTGTATCAGGTGTCATGCATGGGAGCCCGTGAGGGGTTTCGGTGTTAGACATGCATTCGTGAAGCACAATTCATGTTTGACATGCATGATAGCATTCATATGTCACTTGAGATATATGATTGGTGTGTTTTCGTGCACATTCATTGCATATGCATTGAGATTGAGAGGTATTCTCTATACGAGATGCCCTACTGAGCTTTGGCTCACTAAAGGCCCTTCTACGGGCCTGCTTTGAGGACGGAGTTGGGTTGTGGGTCTTGTTATGAAGTTTGCTATCCTTTGTGTATGTCTTTATTTTTGCCTTGTATAAATGTAAGTATAAAACTTGTATTTTTGTTAAAGGCTTGTAATGGGACTTTATGTATGGACATTTATTCTTTTAAGGAATGTATGTTGTATAAGAATGGTTATGGATGAATGGTTAGTGTCTAATACTTAGACTTTGGGATGTTGGACCTTGGAATGGTCATATGGGTGTCATATGCACAGGCTATGTATTGGGTAGAGCTCCCCGTACAAAGGAGATTTTGCCTAAATTTTGTTTAATTATGGATCCTAGTAAATAGGGTGCAACAACATGGTATCGGGTTATACGGTATCCATGGGTATTCCATGTGTTGATGGGTGATCAATGGATTGAGAAAGGTCCCCCCTAGATTTTGAGGTGTCATAGCTTCGTATCAGAGCCTAGGCTTTAGACCTTATATGGGTCTCGTGGGAAGTGAGTCTATCATTTTTCATTACGGGAAGATCGGGTTAGAGCATTGCATTCATGTATATTGCATGTTCTTTATTATGTGTTAATTGTATGAATATTTGTATGCTTGAAGATGAAGAATGTGGAAAAACCTAAGTGAAATTATGGCCTGAAGATTGGAAAAAGGAAGAAAGAATAAACATAGATAAGGGAAAAGAAGGGGGGCTACAGTCAAATGACCACCCACGTTCGAACGTCTTTTGCTCTCAGTACTTTGGTAGAAATTGACTTGATTTGATATGTGTACACCCAAGTGCAGGTGGTCAGGTTATAGTAATAATCCGGTTAAGTCTGGAGTCGAATCCACAGGGAACTATTGTTGATGTTTTGAAGTAATTAGTGATAGAGACCATGTGATTGTAACCTTTGAGATTTATAGTGATGATGTATAGAGATTTTCCTAGGCCAAATATATCATTCTTTCCAAGTAGCTAGGGTCAAGGGTTGAGTCTTTGTCGTCACTTCTCAGACTAAGCTAGTGGATCAGTCGGTGATTTAGGGTACATTCTACCTTCTCCTTTATGGACACGAGTAGTATTTGATTTAGGTGCATCTGATTCATTCATCTATGCATCTTGTGTGAAATATTTGGGGTTAGAGGTTGAAACCTTAAAGGAGCTGTTATATGTGAATTCTCTCCTAGTAGCTAGGGTTTGCATTTATAAGATATGTTGAGGTTGTGAGTTAGAGATCTCGGGGATTCAACTCACGGTGGACCCTATGGTCATGGACATGTTGGAGTTTGATATCATCCTTGAAATGGATTGGTTAATGGCACATCGGGTGGTTACTGATTGTGATTGGAAGTGAGTCAGCACCTATACTTCAGAGGGGATTTGTTTCAAGTTTCTGGGAGAAAAGTACAATGCATTACCCCAAGTCGCATGACTCCTGTTGGCATGGGTAGTTGATGGGTTGGCTTACGAGCCTTACATTTGAGGAAGAGGTGAGATAGAAGTTGGGTCTACCTCCGATAGTTTGTGAGTATGCAGATGTCTTCCTAGACAAGTTACTAGGATTGCCTCCACATCGGGATGTTGACTTCTCCACTGAGTTGCAACCTGGTGTATCCCCCATCTCTATTGCACTGCATAAGATGACATTGACAGAGTTCTTATAACTCAAAGTCCAATTACTCTTGTAATTGGATAAAATTTTTATTAGACTGAGTACCCCACCTTAGGGCGCTATGGTACTATTTTTCAAGAAGAATAAGATGGGCCCCTTAGACTTTGTATACACTATCAACAGTTGAATTAGATTACCATCAAGAATAAGTATCTGCCTCCAGGGATATATGATATATTTGACCAATTAAAAGGGGCTCGGGTCAACTCTAAGATAGACATGTGCATAGGGTACTAGCAATTGAAGATATAGAAAGCCAACATTCCTAAGACAACATTTAGGACTCGATATGGCCACTTTAAGTTCATGGTTATGCCATTCGGGTTGACGAATGCTCCAGCCGCATTCATGGATATCATGTATAGGCTATTCAAACCCTATCTTGATCAATTTATTGTGGTATTTGTAGACGACAATCTTGTGTACTCCAAGATGGACTCAGAGCATGAACATCACTTGAGGATTATTTTACAAGCCTTGAGAGATCGCCAATTATATGCAAAATTCAGCAAGTGTGAGTTTTGGCTAAAGTAAGTCAATTTTTTGGGCCATATTGTGTCTGCTACGGGTGTATCAGTTGACCCAAAAAAGGTTAAGGCAGTAATCGATTGGGAGATACATAGTTTCTTAGGATTGACGAGGTATTACCAGAGATTCATCGAGGACTTCTCTCGCATTGTAGCATCGATTACACGACTAACTAGAAAGGATATCAGATTTCAATGGGATGACTCTTGTGAGAGGCATTCTAAGAGTTAAAGAAGAGGTTGACCTTAACCTCTATCTTGATTGTTTCAAAGAGGAGATATAAGTACACTGTTTATTATGATGCCTTAAAGGAGGGACTTGGATGCATCTTAATGAAGTCCGGTAGGGTAGTTGCCTATAGTTCTCGTCAGCTTAAGAACCTTGAGAAGAACTATCCGATGCATGACATGGAGTTCGCAGGTATGGTCTTTGCATTGAATGCTTGGTGCCACTACCTATATGGAGAGCAATTCAAGGTGTATTTAGACCATAAAGTCTAAAGTACATTTTCACTTCGTGGGATCTCAATATGAGATAGTGTCGATGGATGAAGTATTTGGAGGATTATGACTTTAGTTTGCACCTACCATCCCTGTAAGAAAAATGTGGTGTCTGATGCTCTCAGCTAAAAGTCATAGGGGGCTCTAGCTAGCATAGTGTCCCAAGATTGTCAATTGGTTGAGACTGTGGGCAATTTGGACTGCACTCTCAGGATTAGGCTCAGGGTATTTTGGGCAGTTTGATTGCCACTTTGTCTCTACTTGGCCAAGTGATTGTGGCTTAACGACAGGATTTTGAGGTAGTGTCCATCAGGGACAAGGTCTAGTCGGGATCAGCTGATGAGGGTTGGGCTATCCATTCTGATGGTATTCTATGGTGTTGAGATAGAGTTCTTGTTCCTTATTCCATTGATTTGAGAGAAGAGATACTTTAAGAGTTTCATTATTCTCATTTTGTGGTGCATCTCGGTGGCACAAAGATATACCATTATCGTCGCTGCTAGTATTATTGGAATGGGATGAAAAATCACATTGTAGATTTTGTGAGTCGATGCGTGACATGTCAACATGTCAAGGTTGTGCACCAGAGACTTATAGGGTTGCTCCAGCCCTTAGGAGTAGCAGAGTGGAAATGGGAGCATATCACGATGGATTTTGTTTGCCAAGATCTACATGGGTACATGAAGCAATTTAGGTTATAGTGGATTGGCTTACCAAGTACGCCTATTTCTTGGCTATACGGATGACCTTCACACTCGAGGAATTCTGTAAGCTACACATTCGAGAGATTATCCAATTGCATAGGGTACCAATTTATATAGTGTTGGATCAAGATCCCCGATTTATGACTGAGGTTTGGGGGAGCTTTCAGGAAGCCATGGGCATACAGTTCATGTTGAGCACAACTTTTCATCCATAGATGAATGACCAATCAAAGAGAACGATATACATTTTAGAGGACATGCTTTAGGCATGCGTCCTTGATTTTAAGGGCAGTTCGGAGGATCACTTGCCCCTAGTGGAGTTTTCCTACAACAATAGTTATCAGGTAAGTATATAGATGGCACTCTACGAGGCCTTGTATGGGAGACCATATCATTCTCTGATTTGTTGAATGGAAGTGGGAAAGGGACCTTCCACGGGTCTATACTTGATTAGGGACACCTATGAGAAGGTGGCCAGTATACGGGAACATCTTCTCACTGTTCAAAGCTGACAAAAGAACTATGCTAACTAGCGTCGAAGACCTCTAGAGTTTGAGGTGGGTGATCATGTATTCTTAAAGGTTATGCCTAAGAGAGGAATGATCCAATTTGGAAAGAGAGGCAAGTTATCATTGAGGTATATTGCACCTTTCGAGGTACTTGAGAGGATTAGGACAATTGCTTATCGGTTGGCATTACCGTCAAATCTATCTAGTGTTCACAGCGTGTTCCATGTTTCTATACTCCAGAAGTACGCTCTAGATTTGACACCTGTGCTAGATTAGGGTGAATTGGTGGTTGACGTGGATGGGACCTTCGAGGAGGGACCAATTCTTATTTTGGATAACCAAGATTAGGTTTTACATGGTTAGACTATGAGGCTAGTTAAGGTGTTATTGCAACACCAGGGGGTTGAGAAGGCAACATGGGAACACAATGACACTGTACGAGCTACCTATACATTTCTATTCGAAAATGGAGGTACAATTTGATGTTAATGGCATACAACATGATTACATGTACATTCATCTTTTGTGTTGCATGTGTGTGTAATTTCGTGGATGAAATTCCTTTAAGGGGGGAAGAATGTAAAACTCGAGAAAATTAAAATCTTAATTAAAAGGGTAATAAAATAATTAAGTCGTTTAAGTACGGGTTAAAAAAATTTAAGTTTTTATGTAACTCAAATGACGAAACCGACTTTACCGTTGGATTCATCTTGCGAAATTGAATTAGCTAACCAAATTTCATTAAATTCTGAGACAGTCAAAATTTGACGTAAAATGAGGCAAAACGCACGATCAGCTAACCCACAATTAGAAATCTCAACAACATAATTATATGTGGGACCCATAATATAAATGATCTAGACATTTTTAGAGCATATTATCCACAAAGACATGTGGCACAATTTGATTAGGTGTAGAATATTTCTAATCAATGGAAATTTGACAAGTGGCACATTGTAAGCCAAATATGGGATGTATTTATAGGGGAAAAAACAGATTTTTCCCCCAATTTTGGCTTACAATTTCGATGGAGATAGAGAGAGAGAAAGCCAACTTCTTCAACCTCTTCTAGCTTCTTCCTTCCATAACTCCAAAGCCAACCGTTAAAACTCGATCAACCAAGAACAAAGGTTGTTCTTCTCAGCGAGGCATACGCATCAACACCAATAAATATTATTTTCTATAATTTTTGGAAATCAAGGTTTTTGGGAGCTAGGGCTTGGAAGGACTTTTCTTGGGCATTCTTGAAGATTTTCCTCCTTGATTAAGTTCAAGAGGTGAGGGTTTCCTCCTATTTAGGATTATTCTCAATTTCAATTATTTATTTGATTTGGGTATGACTATGTGGAATATTTACATAGCTACCATGTAACTAGTGTGATGTTTGGGTAATTTATGAGCACGGTATGCTTAAATCTACTTCATTTGGGCTTGAATATGTGGGTTATATTTAATATGTATTAGCATGCTATGTGTTTTCATTTTTGCCTTAGTGGTGTTTGATAGAATGCCTACGGATGTTCAAGTGTGTAATTTGAATTGAAAATATTGTAACATGCTTAGTGATGTTACGAAATCTTATTATACAGTTCTTGATAAATTGGACATTTTGATGTTTATGGGATATTGTCATATGCTAACATGTCATAGTTAGCATTATGATGAATTGGGAATGACAAATTGTACATTACATTGCATATGCACGAGTTGTACTACATTCATGGGTATTGGCATGAGTGTGAGTGTGAGGGTGCATGGGTTAGGCAATTACCACATGGTGAGTTGATGGGTGGACTCAGAAAGTTTGGATCAAGGTCTAATTGAGTATAGCAAAAAGGGGTAGATTCTCCCTTAGGTGCAAGACCTAGTTACTTGATTCACACACTTGCCCGGAGGTCAAATTCTAGAAAAATGAGTCAGTGTACTCAGAACTGGAAGTGGGATGCCCTCAAATGTCATGTCAATTTGGTAGCCCATTGGTGGAATGTCCATATATTACCTACCCAAGAAGGATACGAGTGTTGATAAGTGATCATTGGATACTTCGCGTCAATGTCGGGGGCTTGGAATGGCTGGTTCATGTTGTAACATTGTATTATGTGTCGTGTAAGGGAACCAAGGAGGGAATTTAGTGTTGGACATGCATTTATGAAGAATGTTCATGTTTGACATACATTTTAGCGTTCATATGTCACTTGAGATATATGCTTGATGTGTTTTGGTGTACATTCTTATCATATGCATTGGAATTGAGAGTTATTCTCTATAGAAGCTACCCTACTAGGCTTAGACTCTCCCCGTCATTGGAAATTTTGTTAGGCATTGGACGAGCTTCTGCTGACAGCCCTCCCACAGGCCCACTTTGAAGATGGAGCCTGGTTGTGGCTCTCGTTATGAATTTTGTAGTCCGTTGTGTACATCTATATTTTGGCCTCATATAAATTTAAGTACAAAACTTGTATTTTTGTTAAACGTTGGTAATGGTAATTTATGTATGGACATTTATTTGTTTAAGGAATGGATGTTGTATAAGAATGGTTGTNGTTGTGTACATCTATATTTTGGCCTCATATAAATTTAAGTACAAAACTTGTATTTTTGTTAAACGTTGGTAATGGGAATTTATGTATGGACATTTATTTGTTTAAGGAATGGATGTTGTATAAGAATGGTTGTATATGAATGGTTCATATCTAATATTTAGACTTTGGGATGTTGGACCTTGGAATTGTCATATGAGTGTCTTATGCACATGTTGTGTATTGGGCAGAGCTCCCCATACAAAGGATACTCTGCCTAGATTTCATTTAATTATGCATCTCAGTAAATGGGGCATAACGGGGTGGTATTAGGTTATACAGTATCCATCGGTGTTCCACGGGTTGATGGGTGATCAACAGGTTGAGAAAGGACCCACGAATTTTGGGTTGTCACAGATTGTTTATCAAGTAGTTGGGACTTGGTATAAACAATACTTTTGATTCCCTGCAGGTATTTAAGCTCGGTATTCATACTATCATTTCAATCTCTGAAAAACATTATTGGTTATTCATGGGGATATCTTTCGGTTAATCTTGTGCTAACCAAGGGATTAATTGAATGACACAAGTTTCACGAGTGCAATATCCGATAAATACAAGCACTTTATTATCCTTAAAATAAAGAATAGTTTTTTGTATTAGTGAATCTTATATTTTGTCTAGAACTTATTGACCACATCACTTTACCATTTTAAAGGGTGAACTTTCTCTCTTCACCTTTGAATCTGAAATAAGCAAGATAATTCCCTGCAGATCAATCTTGGACGTAATTGAGTTTATTACTACAACTTGACCACCTGCACTTAGGTGTATCTTCAGGATTTCAAGAAAACTTTTTACACCCTCACCAAATAATTATGCTGTTATTTTGGATAAAAATTTGAAGGAGGAATTTGCCTTAACTATACAATTTACTTAGAGACATAGTCTCTGGGTAAACTCATTCCATTCNCTACAACTTGACCACCTGCACTTAGGTGTATCTTCAGGATTTCAAGAAAACTTTTTACACCCTCGCCAAATAATTATGCTGTTATTTTGGATAAAAATTTGAAGGAGGAATTTGCCTTAACTATACAATTTACTTAGAGACATAGTCTCTGGGTAAACTCATTCCATTCTTTGTGAATATTATTGTTTATAATTCTTTTTTGTTTGTATACTAGCGATATCTCGTGACTAAAGTCACTGTACTCTAAATTATGATACTCTATATGCATTGGAATGTGTGTGTTAGAGTGTGTATATATATGTGCAGTTGTGTGTTGGAGTGTGTGTTGGGTTTTTTAAATTTGGGGGGGGGGGGGGGAAGTGTGTGTTGGGTGTGTGATATTTGGGGGGAAATACACCCCCTATAAGTTCAAACACCTATTTGATATATTATATAAATTTTCTTGTTTATGTTTTTAGATTAAATTTTAATTGATTGGATTCATATTTACATGTCTGGTGAGCATTCAAATAGTCCCTTTAGAGAAGAACTGGCAGAATCTGTAGCGTCTTTGAAACTATCAAGTCAATCAATTCCTTAATCTATGACATTTCCTATATTTTGAACTTAGTGGATTAAGAATTAGAATGTCTAATAGAGAGTAGGAAGTTAATGGTCTACATGGTAGAACTCTTAAAGAGTATTTGCATCCTATTCATAGTAGTATTCCATCGTGCTCCATATTACGAACGAATGCAAATAACTATAACATTAGGCCTGGTTCGATACAAATTTTACCTCAATTTTGTGGGCTTGAATATGAAATCCGTACTTGCATATTAAGGAATTAGAGGAAATATGCACTACTTTTCAATTTGTTTTTGAAGTAGCTCAATTGAAGCTTTTTCCCTTCTCATTAAAGGATGAAGCCAATTTGTGGCTCAATTCTTTGATGCCCTTGTCTATCGCCAATTGGAAAGCTTTGCCAAAATAGTTTTTCAAGAAATATTTCCCTCTTCATCAAACAAATGCGCACACCATACATTTGATAATTGACGATTGGTCAGTTTCTTTTATGATGTTGTTCTTACTTTCTTACGACAGTTTGTTGATATGATGTCTCAAGGAGAATTTTTAAATAAACGTCCAGATGATGCATTTGATTATCTTGATACTCTTGTTGAGATTGCCCAAATGTGGGATTCTACATCATCTCCTCATCTAGAGTCTATAGCTACCACTTCCTATGGGGGAAAATTTGTCTTGAAAGAGAAGAACAATTTTAGAGCCAAGATGGCCTTTCTGTCTCATAAATGTGAGGCTTTGGAAATTAGAAAGGTCAACGAAGTTTCAACTGTTCCTCCGATGCAGTAGATTTGTGGTATATGGGCTTTGTTAGGACATCCTATTGGGAAGTGTCCTACAGATTAATCATAAAAAGTGTGTAAATGAATTAGAGTTTATAATTAATTGTGNGAGAAAGGTCAACGAAGTTTCAACTGTTCCTCCGATGCAGTAGATTTGTGGTATATGGGCTTTGTTAGGACATCCTATTGGGAAGTCTCCTACAGATTAATCATAAAAAGTGTGTAAATGAATTAGAGTTTATAATTAATTGTGTACGTTAATTGATTTAAAGTGCTTAATTGTGATTAATTAATGATTCATGTTTGAATTGTATATTTTGTAGGGTTTCATATGCAATTAAGGGAACTTGGAGGGTTAAAGCGTGAAATAGGAACGAAAAGAGGAAGGTAAAGCAATTTCAGCAAGAAGCTTACCATCCAAATGGTGAAACACCATCCCAACGATAGTAAGTGTGACACCCCAAAAATCGGGGATCCTTTGTCAATCCATTGATCCTCCATCAACTAGCAAAAGTACCTGTGAATGCCGCAGAACCTGGCACCACGACAATTACATCCCCTTCACTGGGATCATGAACAACACAGTGTTTGGACAGATTCTCCCTTGTACTGAGCACTCCCAAACGCATAACCTATGTACATTTCTATCACATGACCATTCCAAGGTCCAATAAACATCAATTTAGGCTTAATTTTACTCCATTTACATCCTTGAAACAAAAAGCCTCAAGGCTTGACAAGATAATTTTAATTTTCTGAAAATTTCAGGAGACTTACCGGTAGAAAAACAAAGTTCTACTGGTAGCAAAAATCACTAGAATACTTCTACCGGTAGGTAATCAACGTTCTACTGGTAGGAGTGCCCACTGGAATTCTTCTAATAGTAGATACTCGACATTCTACCGGTAGAAGTGCCCTCTAGAATTGTTCTACCGGTAGATAATCAATGTTCTACCAGTGGTAGTGCCCAATTTGCCCCAATTCAAACCTTTTTCAATTCCAACACTTCCAATCTCATACAACAACCACCCAAAGTCATATAACATTAAATTTTACACAAAGGTTCATATGAGTTCGTTTTACAATCCTTTGCATAATGTTACATGTCCAAAAATAACTACACACTTGTTTTACAAAAATGTAGTTTAAAGCCACATCTCGTTCTTTCTTCATCAATGAGAGCCCAAGTGAGGACCATCCACCAGCGCTTGTCTCGCACCTAAAATGTTATCCCCATAAAGGATGAGTCACACTCAATCAGGCATCTCCTAAAGAGGCTACTTCCAAATCTAGATGCATATGAAATGCTCACATGAAAATTCAACAATCAAACAAATAATCCATTTAAGAATGTGCAATTCATAATGAAATTCTTTATGTCATGACATGCTATGAGATGAGACTCACACATTAAACTCAACCTGAGCCTGCATCGGCTCCCATAACACATGCAATGCCATGCGTATGAATCTGGGCATTTCAAACCCCCGCCATTGATGTTACACATCTAATTACCACCAACAAGCACCCAACCGACACTGCATTCATGGACTTCCACCAATGGCTCCGCATATGCCGACACACTTTATGGACTCTATACTAACGGAGTGCATATCCAAATCAATGGGTCTTGAACCCAAGGGATGGTCTAGCCCTTCTTGCTAACCCCGAACCTATTTTCAATGCAAACCCATGTGGCTCAGTGTAACCTTGGTCCAACTTTCCTGAGTCTACGCATCATCCACCAAGAAGGGTGTTTGATCAAAATCTTGCACACACCCACACTCATGTTCCATGTCCACGAATGCAATTTTTCCCGTGCATATACAAATATAATGTACAATTGTAATTCTCAAGTCATGTTCAATATGTCATGAGCACATTATGAGCAACTTCAATATCCACCAACTTTTTCCATGGTCAATTAAATCATAAGCATATAACCACCATCAACTACCTTACCAAAGCATGTTATAACATTTTCAATGCAATTAACACACTGAATCAACATAGGCATTTCATCAAATACCTTCAAGGCATAATTATAAACACATAGCATGCCTCTTTCACCACATATTCCAATAAATGACAAACAATTAATTTTAACAACTCAATTCATGCTAGAATTGATTTTAACCATTCTTATACCCATTTTTGACATTTCAACTACTATAGGTATGTGTTGTACATGAGATTACATCTCTAACACCCTACCCATTTCATATTTCAACCTTATGTTGAAAATAAACCTAATTAGAAAAGGAACCCAACCTCTTGAAGCATAATACAAGTGGTAGAAAACCTCTAAGAACCCCTACCAAGCTTTAGCTCTTGATTTCCAAAAATCTCATCTTTGAAAATTCTCTCTTTTCCAAAAATTTGATGGGTAATGGGGAGAAAATATGATTTTCTCCCCTATTCATACCCCTTAGATACTTGGCCCTCGTTGCAGCACATGTCTGCCTTTCTTGGGTCAGATTTCGTCCTGAATCAATTAAATTTCGTCAAATTTCAAGTTCAATATATTTTTATTTGAACTAAATTTAAATTATTTTCCACTTTTACACAATTAATTCTCCATCGCATTTCTTTTTGGTCACGCGACATCCAATCGCCTCATAAAACGTGAAAAATACGACTCTCTCAGAATTCAACAAAAATTAACTAGATAACTAGATTTCACTAGATGAATCCAACAGTGAGGTCCATTCCGTCATCCCAGTTCAAGAAAAATGCAGGTTTTTAACCCGTACCATAGTGACAAATTATCGGTCTACCATTTTTAATAAAAATTCAAATTTTCCCGGGCTTTATATTTTTTCTCGCTTAAAATAAATTTTATCTCCGAAATTTACACACACATGCACATTTGACCACATGCATATGCTACAGTCATATAACACTTAATGACTACAAGAATGTACCTCCATCCTTGAATAAGAATGTATAACTAGTATGTATAGTGTCCTCACGCTCTCATGTCGTCTCCTCCGTATCTTGTTGCCAGCACATCACCTTCACTAGCCTCACAGTTTTGCCTCACAAAACCTTCTCTCTGTTATCCATGATACGCCCCAGTCCCTCCTTGAAGGTCTCATCTATATCAACAACCAGCTCACCCCAATCCACCACATGTGTTAGATCTGGAGTATACTTTAGGAGCATAGAGACATGGAACACCGCATGAATACCTGATAAATTTGATGGTAACACCAACCGGTAAGCATCTATAACAACTTTCTTGAGTGCCTCAAAGGGCCCAATATACCTTGGCGACAATTTTCCCCACTTCTCGAACATAACCACTCCCCTCTTAGGCATCACTTTCAATAAGACATCTCCAGAGGTTGTCGCCATCTGTCGGCGTAGCTCTTCTGCCGACTTTGAGCCATAAGAAGATGCTTTTGTATCAAGTCCACCTTCGCTGAGGTGTCTCTAACCAACCTCTGTCCAACAAATCAGAGAACGACATGACTTCCCATAAATTGCCTTGAGTCTGAACCTTGTAGTGCAACCCAAACTATCTCAAAGTCTCAAGCATCTGCCACTTCTGGGAAGTTATACTAGCCAAGATTGCTCGTGATCTCTAGTTTAGTACATCAGCCACCACATTTGCCTTACTGGGGTGGTAATGCAAAGTAAAGTCATAATCCTCCAAGTACTCCATCCACCTATGTTGCCTCATATTGAGGTCCCACTATGAAAATATGTACTTAAGACTCCTATGGTCTGAAAATACCTCAAACTACTCACTATACAAATAGTGGCGCCAAACCTTCAAGGCAAAGACAATGACCGCCAACTACATGTCATGCATGGGGTAGTTCTGCTCGTGGTTTTTTAACTATCGAAAGCAATAAGCTACCACCCTCCCGGATTACATTAATACACACTTAAGTCTATCCCCTCTTTGAAACTATTAGAATAGGAGCTGAAGTAAGCCTCCTTCTCAATTCTTGGAATGCCTTCTTACACGAGTCATTCCACTCAAACTTGACCTCCTTCCTAGTCAATCTCATCATAGGTGCAGCAAGTCACGAGAAGTCCTCAATGAGCCTCCTGTAATACTCCACCAATCTCAAGAAACTACGGGGTCGTTCGGTAACGTTTTTGTTTCTGTGTCTTCAAAAAAATCAAAAATAGAGAATTTTTGTCTCTGTTTTATGGTAAACAATGAAACAGAAAACATATTTGTGAGTCATTTGTGTCTATAAAATTATGAGAATAAAAACAAAAAACATGGTTGGTAACTATTTCAAGTTTTATCCTAAATATGTTTAATAATATTTCATGCAACAAAATATAAATCCAAAAATTCCTTAATTCATCAAAATTCAGGTACACGGTTGATCTTCTGAAATGAAAGAATAGAAGATCTTTCATCCCATAGTAAAAGAATATATTGTAAGATCAAAAAGAAACCAACAAGCTCAACACAATAGCAACAAACAACAAGCTTAACACAGCAGTAACATAGCAGCTTAACTAATCACTATTCAGATCATACTGTGTTGCAACTCTAGCCATGTATGGGAGATTCAAGCCATGTAGTGCTCCACTGTAAATACCTTCTTATAGTCTCCTTCTAGGATCAAATGATTCCATTGTTTAGCTTGCTCCCCATAAGGCAACTTGGTGAACAGCCATTGCTTCAGCTAATAATGGTTCTTCAAATTCCTAGGATAGACATATCCAAAATCAAATATGCAAATTCAAACCCAAAATTGCAGATTCATACCCA
Organism: Ilex paraguariensis; assembly: GCA_963454935.2. Classification (NCBI taxonomy): domain Eukaryota; kingdom Viridiplantae; phylum Streptophyta; class Magnoliopsida; order Aquifoliales; family Aquifoliaceae; genus Ilex; species Ilex paraguariensis. The sequence continues at coordinate 438,882 of CAUOFW020001803.1, forward strand.
TACCCATAATCAAACACACACACACACACATGAGATTGTTGCTTTCAATGGTTTGACTAAGGCGAGACACATAGGCAAATCGACAGAGACACACGCACACACACCCATACACCCACAAATCGACACACACACATATAGACAAAAACACAGATCTAAGTTATATATACATAGATCTATGTATATATATGCATACATATACACAAATCTACGTATATATAGAGTTTTATATACATACATCCATAACAATAGAGAGATTGACAGAGGGTTTTTGTTTGTCTTTGTAGGCTGAGCACCATCAATTCGTCTTTGAAGGCAAAACACTATCACAACAAAAGAGAGATTAATAGAGGGTTTCAGTTTATATTCGTAGGCAGAGCACCATCGGTTTGTCTTCATTGTTGAGAGAGAGAGGAGAATAGAGATTCATTGAAAGCTCCGGAGAAGAGAGAGAGTTGCTGAGAGTGGAGGAGAAGAGAGAAAGTCAATCTCTATGTGTTCTTCTTCGTCGTTGTTGCTGAGAAGAGAGAAAATAAGAGTTGGCAGAACTCTGTGAGTGGGAAAATGAAAAAAGACCCGCCCATTTTTTTCTTTGAGAAATGAACTCGTCTTTTGCGGCTAATAAGACTCGAAGTTGAGACCTCATTTAATCAAAAAATGCGTGTTTTGTGTGTTTCATGGAACACAAATTTTTTTTTCCCATTTTTTTGTCTTTGTTTCCAAATAACTAATATAAAATAAAAACAAAAATAGTACCCAAACATATTTTTGTTTTCATTTTTGACAAAAATTGAAAATAAAAACACAAAACATAAGACAAAAACAGTAAACAACACTGCCCCTACGTATCTCGAAGACTGAATTCGGCCTCTCCCAACTCATAACTGCCTCAACTTTCTCCAGGTCAACTGAGACACCCAAAGTCAACACCATGTGGCCCAAAAATTTCACCTTTGTCAACCAAAATTCATAGTTGCTGAACTTGGCATACAACTAGTGGTCTCTCAAGGTCTGGAGAACCTTAAGTAACCCTCATGCTCTTCCTCAGACTTGGAGTAGATCAAGATGTCGTCAACAAAGACTGTGACAAACAAATCCAAATAGGGTTGGAACACCCTATACATGAGATTCATGAATTCCGCCAGGGCATTCATCAATCCAAAAGCATAATTGTGAACTTGAAATGCCCGTATCATGTCCTAAATGTCATCTTAGGGATATTTGCCTCCCAAATCCTCAACTGATGGTAACCCGTGCACAGATCTATCTTGGAATAGACNGTCAATCCAAAAGCATAATTGTGAACTTGAAATGCCCGTATCATGTCCTAAATGTCATCTTAGGGATATCTGCCTCCCAAATCCTCAACTGATGGTAACCCGTGCACAGATCTATCTTGGAATAGACCTGTACCCCTCTTAGTTGATCAAACAAGTCATCAATTCATTGCAAAGGGTACCTATTCTTGAAATTAACTCAATTCAACTGTCGGTAGTCTATACATAGCCGAAGGATCTTATTCTTCTTCTTGGAAAACAATATGGGAGCACCCTAAGGTGAGGTACTCAGTCTAATGAACTCCTTGTCCATCAATTCTTGCAACTGGACTCTGAGTTCTTGTAATTCATCCAAAAAAATATCCTCGTACTCACAAACCACTTGAGGTAGACCCAACTGCTGTCTTGCCTCGTCCTCTAGGGTAAGGCTTGCTAGCCAATCCATTAACTGTCCATGCCATCGAGAGTCATATAAGGTTTGTGGTAAAGCATCATATTTTTCCCCCTGAAACTTAAAACAAACATCCTCCGGTGTACAAGCAGTGACCACCAGCTAATCCATCTCGAGGATGACATCAAACTTCGACAAGTCCATGACACTAAGGTCCACTATGAGTAAAATCTCCGAGATCTCTATCTTATAACCCCGACATATCTGATCAAGAATACCCTAGCTCCTAGGGGAGAACTCACATGCAATGGCTCTTCCAAGGTCCCATCCTCTAAGCTCAAATCTCTTATACGTGATGTATAAATAAATGAATATGATACACCAAAGTCAAATAATATCCTTGTCCCTAAGCGAGAGAGTAGATATGTACCCTAAATAATTGACTGATCCACTAGCTCAGTATGAGGTGTGATGGAGTAAACTCACCCTAGGATTTTTGAAGTCCTGGCCTAGAAGTCCTGTCCTCAGCCTCGGGCCATGCCCTGGCCCATCTAGCCTAATTGTAGAGTCCTTGCGTGTGAAGTGGTAGGGGCCCATGCAGCACCCTAAAATTGAAACTGAAACTGATTTTCCTGGCCCATGGTGGGGAAGAGAGGAAGAAAATAAGTTTGTGGATGCCCCACCAATGCCTGGAACTAAGATGCCTTATAACTCTAAGATTCCTGCTTTTAAGGACAATCCCACTTNAAGAGAGGAAGAAAATAAGTTTGTGGATGTCCCACCAATGACTGGAACTAAGATGCCTTATAACTCTAAGATTCCTGCTTTTAAGGACAATCCCACTTNGCTCTGAGTTCTTGTAATTCATCCAAAAAAATATCCTCGTACTCACAAACCACTCGAGGTAGACCCAACTGCTGTCTTGCCTCGTCCTCTAGGGTAAGGCTTGCTAGCCAATCCATTAACTGTCCATGCCATCGAGAGTCATATAAGGTTTGTGGTAAAGCATCATATTTTTCCCCCTGAAACTTAAAACAAACATCCTCCGGTGTACAAGCAGTGACCACCAGCTAATCCATCTCGAGGATGACATCAAACTTCGACAAGTCCATGACACTAAGGTCCACTATGAATAAAATCTCCGAGATCTCTATCTTATAACCCCGACATATCTGATCAAGAATACCCTAGCTCCTAGGGGAGAACTCACATGCAATGGCTCTTCCAAGGTCCCATCCTCTAAGCTCAAATCTCTTATACGTGATGTATAAATAAATGAATATGATACACCAAAGTCAAATAATATCCTTGTCCCTAAGCGAGAGAGTAGATATGTACCCTAAATAATTGACTGATCCACTAGCTCAGTATGAGGTGTGATGGAGTAAACTCACCCTAGGATTTTTGAAGTCCTGGCCTAGAAGTCCTGTCCTCAGCCTCGGGCCATGCCCTGGCCCATCTAGCCTAATTGTAGAGTCCTTGCGTGTGAAGTGGTAGGGGCCCATGCAGCACCCTAAAATTGAAACTGAAACTGATTTTCCTGGCCCATGGTGGGGAAGAGAGGAAGAAAATAAGTTTGTGGATGCCCCACCAATGCCTGGAACTAAGATGCCTTATAACTCTAAGATTCCTGCTTTTAAGGACAATCCCACTTCATGTGACCTAGCTGGTGGCATATGAAACATGTCATCTGACCTACCTGGTAGGATGTCCTGAAGTTTCTCCCACCTTGGGAGGATCGACCTTGGCCTTGGCCTTGATATCCATGACCCTGTCCCTGATAACCTTGTGGGGTAGAAGTCTTCTACTTTTTCCCTAAACTAAAAGAAGATGATTGACTCTCCTTCTTCTTGTTCTTAGCACCTGCCTCTCGGATGCCCCTTACATTTTCCACCCTTCTCTTTCAATGGCCATAGCCGTCTCGACCATTGAATCCAAATCTTGTAGGTAGTGCCCCCCAATCTTCCACCGAATGGGCAACTTCAAACCATCCTCGAACCTCCTCACTTGGCAAAGTCTGTGGCCACATAATCATTGGCAAAACTGGCTAACTCGGTGAACTTAGCCACGTATTCCATCACTGTCATACTCGCTTGTTTCAAGTCCAAGAATTCTTGGGCTTTCACTTGTCGAACAATTTATGGTAAGGTACTTGCCCATAAAGAGCTCCTGGAACTCTCCACATGTCATTGCCTTTATGTTTTTTGAGGCCTTTGCCCAATCCCACCACAAATGGCCTATCATTCAAGCTGGAACGCAACTAGCCTTATCTTAGTGGCATCAGATGTGATCTCCATAGCCTCTAAGATGTTATCAACTTGCTAGAACCAATGGTCAGCCACCATCGATATGCCCCTCCCATAAAATTTGGTGGCTTATGTGCGTTAAACTTTTGGAGGTTACTTGAGCCTTTTTGANCAATCCCACTTCATGTGACCTAGCTGGTGGCATATGAAACATGTCATCTGACCTACCTGGTAGGATGTCCTGAAGTTTCTCCCACCTTGGGAGGATCGACCTTGGCCTTGGCCTTGATATCCATGACCCTGTCCCTGATAACCTTGTGGGGTAGAAGTCTTCTACTTTTTCCCTAAACTAAAAGAAGATGATTGACTCTCCTTCTTCTTGTTCTTAGCACCTGCCTCTCGGATGCCCCTTACATTTTCCACCCTTCTCTTTCAATGGCCATAGCCGTCTCGACCATTGAATCCAAATCTTGTAGGTAGTGCCCCCCAATCTTCCACCGAATGGGCAACTTCAAACCATCCTCGAACCTCCTCACTTGGCAAAGTCTGTGGCCACATAATCATTGGCAAAACTGGCTAACTCGGTGAACTTAGCCACGTATTCCATCACTGTCATACTCGCTTGTTTCAAGTCCAAGAATTCTTGGGCTTTCACTTGTCGAACAATTTATGGTAAGGTACTTGCCCATAAAGAGCTCCTGGAACTCTCCACATGTCATTGCCTTTATGTTTTTTGAGGCCTTTGCCCAATCCCACCACAAATGGCCTATCATTCAAGCTGGAACGCAACTAGCCTTATCTTAGTGGCATCAGATGTGATCTCCATAGCCTCTAAGATGTTATCAACTTGCTAGAACCAATGGTCAGCCACCATCGATATGCCCCTCCCATAAAATTTGGTGGCTTATGTGCGTTAAACTTTTGGAGGTTACTTGAGCCTTTTTGACCCACATTGGTGCTAGCCTGTGCAAAGGTAACCGCCATTGTACCTATAGCCCCCATAAAGGCTTGTTGATCAAAGGCCGGTGGTGTTTGGTTGTTTTTTCACCCACCTGCTCGATAGTTATGATGTCCTCTTCCTCTATTTGACATCTACACACATGTTAAATAGTAATAGAGCACTAACTTAGTATCCCAAGGTAGGGATCAAAGTCGTAACAGTGAGATTTCTCTCCTTATATCACTAGTAGAGTGTGTGTCATCCACTAGTAGACATCTATTCCCTGAACTATCCCATTCCTGCTCTTTCCAACCCCCAATGTTATGTTCTCTAACCCTAGTGTCTCTTCTCCACATACATCTAATCATGCATATTGTTTACATTCACATAACATGCAGCATTTAAAAAACATAATATGTAATGGACAATGGATACAATGGTCTAAACCCATGCTTGCAAGCCCTAGGTAAATCAAGAACCTAGGCTTTGATACCAATTTTTGACACCCCAAAAACTGGGGGTCCTTTGTGAACCTGTTGATCTTTCATCAACTCGTAGAAGTACCCGTGAATGCCGTATAACCCGTACAATGACAATAACATCCCCTTCACGGAGATCATGAACAATACAGCATTTGGGTAGAGTCTCCCTTGTACGGGGCACTCCCAAACACATAACCTGTGTAAATTTTTATCACATGACCATTCCAAGGTCCAATAACCTGTGTATTTCTGAAATACTCACTGGAATACTTCCTGCGGTAGGTAATCAACGTTCTATTGGTAGAAGTTGCCCACTAGAATTCTTCTACCAGTAGATACTCGAGATTCTACTAGTATAATTGCATATTGGAATTGTTCAACCGGTAGATAATCAATGTTTTACCAACAGCAGTGCCTAGTTTATCCTCGATTCAAATCTTTTTCAATTCCAACACTTCCAGTCTCATACAGCAACCACACAAAGCCATATAACACTAATTTTTTCACAAATTAAGGTTCATATGAGTTTCTTTTACAATCCTTTGTAGAATATTACATGTCCAAATATAACTACACACTTGTTTTACAAAAATGCAATTTAATTCCACATCTCGGCCTTTCTTCATCAATGAGAGCCCAAGTGAGGGTCATCCACTGGTGCTTGTTCTGCACTTGAAATGTTGTCCCCATTAAGGGTGAGTCATGCTCAATAAGATATCTCCTAAAGAGTTTACTTCCCAACCCAGATGCATATGAAATGCTCACATAAAAATTCAACAATCAAACATACAATCCATTTAAGAATGTGCAATTTATAATGGAATTCTCTATTCCATGTCATGCAATGAGATGTTACTCACACATGCAGCTCAACCCAAGCCTTCACCAGCTCTCATATCATATGCAATGTTGTGCATATGAATTCAAGCATTTCAATCCCCCACCATTGATGTTACACATCCAATGACCATTAAAATTCCTTGGTCTTTCTTGGGGTGGGTATTTATGGACTTACACCAACGGGCACCCAACCGACTGCTTGATTTATTTCGTTGACCCTAATCTTTGAACACTAACTCGGACCAATTGTATGGCTTCTGTGTGTAGGTAAGTGTCACTCTCCCTCGGGTTTGGTGCTAGAAATGGGGAAAATGTGTGTGTGAAATGAACAAAAATGCTCCCCAGGCATAGAGGGAATCCTACAATATCGTGCTTTACATGCAATGGGTATTCCAAGGTCTTCCCCTTTGGGAAGGAAGGTTAATTGTGTGAAGGTGATTTGTAAAAAATGAAAAAGTGTAAAATCTTTTGAGTTTGTGTTTTAGTGAGTGAGTTTTTGATAAAGATGCAATGGAAACAATGTTGGCTAATCCAAAGAGTTCATTCCAATGGGAATGCCAAATAAACTCAAAACATTCTTCCAATGGTGTGTAGGTGTTCGATTTATTCGTAGGAAGCGAGGGACTAAAGTTGGAGTGAGGGCTCAAGCATATCCCGTGACAAGTCTATGGTGTATCAAGAACTCACAACCACGTCTGCACTCAACTTAGTCAAACCAAACCACGTTTCACTATGAGGAATAATGAATGAGAGTCGATTTCACATACCCAAGAGGAAATCTCCCTTGGATTAGCCAATTAAAAATCTAGCTACTCATAATAAAAGGAAAGGCTTGCATAATGTAAAGAGACATGATGAAGAAATGAAACATTGAGCTAGTATTAATGCAAGAAAAGAACTAAACTATAATTGAAATAGCATGCATGACCAAAATACAAATATTGAAAGCAAATACCCAAATGTAGAACTTGAAATAGTAGAAATACTTAGCTAAGCTTGCATACAACTTGAATGAAAGAGTTGAAAGTGAAAGGGGGAAAGATTACAAGTAGTTTAAAGCTTACAACACTGAAAATGGTAAAGAAATATGAAAGCCCAACTTTCTCTCTCTAACTTCATCTTCTTCCTGGAGCTTTCTATCTCTAAAAACTACTCCTAATCTTAGATAGTCTCCCCCCTCTTCAAAGCTTGTGTGAATGCTGAATATATGCTATAGGAATTAATGCATTTTCGTCCATGAGGCTCTCCTAGCCTGTGTGAATAGACCTGTTATCCATAGGAGGTGATTTGATGCATTGGACAGGCTAGGAAGAGCTTAGCCTGCATCATCCCTTCATCCTTCTCTCTCCTCCTGTCCCGTCCTCTATCTTCCAAGGCTGACTTTAGGGTGTAAGAGGCATGTATATATGTAGAATATGTCAGAGGCAAGTGGAAGAATCATAGGTGGGACCCTCAAGTGGCAGAACATTGAGTTGCAGGTGTTCTGGCATTTCTGGGCAAAACTTACCCTATGTAATGTGTCCATCTCTTCACTACTCATCCACACTTAGTTGTAGGGTTCCAAAAGCCATCATTTACCCTATAATTACCTACAACATAAAAATTTTCAAATTATTTATAAATTTGACTAACTCTAAGTACTTAAATGCAAAGTTGAGTTAAAATGCATGTAGTGAGGCTATTGAATATGCAATATTACGTGCTTATCACCGACACGACATTCATGGACTTCCACCAACAGCTCCGCATACACCGACACACTTTATGGGTTCTATACCTATGAAATGCATATCCAAATCACCGGGTCTTACACCCGAAGGATAGTCTAGCCCTTCTTGCTAACCCCAGCCCTATTTTCAATGCAAACCCATGCGGCTCAGTCAAACCTTGGTCCAACTTTTTCGAGCCCACTCATCATCCACCAAGAGTGGTGTTTGATCAAAAATTTGCATACACCCACACTCATGTTCCATGCCCATGAATGCGATATTTTTCGTGCATATAAAAATATAATATAAAATTGAAAATCTCAAGTCATGTTCATTATGTCATGAGCACATTATGAATAACTTCAATATCCATCAAAATTTTTAATAGTCAGTTACATCAAAAGCATATAACCACCATCAACAACCTTACCAAATCATGTTATAACATTGTCAATGTAATTAACGCACTTAATCAACATAGATATTCATCAATCACCATCAAGAAATAATTATAAACACATAGCACGCCTCTTTCACCACATATCCCAAGAAATCGCAAACAAGTAATTTCAACAATCCAACTCAATGTAGAATTTATTTTAACCATTCTTATACCCATTTTCCACATTTCAACTACCATAGGTATGTGCTATACATGAGATTACATCTCTAAGACCCTACCCATTTTATATTTCAACCCTAGGTTGGAAATAAACATAATTAGGAAAGGAATCCTACTTCTTAAAGCATAATACAAGTGGTAGAAAGCCTCCAAGAACCCCAACCAAGCTTTAACTCTTGATTTCTAAAAATCCTGTCTTTGATAATTTGGCAAAATTTGTAATTTTTGGTATGTAGACATTGCCCTCATCGAGTAGATGAACTTTGGTTCTTGGCCTGAGTCAATTCGACCAAGGGTTGACCCTAGATTTATAGAGAAGATGAAGAAAACCTTCGATTTTTCCCTTTCCTCTCTCCCTCTCTCTTTCCCAAAAATTTGATGGGTAATGGGGAGAAATTTGATTTTCTCCCCTATTTATACCCATTAGATTCTTGACCCTCATTGCGCTATATGTCAGCTTTTCTCGGGTCCGATTTTGTCCCGAATTGATTAAATTTCATCCCATTTCAAGTTCAATATATTTTTATTTCAAATAAATTTAAATTGTTTTTTAATTTTTAAAATTAATTCTCCATCGTGTTTATTTTGGTCATGCAACACTGGATCACTTCGTAAAACACAAAAAATTTGACTGTCTTGAAATTCAACAAAAATTGACTGAGTAACTAAATTTCATGAGATGAATCCAATTGTAAGGTCCATTCCATCATCTGAGTTTTAAAAAAATATGGCCTATACCATAGCAATAAATTACTATTTTGCTCTTTTTCATAAAAATTTAAATTTTTCTGAATTTTATAGTATGGTCAACAAGTCAACAAAGGTGGCTCCAATGCAAAAGAACTAAGACTTTGCATCATTCAGATGGGGCTGGTGGCATCTGAACAATGGCCTTCACTGTCTCACATCTTTCTCTTCTCCCATTGGTCCGCTGATGCAACAAAACCCTGATTGGCTGCCTTGGTTTTTGTTAGCTTAAACCCTTCATCGGAGCCTATGAATAGGCGTGTTTGGGTCATTTTGAAAAGAATTCTTCCACCTTTGACAAGCCGAAGTTGGGGAGAAGAAATAGTCTTTTACCTTTTTACTTGGAGAGTTGAACCTCTTCCATTTTTCACCCCAGTTGGCAATAAGAGTGAGGGTGTTTCAACTATCATTCAAGAAATGATTTCTTGCATTTGCGTTGTGTTGTAATGGGATTATCTTACCCTTCTTGCTCATCTATGGCAATGAAGTGTGAGTAGTCCATTTATACTTTTAGTAAAAGGTGAAGATATGTATAATATTATTTGTGTTACAAAAATGTTGATGATTTATACAATCTTACATATACATTATTATGTACTTTATGCATGATACAATGATGCACGTAGTTGGGATTTATGTAACAGTTGGGAGATTGGTTATAGACGGGTTAAGTCTTGCCATAGCCAATGCTTTTGATTCAATGCATAAACTGGAACTCCATCTTCATTGAATCATAGACTTGTCGATCAAATAGCTATAGTAAATATTGCGAATGATTCACCTTCGTGTTTACTAGGGTTAATTATTTTTTGTACGGTGCATAGAACTTCTAGCTAGCTTAATTGTTATGATTTGGTACACCTTATATATCAAACCTACCAGTTAACTTCCCAATAACATGGGAGTTAATTGCTATAAGGTGACATTTTCTTAGTCAAACAATAGAATGTATGTTAGATCCTCGAGCTAAAGAGTAGCCTTTTTCAATTTTATAATCAAAGTTTAGTTTAAGTGTTTATTTATTAATTCTAAGCTCGCATCACAATATGTTGTAATGTACACTATGCGCATGATAATTTCACCCTTTTTGTTTTGAGTTCTGATAGATAACTCATTATGGATTGGACCATGGACTTAATCGAGTAATATTAAAACTTTACTACTTATACATGGGTTTATGATTAAGATCAAGTCAAACTTTTGGAATCGTTGCCGGGGAGTTACGGTAGTTTGAAGAAGAATAGGGAAGTTGCCTAGTTTGTATTACATATATAAGTTTTGTTCTATTATTTTTGTTTATGTATGTTAAGTCATCAATACGGTCTATAAATCAGTTTAGTCCTTCATCTTCACCTTCGTTAGCATCACAAGCATCTTCAAACTCTTTTGAGTTAAGCATGGCTAATAATAATCAAAGAGATCAAGAGGTGGTCCAGAATGCTAGACCATTGAGAAAATATTTGCATCCTACACCACTAGTGTCCTCTCATGTTTTTTTTTTCCCACAAATGCTCCAAATTTTAAAAGCAAATCAGGGAGAATACAACTGTTAAAGATCTTCTTCAAGCTTGCTCACATCATGATGGCCAGAATGACTACTTTATCTTGAAAGTTGGATGCTCTAGAGATGAAAAAGGTCAATGAGTTTTTGTTGTGCCTCCTACTAACCAATTGTGTGGAATTTGTGCTTTCTAAAGACATCCCATGGGAGAGTGTTCTACTATCCCAGCATTTAAGGAAGTCTTAATGGACCTGATCAATGTTATTTCAAACTTTAACAAGCCCTATTCCAATCCATATTCTAAAAATTACAACCCCGGGTGGCAGAATCACCCAAATTTCAGTTACGAAAACACACAGCTGGTGAGTTAGCAACCAGGTCCACCTCCACCACAACCTTAGACTCAACAGCCATATCAGCTTTATCAATCCCCACATAAAAAGAATTTTGGAACATACCATGAATTAGTNCAGCTGGTGAGTTAGCAACCAGGTCCACCTCCACCACAACCTTAGACTCAACAGCAATATCAGCTTTATCAATCCCCACATAAAAAGAATTTTGGAACATACCATGAATTAGTTCACTCAGAGTCAAACGAATTTCAATACACGATAAACTCATGTATTCAATGATTTCAAAGCTCAAACGTCATAAAATATCAAGTATATTAAGAGTCATCTAGCTCAGTTGACCTAGTCTTTGTGCACAACGGAGAAGGAAAACTTCACATCTCAACCTAAACCTCCACATGGTCAAAACAAGGCTAATGTCGTGTCTTTTGAACCTTTTTCGAGTCAGGTCCAAGTAATTACCACATTGAGAAGTGGTAAAGTGATTGAAAAAGCCATCAAAGCCAAAACTCTTAGGCCAGTAGCCAAGTCAATCCCTGTTAATGAACCAATTAAGGGTGAACCAATAGTTCAAAAGGAAACAAAGTTCCCTAACAAAAAAGAAAAATCAAATCNCTGAGTCAGGTCCAAGTAATTACCACATTGAGAAGTGGTAAAGTGATTGAAAAAACCATCAAAGCCAAAACTCTTAGGCCAGTAGCCAAGTCAATCCCTGTTAATGAACCAATTAAGTGTGAACCAATAGTTCAAAAGGAAACAAAGTTCCCTAACAAAAAAGAAAAATCAAATCTTATTCCTTACCTTTTCCTCAAAAAGTCAAGAAACCTCAACCATTGAATAATCATGCAGAAATATTTGAGTTGTTTAAGCAAGTGAAGATTAACATCCCTCTGTTGGATGCAATCAAGCAAGTCTCGACTTATGCCAATTTTTTGAAAGACCTTTGCATCATAAAATAAGGATCAATGTATAGAAAAGAGCATTTTTTATTGAACAAGCTAGTGCTATCATTCAATACAAATCCCCTCTAAAGTACAAATATCCTAGGAGTCCTACGGTTTCATGCATAATTGAAAACTTCAAATTTGAGCAAGCTCTGTTTGATCTTAGAGCCAATGTCAATTTACTCCTATATACAATCTGTGAGCAGTTATGGTTGGGTGAATTGAAACCAACAAATCCCACATTGCAGTTGACTGACCACGAGAAATTGTTGAGGTTGTACTTGTTCAAATTGATAAATTTTATTTTTCGGTAGATTTTATTGTTTTGGATACCCAGCTAGTTTTGCATGTCTTTACACAAATTCATGTCATTTTGGGACATCCATTCCTAGCTACATCAAATGCATTAATTAATTGTATGAATGGAATCATGAAACTTTCTTTTAAAAATATGACATTGGAATTGAATGTTATTGATATTGCTAACAAACTCAAGGAGGAGGAAGAGTTGCAAGAAGTAAATTGCATCGAGTCATTAACTTAGAATTTGTTTGAAAGTGATTGTAACAAAAAAGGAGTCACATGCATTGTTAAAGTCTATAAATAATGTCGAGTCTATTGTAGATAAGTCCACTGTTGGAGCATGGGTTCCAAAATTTAAAGAGTCATTACCTAATGGAACAAAGTCTATAGAATCCAATATTGTTGCTCTCCAACTAGAGTTAAACCTCTTTCGATTGACTTGAAATGTCTTCTTGGGAGAGGATGAAACTTATCTAGTGATAATATTTTCAAAGCTGTCAAACTTTCAGGAAAGACAGTTAATAAGAGTCATAAAAAATCATCTAAATGCATTTGGTTGAACAATAGCCGATATAAAGGGAATAAGTCCTCTGTTGTGTACTCATTGTATATACTTGGAAGAAGACTGTAAACCTTCCAAATAGCTGCAACTTAGATTGAATCCACATCTTAAGGAAGTCATCCAGGCTGAAGTGCTTAAACTATTAGATGTTGATATTATATATCCTATATCTAATAGTAAATGTGTTAGTCGTACACTAGTACCCAAAAATTCTAGTGTCACTGTAGCGAGAAATCAAGAAAATAAATTGGTCCCTATGTATATAGTCATTGGTTGGCATATGTGTATTGGCTATTGAAATTAAATTCTCTTATCAAAAAATACCATTTTCCTTTACCTTTCCTAGACTAAGTTCTGGAAAGGATAGTTGGACATGCGTTTTATTATTTTTTGGATGGTACTCCAACTGCAATCAAATTAAAATAGCAATTGATGATAAGAGAAAACCACTTTTATATGTCCTTTTGTCACTTTTTTTTATAAAAGAATGTCATTTGGATTGTGTAATGCATTAGCATTGATGATCAGGAGAAAACCACTTTATATGTCCTTTTGGCACTTTTTCTTATAAAAGAATGTCATTTGGATTGTGTAATGTATCAGCTATTTTTCAGCATTGTATGTTAAGTATTTTAGTGACATGGTGGAGCAATTTCTAGAGGTCTTTATGGATGATTTTTTTTATATGGTGATTCATTTGAATTGTGTCTAGAGAATCTTGAAAAGGTCCTTACTCGGTGTGAGGAGACAAACCTTGTTTTGAATTGGGAGAAATCTCATTTCATGGTTACACAAGACATTGTTTTAAGTCATGTTGTTTCTGTAGGGAATTGAAGTTGATAAGTCAAAGATTGATTTGATAGCTAATCTATCTCCACCAAAGACTTTGAAAGGTGTTCGGTCCTACCTAGGTTATATAGGATTCTATAGAAGATTCATTACAAATTTTAGTTTGATATCCAGACCAATGTATAATCTTCTATGTCAAGATGTACCATTTGTTTGGAATGAAGCATGTTAATTAGCATAGGATAAACTTAAGATCATGCCTATTTTTGCACCAAATAGGCAACCTCCTGATTGGTCCTTACCATTTGAATTAATGTGTGATGCTAGTGAGCTTTCTTAGGACAAAAGAAAGGTAAGCGGCCTTATGTGATTTACTACGCAAGTAAAACTTTGAATAATGCATAGATGAATTATTCTACCATTGAAAAATAATTCCTTGTTATAGTATTTTCTTTAGATAAATTCAGATCATTTAGTGGGATCCTCAATTGTAGTGTTTACTAATTATGCAACCTTGAAATACCTACTTACAAAGAAGGATACTAAGCCAAGTCTCCAACGATTGACACTATAACTTCAAGAATTTAATCTCATTATCAAAGACAAGAAAGGAGTTGAAAATGTGGTAGCTAATCATCTATCAAGGCTGAATTATGATACAAAAGAGGAGTCAGTACAGATCAAGGAAACCTTTCCTAATAAGCAATTGTTTACAATAATAAAGGTACCTTGGTATGCAAATATAGCTAACTAACCGGCCACAAGTATCATTCCATTTCACTATACTTTGACCAATAAATAGAAATTTTTAAGAGAGGTACAAATTTCTTTTGGGAAGATCCCTATGTGTTCAAATACAGTAAAGATCAATTAGCAAGGCATTGTATACCCAATCATGAAGTAGGTCAGATTATTTCTTTTTGCCATTCTAAAGCTTGTGGTTGGCATTTCTCTACAAAGAAAACTACTGCTAAAATTTTACAGTATGAATTTTATTGGCCTACTCTTTTTTAGAATGAACATATATTTTATCAATTGCGACCGATTTCAAAGGTTNAAATTAGCAAGGCATTGTATACCCAATCATGAAGTAGGTCAGATTATTTCTTTTTGCCATTCTAAAGCTTGTGGTGGGCATTTCTCTACAAAGAAAACTACTGCTAAAATTTTACAGTATGAATTTTATTGCCCTACTCTTTTTTAGAATGAACATATATTTTATCAATTGCGACCGATTTCAAAGGTTTGAAAATATTTCAAAAAGAAACATGATACCTTAAAATCCTATTTTGGTCATTGAAATTGTAAAGTCCAGAAAAATCTGAATTTTTTTGTTGGAGAGAGAGAAGGAAGAAGAGAGAGAAAAATAAAGGGTTCTTCTTCTTCTTGCGATCTAGAGCCAACCTTTTGTCAAAATCCTTTGGGTCAAGGACCAAAGTTCATCTACTCAATGAGGGTGACGTCTACGTACCAAAAAACATGAGTTTTGATGAAGACTCAAAGACTAGATTTTTGGAAATCAAGGCTTCAGGCTTGATTTGGGTTCTTAGGAGCTTCCTACTACGTGTATTACGCTTCAAGAGGTAGGGTTCTTCTCCTAGCTAGGTTTATTTCCAACCTAGGGTTGAAATATGAAATGGGTAGGGTGTTAGAGATTTAATTTCATATATGACACATACCTATTGTGATTGAAATGTGAAAAGTGGGTTTAAGAATGGTTAAAATCAATTCTTCATGAATTGTGTTATTAAAATTGCTTGTTTGGTAATTTCATGAGAAATGTGATGAATTTGACATATTATGTGTTTACATAATTTTGTGTCTTGTGGGTGTTAGATAAAATGCCTTGAATGATATAAGCATTTTATTTGAATGAAATTGATATAACATGTTTTAATGATGTTGTAAATTGTAATTATAAGCTTATGATGTAATTGACAACTAGGAATGTAGGTTGAGATGGAAAGTTGTTCACATTATATTCATGACATCTTGAACATGATGTTTGATATTGCAATTGAAAACTTGGTTGCTTAATGATATTAAATGCAATGGTACATTACATTGCACATGCACGGGTAGTTTCACATTTGTGGGCATATGGCAAGAGTGTGGGTGTGTGTGGATGGTTTTGATCAAACACCATTCTTGGTGGATGATGCGTGGACTCGAGAAAGTTAGACCAAGGTTCGATTGAGTCGCATAGGTTTGCATTGAAAATAGGGTCGGGGTTAGCAAGAAAGGCTAGATTGTTGTTCGAGTGCAAGACCCGATGATTTGGATACACACTCCATTGGTATCAAGTCTATAAAGTGTGTCAACGTATGCGGAGCTGTTGGTGAAAGTCTATAGATGTCGTGTCGGGTGGGTTCCTGTTGGTGTAAGTCCATAAATACCCACCCCAATAAAGACCATTAATTTATAATGGTCATTGGATGTGCAACATCAATGGCGGGGGCTTGAAATGCCCGAATTCATATGCATGGAATTGGGTGTGATAAGGGAGCCATCGAAGTCTTGGGTTGCGTTGCTTGTGTGAGTCGCATCTCATAACATGGCATGCCATAGAGTGTTCCATTATGAATTGCATATTCTTAAATGGATTGTTTGTTGATTATTGAATTGCATGTGATCATTTCATATGCATTTAGGTTGGGGAGTAGCCTCTTTAGAAGATACCCTATTGAGCATGACTCACCCTTTATGGAGACAATACTTCAGGTGCGGGACAAGCACCAGTGGATGGCTCTCACTTAGGGCCTCATGGATGAAGAAAGGCGAGTTGTGGCTTTAAACTACATTTTTGTAAAACAAGTTTGCAGTTATTTTTGGATATGTAATATTGTGTAAGGATTGTAAAACAAACTCATATGAACTTTATTTTGTGTAAAATATGATGTTATATGAGTTTGGGTGATTGTTGTATGAGACTGGAAGAGTTGGAATTGAAAAAGGATTGAATCGGGGGTAAACTGGGCACTTCTACCGGTAGAACATTGATTATCTACTGGTAGAAGAATTCCAGTAGGCACTTCTCCCGGTAGAACGTCGAGTAACTACCGGTAGAAGAATTCCAGTAGGCACTTCTACCAACAGAACGTCGAGTATCTACTAGTAGAAGAATTCCAAAGGCAACTTCTACCGATAAAACGTCGATCATCTTCCGGTAGGTCCCCTTAAATTTTTAGAAAATTAAAATACTTTTGTCAACCCTCTGGGCCTTGAGCACTTTTGTGACGCCCCTAAAATTGGGGGTCCTTTATCAACCATTGACCATTTGTCAACTCGCAGAAATACCTGTGGTTGTTGCACAACTCGATGTCATGTCAATAACAACCAAATAACTGGGATTAAAACTCACACGTGTAACCCGTGTATATTTTATCATTTACTCAAAACATGGTCCAATGGTTCACATTTCATACTCCATTATAGTTCATTTACATCCTTGGGACCAAAGAACCCATAGCCCGAAAGCATGGCAACACAGTATTAAAATTTCAAATTTTGGGAAGGCCTACCCGTAGGGTGAGCTTACTGAAAAAATCCTTACCGGTAGGGTTTGCCTACTGGAAAATTCCTACGAGTAGGATTCGCCTACTGGACAAAGTTGTATAAGTAGGCTATACCAGTATGCTTTGTCCAGTTTTGCTTGTTTCACCTATTTTTCATTTCCAATTCATTTCAAACCATATTACATCAATTTAACACATGTATAATGAAGATTTTCATTTAATACAAGGTCCATACACATTCTATTACATTCATTTCCATAAATTTACATATCAAAACTAAATTTTATAATACTTGTACAAAAACTCCAAAAGAGAGCCACATTCCGGCTCTCTTCATACTTGAGGCCTCGAGTGAGAGCCTTCCGCCAACGTACCAACCGTGCCTGAAATGTTTTTCCCATAAAGGGTAATCCACGCTCAGCAGAGTATTTTCTACAAAGGCTACTCCCCAACCTAGATGCATATGAAATGCTCACATGCAACACATAAACAAGCAACAACTATTCCAACCAATATTTCGCAAGTCTAAGTTGGAATCTAACATGTCATGCCATGATTTGAGGTGATACTCACTCATGCAACTCAACCTGAGCCCTCCCTAGCTCCTTTTTCCCCCATGCAATGCCATGAGTATAAAAATTGGCTTTCGAAGCCCCGCCATTGGCGTTCACACCCAATGACTATTTTAAAATCTCTGGGTCTTTCTTGGGGTGGGTGTTTATGGACTTACACTAACGGCACCCAACCGACACAGAATTCATGGACTTCCACCAAAGGTTTCAGGTACACCGACACACTTTATGGGCTCTTATACCAATGGAGTGCGTATCCGATCACCGGGCCTCTCACTCGAGTGATTGTCTAGCCCTTCTTGCTAACCCCGACCCAATTTTCATTCAACCGTGCGACTCAGTCAGATTTTCAATCCAACTTTCCCGAGCCCACCTGTCAACCACCAAGTATGGTGCTTGATCAAACCANAACCCTATTTTCATTCAACCGTGCGACTCAGTCAGATTTTCAATCCAACTTTCCCGAGCCCACCCGTCAACCACCAAGTATGGTGCTTGATCAAACCATGCACACACCCATACCCACACCCATGTCTTGTGCCCATGGATGCGATGCCTCCATGCAAATGCAATGTAATGCACCATTGCTATATCGATGTCATGCCCCATATGTAATGAATGTCATATGAGCAAGTTTTACCACATTTATACATATTCCATGGAAATTTATATCCAGAGCACATAATTACCAATTCCATCAGAATGTCGATATATTTATGAACATATATCAACATTTTATTTCAACCACATATTTCAAGCATGTCATTACATAATATATGTCAATAACATACTTCATTCACAAAGGCATACCATAAACACATAGTATGCCCACATAATACCATATTTCATGGAATCACACAAATAATTTCCATATATTAATTCCCACCTTTTTCAAGAAATTACGTTGAGTAATTTCTACATTCCCATTATAGGATAGGATTTATTCTACCCCTTTCCAATGCCCATTTCATCAATTTCACCACAATAGGCAAGTGATATANGACCCAATTTTCATTCAACCGTGCGACTCAGTCAGATTTTCAATCCAACTTTCCCGAGCCCACCTGTCAACCACCAAGTATGGTGCTTGATCAAACCATGCACACACCCATACCCACACCCATGTCTTGTGCCCATGGATGCGATGCCTCCATGCAAATGCAATGTAATGCACCATTGCTATATCGATGTCATGCCCCATATGTAATGAATGTCATATGAGCAAGTTTTACCACATTTATACATATTCCATGGAAATTTATATCCAGAGCACATAATTACCAATTCCATCAGAATGTCGATATATCTATGAACATATATCAACATTTTATTTCAACCACATATTTCAAGCATGTCATTACATAATATATGTCAATAACATACTTCATTCACAAAGGCATACCATAAACACATAGTATGCCCACATAATACCATATTTCATGGAATCACACAAATAATTTCCATATATTAATTCCCACCTTTTTCAAGAAATTACGTTGAGTAATTTCTACATTTCCATTATAGGATAGGATTTATTCTACCCCTTTCCAATGCCCATTTCATCAATTTCACCACAATAGGCAAGTGATATATATAACTCTATCAACCTACCCATTTCATTTAACACCCTAGGTTGTAAAATAACCAAAGTAGGAAAGAACCCTACTTCTTGAAGCGTAAAACAATGTTGGGAAGCCTCAAGAACCCAAAGCAAGCTTGAATCCTCACTTCTCCAAAATCCCATCCTTGGAACCTNCCAATTCATTTCAAACCATATTACATCAATTTAACACATGTATAATGAAGATTTTCATTTAATACAAGGTCCATACACATTCTATTACANCGTGAAACCCGTCATTTTTGGTGTGGTTGCATTGCCCTCAACGAGATGAACAACTTTTCCTCTTTGCTCGAGTTGATTCGAGCAAAGCTTGGCCCTAGATCGCAAGGAGAGCTTGAGAAACCCTTGTTTCTCCCTCTTTTTCTCTCTCTTTTTCTATCGTTCAACCGGCTGAGCACAATGGGGGAAAAACCAGATTTCCCCCCCTATTTATAGTCTTAGAATACTTGGCCCACAACGCGCCACACGACCTTTTTTTTCGAGTCCGTTTTCTCCCCTAAACGATTAAATTTCGCCCCGGTTCAAGTTGAAAATATTTTTATTTTAATTTACCTTAAATTAATTTTTAAATTTTGAANTCAATTCATTTCAAACCATATTACATCAATTTAACACATGTATAATGAAGATTTTCATTTAATACAAGATCCATACACATTCTATTACANCCTATTTATAGTCTTAGAATACTTGGCCCACAACGCGCCACACGACCTTTTTTTTCGAGTCCGTTTTCTCCCCTAAACGATTAAATTTCGCCCCGGTTCAAGTTGAAAATATTTTTATTTTAATTTACCTTAAATTAATTTTTAAATTTTGAAATTTTATTAAAAATTTCGTTTTTGGGTCACACGAGACTCGACCATCTCGTAAAACGCAAAAAATTTGACTATATCGAAATTCGATGAAATTTAACAAGGTAGCTAGATTTTGCAAGAAGAATCCTATGGTGTGGTCTGTTTCGTCATCCGAGTTCTAGAAAAATTTAGACTTATAACCCGTATCATAGTGACAAATTATCTTTTTGCCCTTTTTCATAAATATTTAAATTTACCTAGGTTTTACATTCTTCCCCCCTTAAAAGAATTTTGTCCCCGAAATTAACACACACATACACACTTAACTGCATGCATATGCAACAATAATATTACTTTTACAATTATAAAACTTGTGCTTCCATCCTTGAACAGGAACGGATAGTTGGTATGTATAGTATCCTCACACTGCCATGTCACCTCCTCCACTCCTCTGTGCTGCCACAGCACCTTCACTAGCCTTACAGTCTTGCCTCGAAAAACCTACTCCCTACTATCCATGATGCGCATTGGTCCCTCCTTGAAGGTCCCATCAACATCAATAATCAACTCACCCCAATCCACTACATGTGTCAGATCTAGAGTATACTTTCGGAGCATAGAGACATGGAACACCGCGTGAACACCCGATAAATTTGGCGGTAACGCTAATCTGTAAGCCACTGTACCTACCCTCTCGAGTACCTCGAAGTGTCTAATAAATCTCGACGATAGCTTTCCCTATTTTTTGAACCTGACCAATCCCCTCTTAGGCATCACCTTCAAGAAGATGTGATCTCCCACCTCAAACTCCAAAAGTCACTGTCTTCTGTCGGTGTAGCTCTTTTGTCGGCTCTAAGCCTTAAGAAGGCGCTTTCGTATCAAATCCACCTTCTCTTAGGTGTCTCTGATCAAATCTGGACCCGTAGAGGGTCTCTCTCCTACCTCTGTCCAACTAACCGGAGTACGACAAGGCCTCCTATAAAGTGTCTCATAGGGTGCCATCTGAATGCTCGCCTGATAACTGTTGTTGTAGGCGAACTCCACTAAGGGTAAATGCTCTTCCCAGCTACCTTTGAGATATAGGATGCATGCCCGTAGCATATCCTCTAATATCTGGATGGTCCTCTCTGACTGACCATCCGTCTAAAAATGAAAAGTTGTGCTCATCATCAACTGTGTCCCTATGACCCGTTGGAAAGTCTTCCAAAAATGAGCCGTAAACCTAGGATCTCGATCCGATAAAATAGATATGGGTACCCAGGCAACTGGACAATCTCCCGTATGTATAATCTATAGAATTCCTCCAGTGTGAAGGTCATCCGCACAGCCAAAAAGTGTGCCGACTTTGTAAGCCAGTCCACTATTACCCACAGCGCGTCATATCCCCGCGATGTCCATGGCAAGTGGATTACAAAATTCATCGTGACGTGCTCTCACTTGCACTCAACTACCTCCAAAGGCTGGAGCAACCCCGCTGGTCTCCGATGTTCCGCCTTAACCTGCTGACACGTGAGACATCATCTGACAAAGTCTCAAACATGTCCCTTCATTCCGCTCCAATAATACTGGTGACGAAGATCATGGTACATCTTCGTGCCATTTGGATGCATAGCAAATCGGGAGCAATGGAATTCCCTAAGGATCTTCTCTCTTAGGTCCGCTAATTGGGGAACCACAACCCTTCCCCTATACCGAAGACTGTCATTCGAGTGAATGGCTCAGCCCTCATCACCAGTACCTGCCTGCACTCGGTCCCTAATGTATAATAACTCTAGATCCTATCCTTAGGACTCGATTA
The DNA here is from genome assembly GCA_963454935.2 of Ilex paraguariensis. Classification (NCBI taxonomy): domain Eukaryota; kingdom Viridiplantae; phylum Streptophyta; class Magnoliopsida; order Aquifoliales; family Aquifoliaceae; genus Ilex; species Ilex paraguariensis. Next base: position 460,891 of record CAUOFW020001803.1, read on the forward strand.
CCCTGCTCAGTAGGGATGGCATAGCCACCAAGCTCCCTAAAACACCCCGAGCCTATCCCCGATAATGCAGCCCAAACTATCTCATAGTCTGAAGCATCTATCACTCTCAGGAAGCCACACTAGCCACAACTCCTCGTGACTTCTGACTAAGTGCATTAGCAACCACATTTGCCTTATAGGATGGCAATGCAAAGTGAAGTCGTAGTCTTCCAAATACTCCATCGACCTGCGTTGCCTCATGTTGAGGTCCCGCTGTGTAAAGATATACTTCAGACTCTTGTGGTCCAAAAACACCTCGAACTGTTCACCATATAAATAGTGGCGCTAAGCCTTCAAGAAAAATACAATGGCCACCAACTCCATGTCGTGTGTGGGGTAATTCTTCTCATGGTTCTTTAGTTGTCAAGAACCATAAGCCATCACCCTCCCAGACTACATCAAAACACATCCAAGTCTGTCTCTAGAGGCATCACAGTACACTATGTACATATGTCCCCTCTCCGAGACTATCAAAATAGGAGCTAAAGTAAGTCTCTTTTTTAACTCCTGGAATGCCTTCTCGGACGATTCATTCCACTCAAACTTGACCTCCTTCCAGGTTAATCTCGCCATAGGTGTAGCTAATCGGGATAAGTCCTCGATGAATCTCCGGTAATACCCTGCAATCCCAAGAATCTACGCATCTTAAAGATTGACTTTAACCTCTAACAATTCATAATTGCCTCAACCTTCTCTAGTTCCATGGATACACCTGAAGCCGACACCACGTGTCCCAAAAATTTTACCTCCGTAAGCTAGAATTCACACTTACTGAACTTGACGTACAACTGGTGCTTTCTCAAGGTTTGGAGAACAACCCTCAAGTGACCCCTCATGCTCTTCCTCAGACTTGGAATAGATCAAAATGGCGTCAACAAAGACCACAACAAACTGATCCAAGTAGGGTTGGAACACCCTATGCATGAGATTCATGAATGCCGTCGGGGCATTCGTTAATCCAAATGGCATCACGGTGAACTCAAAATGCTCGTATCGTATTCTAAACACTGTCTTAGGGATATCTGCATCCCTAATCCTCAATTGATGGTAGCCGGTGTGAAGATCTATCTTAGAGCAGACCCGCGCTCCCCTCAGCTGATCAAATAGGTCATCGATCCTTGGCAAAGCGTACCTATTCTTGATAGTGACCCAGTTCAACTGTCGATAGTCTATACATAGCCGAAGGGTCTTGTCCTTCTTCTTGGCAAATAATATCGGAACACCCCATGGTGAAGTGCTCAGTATAATAAAGCCCTTATCCAACAATTCTTGCAATTGGACCTTGAGTTCTTGCAACTCAGCTGACGTCATCCTATGTGGAGTCATAGAAACAAGTGATGTACCAGGATGCAACTCAATGCTGAAATCTACATCCCTATGGGGAGGTAATCCTAATAGTTCATCCAAAAAAATATCCTCATACTCACACACAACCCGAGGTAGACCTTACTCCTGTCTCACCTCGTCCTCCAAGGTAAGGCTCGCAAGCCAATCCATTAACTACCCATGCCAACGGGAGTCATACACGGATTGGGGCAAAGCTTCATGCTTTTTCCCCTGAAACTTGAAACAAACGTCGTCCGGTGTGTAAGTAGTTACTCTCTTAGGATCACAGTCAACCCGTTGTGCCGCCAACCATTCCTTCCTGAGGATAACATCAAACTCTGACATATCCATGACCCTAAGGTCCACGGTGAGTGGAATCCCCGAGATCTCTAACTCAAAATCCTGACATATTTGGTCAACATACACCCTAGCTCCTATGGGTGAATTTACATACAATAGCTCTTGCAAGGTATCAACCACTAAGCCTAGATCCCTCACACATGATGCAGATATAAATGAATGTGATGCACTAGAGTCAAATAACACACCTAGCCCATAAGCACGAAAGTAAAAATGTACCCTGAATGACCAATTGATCCATTGGCTCAGTCTGAGGCGTGATGGCGTAGATACGCCCCTGGGTCCCTAAAGTCCTAGCATGCATGCCCTGTCCTTGGCCTCGACCCATACCCTGGCCTATTTGGCCTGATTGTGAAGTCCCCGCTCGTGAAGTGGTAGGGGCCTGAGTAACATCTTGGAACTGGTATTGGCTCATGGTGGGGTAGGGAGGAACAAAGTATGTCTGTGGCTATCCCACTGATGACTGGGACTAAGATACCCCATAACTCTGGGATCCTTATCTCTGAGGATAATTTCGCTTCATATGACTCAACTGGTGGCAATGGAAACATGTCTGTTGACCAGCCTGATAAGTTGTCCTAGGGTTTCCCCTACCTTGGGAGAATCGACCTTGGCCTTGTCCTTGATGGCTACGGCCCTGTCCTTGTGGGGCAAAAGTCCTCTATCTCTTTTCTGAACTAGAAGAAGAGGATTGACCCTCCTTCTTCTTGTCCTTGGCACCCGCTTGCCAGATGCTTCGTGCATCATCAACCTCACTCTCAATGGCCATAGCTATCTCAACTATCGAGTCCAAGTCTTGTAAGCAGAGGCCCATAATTTTCCCCTATATGGATAGTTTCAAACCATCCTCGAACTTCCTCACCTTGGCCATATTCATGGCCACGTAATCATTAGTAAAATGGGCTAATTCAGTGAACTTAGACACATACTCCATCACCGTTATTGTCCCTTGTTTCAAATCTAAGAATTCTTGGGCCTTTGCATGTCAAGCAGCTGCTGGGAAGTATTTACCCATGAATAGCTCCCAGAACTCTCCCCATGTCATTTCCTCCAAGTTCTTGGAGTCCTTTGCCCACTCCCACCACAATTGGGTTTTTCTTTCTAGCTGAAATGCAGCTAGTCTTATCTNAAAAACACCTCGAACTGTTCACCATATAAATAGTGGCGCTAAGCCTTCAAGAAAAATACAATGGCCACCAACTCCATGTCGTGTGTGGGGTAATTCTTCTCATGGTTCTTTAGTTGTCAAGAACCATAAGCCATCACCCTCCCAGACTACATCAAAACACATCCAAGTCTGTCTCTAGAGGCATCACAGTACACTATGTACATATGTCCCCTCTCCGAGACTATCAAAATAGGAGCTAAAGTAAGTCTCTTTTTTAACTCCTGGAATGCCTTCTCGGACGATTCATTCCACTCAAACTTGACCTCCTTCCAGGTTAATCTCGCCATAGGTGTAGCTAATCGGGATAAGTCCTCGATGAATCTCCGGTAATACCCTGCAATCCCAAGAATCTACGCATCTCAAAGATTGACTTTAACCTCTAACAATTCATAATTGCCTCAACCTTCTCTAGTTCCATGGATACACCTGAAGCCGACACCACGTGTCCCAAAAATTTTACCTCCGTAAGCTAGAATTCACACTTACTGAACTTGACGTACAACTGGTGCTTTCTCAAGGTTTGGAGAACAACCCTCAAGTGACCCCTCATGCTCTTCCTCAGACTTGGAATAGATCAAAATGGCGTCAACAAAGACCACAACAAACTGATCCAAGTAGGGTTGGAACACCCTATGCATGAGATTCATGAATGCCGTCGGGGCATTCGTTAATCCAAATGGCATCACGGTGAACTCAAAATGCTCGTATCGTATTCTAAACACTGTCTTAGGGATATCTGCATCCCTAATCCTCAATTGATGGTAGCCGGTGTGAAGATCTATCTTAGAGCAGACCCGCGCTCCCCTCAGCTGATCAAATAGGTCATCGATCCTTGGCAAAGCGTACCTATTCTTGATAGTGACCCAGTTCAACTGTCGATAGTCTATACATAGCCGAAGGGTCTTGTCCTTCTTCTTGGCAAATAATATCGGAACACCCCATGGTGAAGTGCTCAGTATAATAAAGCCCTTATCCAACAATTCTTGCAATTGGACCTTGAGTTCTTGCAACTCAGCTGACGTCATCCTATGTGGAGTCATAGAAACAAGTGATGTACCAGGATGCAACTCAATGCTGAAATCTACATCCCTATGGGGAGGTAATCCTAATAGTTCATCCAAAAAAATATCCTCATACTCACACACAACCCGAGGTAGACCTTACTCCTGTCTCACCTCGTCCTCCAAGGTAAGGCTCGCAAGCCAATCCATTAACTACCCATGCCAACGGGAGTCATACACGGATTGGGGCAAAGCTTCATGCTTTTTCCCCTGAAACTTGAAACAAACGTCGTCCGGTGTGTAAGTAGTTACTCTCTTAGGATCACAGTCAACCCGTTGTGCCGCCAACCATTCCTTCCTGAGGATAACATCAAACTCTGACATATCCATGACCCTAAGGTCCACGGTGAGTGGAATCCCCGAGATCTCTAACTCAAAATCCTGACATATTTGGTCAACATACACCCTAGCTCCTATGGGTGAATTTACATACAATAGCTCTTGCAAGGTATCAACCACTAAGCCTAGATCCCTCACACATGATGCAGATATAAATGAATGTGATGCACTAGAGTCAAATAACACCCCTAGCCCATAAGCACGAAAGTAAAAATGTACCCTGAATGACCAATTGATCCATTGGCTCAGTCTGAGGCGTGATGGCGTAGATACGCCCCTGGGTCCCTAAAGTCCTAGCATGCATGCCCTGTCCTTGGCCTCGACCCATACCCTGGCCTATTTGGCCTGATTGTGAAGTCCCCGCTCGTGAAGTGGTAGGGGCCTGAGTAACATCTTGGAACTGGTATTGGCTCATGGTGGGGTAGGGAGGAACAAAGTATGTCTGTGGCTATCCCACTGATGACTGGGACTAAGATACCCCATAACTCTGGGATCCTTATCTCTGAGGATAATTTCGCTTCATATGACTCAACTGGTGGCAATGGAAACATGTCTGTTGACCAGCCTGATAAGTTGTCCTAGGGTTTCCCCTACCTTGGGAGAATCGACCTTGGCCTTGTCCTTGATGGCTACGGCCCTGTCCTTGTGGGGCAAAAGTCCTCTATCTCTTTTCTGAACTAGAAGAAGAGGATTGACCCTCCTTCTTCTTGTCCTTGGCACCCGCTTGCTAGATGCTTCGTGCATCATCAACCTCACTCTCAATGGCCATAGCTATCTCAACTATCGAGTCCAAGTCTTGTAAGCAGAGGCCCATAATTTTCCCCTATATGGATAGTTTCAAACCATCCTCGAACTTCCTCACCTTGGCCATATTCATGGCCACGTAATCATCAGTAAAATGGGCTAATTCAGTGAACTTAGACACATACTCCATCACCGTTATTGTCCCTTGTTTCAAATCTAAGAATTCTTGGGCCTTTGCATGTCAAGCAGCTGCTGGGAAGTATTTACCCATGAATAGCTCCCAGAACTCTCCCCATGTCATTTCCTCCAAGTTCTTGGAGTCCTTTGCCCACTCCCACCACAATTGGGTTTTTCTTTCTAGCTGAAATGCAGCTAGTCTTATCTTCGTGGCATCGGAGGTGATCTCCATTGCCTCTAAATCTTACTAACTTGTCAGAACCAATGGTCGGCCACCATCGGATCTGCCCCTCTTTTGAATACTGGAGGCTTGTACACCTTAAAATTTTAGAGGTTACTCGTGCCTCCTTGCCCCACATTTGCACTAGCTTGTGCAATGGTAGCAGTCGTAGTACTAATAGCCTCTATGAAGGCTTATTGGTCAATGACCGGTGGTGGTAATTATTGTTCCGTCCACTGCCTCAGTGTCCTCATCCTCTATTAGCCATCTACACACATGTCAGATAACAATAGAGCACCAATTTAGTATCCCAAGGTAGGGACCAAATTTTAAAATTTGAGATTCATCTCCTTGTCCCCCTAGTAGAGTTCATGTCACCCACTAGTAGACCTTTATACCTAGAACTATCCCGTTCCCTTGTTTTTCGACCCCCAAGGTTATGTTTTCTAACCCTAGTGTCTCTTTTCCNCCACAACAAACTGATCCAAGTAGGGTTGGAACACCCTATGCATGAGATTCATGAATGCCGTCGGGGCATTCGTTAATCCAAATGGCATCACGGTGAACTCAAAATGCTCGTATCGTATTCTAAACACTGTCTTAGGGATATCTGCATCCCTAATCCTCAATTGATGGTAGCCGGTGTGAAGATCTATCTTAGAGCAGACCCGCGCTCCCCTCAGCTGATCAAATAGGTCATCGATCCTTGGCAAAGCGTACCTATTCTTGATAGTGACCCAGTTCAACTGTCGATAGTCTATACATAGCCGAAGGGTCTTGTCCTTCTTCTTGGCAAATAATATCGGAACACCCCATGGTGAAGTGCTCGGTATAATAAAGCCCTTATCCAACAATTCTTGCAATTGGACCTTGAGTTCTTGCAACTCAGCTGACGTCATCCTATGTGGAGTCATAGAAACAAGTGATGTACCAGGATGCAACTCAATGCTGAAATCTACATCCCTATGGGGAGGTAATCCTAATAGTTCATCCAAAAAAATATCCTCATACTCACACACAACCCGAGGTAGACCTTACTCCTGTCTCACCTCATCCTCCAAGGTAAGGCTCGCAAGCCAATCCATTAACTACCCATGCCAACGGGAGTCATACACGGATTGGGGCAAAGCTTCATGCTTTTTCCCCTGAAACTTGAAACAAACGTCGTCCGGTGTGTAAGTAGTTACTCTCTTAGGATCACAGTCAACCCGTTGTGCCGCCAACCATTCCTTCCTGAGGATAACATCAAACTCTGACATATCCATGACCCTAAGGTCCACGGTGAGTGGAATCCCCGAGATCTCTAACTCAAAATCCTGACATATTTGGTCAACATACACCCTAGCTCCTATGGGTGAATTTACATACAATAGCTCTTGCAAGGTATCAACCACTAAGCCTAGATCCCTCACACATGATGCAGATATAAATGAATGTGATGCACTAGAGTCAAATAACACACCTAGCCCATAAGCACGAAAGTAAAAATGTACCCTGAATGACCAATTGATCCATTGGCTCAGTCTGAGGTGTGATGGCGTAGATACGCCCCTGGGTCCCTAAAGTCCTAGCATGCATGCCCTGTCCTTGGCCTCGACCCATACCCTGGCCTATTTGGCCTGATTGTGAAGTCCCCGCTCGTGAAGTGGTAGGGGCCTGAGTAACATCTTGGAACTGGTATTGGCTCATGGTGGGGTAGGGAGGAACAAAGTATGTCTGTGGCTATCCCACTGATGACTGGGACTAAGATACCCCATAACTCTGGGATCCTTATCTCTGAGGATAATTTCGCTTCATATGACTCAACTGGTGGCAATGGAAACATGTCTGTTGACCAGCCTGATAAGTTGTCCTAGGGTTTCCCCTACCTTGGGAGAATCGACCTTGGCCTTGTCCTTGATGGCTACGGCCCTGTCCTTGTGGGGCAAAAGTCCTCTATCTCTTTTCTGAACTAGAAGAAGAGGATTGACCCTCCTTCTTCTTGTCCTTGGCACCCGCTTGCTAGATGCTTCGTGCATCATCAACCTCACTCTCAATGGCCATAGCTATCTCAACTATCGAGTCCAAGTCTTGTAAGCAGAGGCCCATAATTTTCCCCTATATGGATAGTTTCAAACCATCCTCGAACTTCCTCACCTTGGCCATATTCATGGCCACGTAATCATCAGTAAAATGGGCTAATTCAGTGAACTTAGACACATACTCCATCACCGTTATTGTCCCTTGTTTCAAATCTAAGAATTCTTGGGCCTTTGCATGTCAAGCAGCTGCTGGGAAGTATTTACCCATGAATAGCTCCCAGAACTCTCCCCATGTCATTTCCTCCAAGTTCTTGGAGTCCTTTGCCCACTCCCACCACAATTGGGTTTTTCTTTCTAGCTGAAATGCAGCTAGTCTTATCTTCGTGGCATCGGAGGTGATCTCCATTGCCTCTAAATCTTACTAACTTGTCAGAACCAATGGTCGGCCACCATCGGATCTGCCCCTCTTTTGAATACTGGAGGCTTGTACACCTTAAAATTTTAGAGGTTACTCGTGCCTCCTTGCCCCACATTTGCACTAGCTTGTGCAATGGTAGCAGTCGTAGTACTAATAGCCTCTATGAAGGCTTATTGGTCAATGACCGGTGGTGGTAATTATTGTTCCGTCCACTGCCTCAGTGTCCTCATCCTCTATTAGCCATCTACACACATGTCAGATAACAATAGAGCACCAATTTAGTATCCCAAGGTAGGGACCAAATTTTAAAATTTGAGATTCATCTCCTTGTCCCCCTAGTAGAGTTCATGTCACCCACTAGTAGACCTTTATACCTAGAACTATCCCGTTCCCTTGTTTTTCGACCCCCAAGGTTATGTTTTCTAACCCTAGTGTCTCTTTTCCATATACATTTTATCATGTATATCATTCACATAACATATAACACTTAACATGTATCATATTAAAGCACATAACATAAAATGCACAATGAATGCAATGGTCTAGACCCATGCCCCTTCAAGTCCTAGGTAAATCGTATACCTATGCTCTGATACCAAGCTGTGACGCCCTAAAATCGGAGGTCCTTTATCAACCATTGACCATCCATCAACCCACGAAAATACTCGTGGTTGTTGCACAACTCGATGTCACGTCAATAACATACCCTTAACCGGGATTAAAACCCACATGTGTAACTCGTGTACATTTTATCATTTATTCAAAATGTGGTCCAATGTATCACATTTCATACTCCATTATAGTCTATTTACATCCTTGGGACCAAAGAACCCATAGCTCGAAAGCATGGCAACACAGTATTAAAATTTTAAAATTTTGGAAGGCCTACCGGTGGGGCATATTGGTAGGGTGCGCTTACTAGAAAAATCCCTACTGGTAGGGTATAGCAGTAGGGATTACCTACTGGAAAATTCCTACCGATAGGGTATACCGGTAGGGTTTGCCTACTGGAGATTCCTACCAGTAGGGTATACTGGTAGGGTTCACCTACTGGAAAATTCCTACCAGTAGGGTATACCGGTATTGTTCGCCTACTGGATAAAGTTGTATCGGTAGGCTGTACCGGTATACTTTGTCCAATTTTGACTGTTTCACCTGTTTTTCATTTCCAATTCATTTTAAACCATATTACATCCATCCAACACATGTATAATGAAGAGTTTCATTTAATACAAGGTCCATACACATTATATTACATTCATTTCCATAAATTTACCTATCAAAACTAAGTTTTCTTAATAGTTGTACAAAAACTCAAAATAGAGCCACATTCTGGCTCTCTTCATACTTGAGGTCTCGAGTGAGAGCCTTCCGCCAACGTACCACCCGCACCTGAAATATTTTTCCCATAAAGNACCTAGCCCATAAGCACGAAAGTAAAAATGTACCCTGAATGACCAATTGATCCATTGGCTCAGTCTGAGGTGTGATGGCGTAGATACGCCCCTGGGTCCCTAAAGTCCTAGCATGCATGCCCTGTCCTTGGCCTCGACCCATACCCTGGCCTATTTGGCCTGATTGTGAAGTCCCCGCTCGTGAAGTGGTAGGGGCCTGAGTAACATCTTGGAACTGGTATTGGCTCATGGTGGGGTAGGGAGGAACAAAGTATGTCTGTGGCTATCCCACTGATGACTGGGACTAAGATACCCCATAACTCTGGGATCCTTATCTCTGAGGATAATTTCGCTTCATATGACTCAACTGGTGGCAATGGAAACATGTCTGTTGACCAGCCTGATAAGTTGTCCTAGGGTTTCCCCTACCTTGGGAGAATCGACCTTGGCCTTGTCCTTGATGGCTACGGCCCTGTCCTTGTGGGGCAAAAGTCCTCTATCTCTTTTCTGAACTAGAAGAAGAGGATTGACCCTCCTTCTTCTTGTCCTTGGCACCCGCTTGCTAGATGCTTCGTGCATCATCAACCTCACTCTCAATGGCCATAGCTATCTCAACTATCGAGTCCAAGTCTTGTAAGCAGAGGCCCATAATTTTCCCCTATATGGATAGTTTCAAACCATCCTCGAACTTCCTCACCTTGGCCATATTCATGGCCACGTAATCATCAGTAAAATGGGCTAATTCAGTGAACTTAGACACATACTCCATCACCGTTATTGTCCCTTGTTTCAAATCTAAGAATTCTTGGGCCTTTGCATGTCAAGCAGCTGCTGGGAAGTATTTACCCATGAATAGCTCCCAGAACTCTCCCCATGTCATTTCCTCCAAGTTCTTGGAGTCCTTTGCCCACTCCCACCACAATTGGGTTTTTCTTTCTAGCTGAAATGCAGCTAGTCTTATCTTCGTGGCATCGGAGGTGATCTCCATTGCCTCTAAATCTTACTAACTTGTCAGAACCAATGGTCGGCCACCATCGGATCTGCCCCTCTTTTGAATACTGGAGGCTTGTGCACCTTAAACTTTTAGAGGTTACTCGTGCCTCCTTGCCCCACATTTGCACTAGCTTGTGCAATGGTAGCAGTCGTAGTACTAATAGCCTCTATGAAGGCTTATTGGTCAATGACCAGTGGTGGTAATTATTGTTCCGTCCACTGCCTCAGTGTCCTCATCCTCTATTAGCCATCTACACACATGTCAGATAACAATAGAGCACCAATTTAGTATCCCAAGGTAGGGACCAAATTTTAAAATTTGAGATTCATCTCCTTGTCCCCCTAGTAGAGTTCATGTCACCCACTAGTAGACCTTTATACCTAGAACTATCCCGTTCCCTTGTTTTTCGACCCCCAAGGTTATGTTTTCTAACCCTAGTGTCTCTTTTCCATATACATTTTATCATGTATATCATTCACATAACATATAACACTTAACATGTATCATATTAAAGCACATAACATAAAATGCACAATGAATGCAATGGTCTAGACCCATGCCCCTTCAAGTCCTAGGTAAATCGTATACCTATGCTCTGATACCAAGCTGTGACGCCCTAAAATCGGAGGTCCTTTATCAACCATTGACCATCCATCAACCCACGAAAATACTCGTGGTTGTTGCACAACTCGATGTCACGTCAATAACATACCCTTAACCGGGATTAAAACCCACATGTGTAACTCGTGTACATTTTATCATTTATTCAAAATGTGGTCCAATGTATCACATTTCATACTCCATTATAGTCTATTTACATCCTTGGGACCAAAGAACCCATAGCTCGAAAGCATGGCAACACAGTATTAAAATTTTAAAATTTTGGAAGGCCTACCGGTGGGGCATATTGGTAGGGTGCGCTTACTAGAAAAATCCCTACTGGTAGGGTATAGCAGTAGGGATTACCTACTGGAAAATTCCTACCGATAGGGTATACCGGTAGGGTTTGCCTACTGGAGATTCCTACCAGTAGGGTATACTGGTAGGGTTCACCTACTGGAAAATTCCTACCAGTAGGGTATACCGGTATTGTTCGCCTACTGGATAAAGTTGTATCGGTAGGCTGTACCGGTATACTTTGTCCAATTTTGACTGTTTCACCTGTTTTTCATTTCCAATTCATTTTAAACCATATTACATCCATCCAACACATGTATAATGAAGAGTTTCATTTAATACAAGGTCCATACACATTATATTACATTCATTTCCATAAATTTACCTATCAAAACTAAGTTTTCTTAATAGTTGTACAAAAACTCAAAATGGAGCCACATTCTGGCTCTATTCATACTTGAGGTCTCGAGTGAGAGCCTTCCGCCAACGTACCACCCGCACCTGAAATATTTTTCCCATAAAGGGTGAGCCACGCTCAGTAAACTATTTCCTACAGAGGCTACTCCCCAACCTAGATGCACATGAAATGCTCACATGCACCACATAAACAAAGCAACAACCATTCCAACCAAGATTTAACAAGTCTAAGTTGGAATCTAACATTTCATGCCATGATATTAATTCCCACCTTTTTCAAGAAATTAGTTTGAGTAATTTCTACATGCCCATTATAGGATAGGATTTATTCTACCCATTTCTAATGCCCATTTCATCAATTTCACCACAATAGGCAAGTGATATATATAACTCTATCAAGCTACCCATTTCATTTAACACCCTAGGCTGTAAAATAACCAAAATAGGAAGGATCCCTACTTTTTCAAGCGTAAAATGACATTGGGAAGCCTCAAGAACCCAAATGACATTGAATCCTCACTTTCCCAAAATTCCATCCTTGGAACCTTCTGTGAATCCCGTTATTTTTGGTGTGGTCGCGTAGCCCTCGATGAGAGGAACAACTTTTCCTCTTGGCTAGAGTTGATTCGAGCAAAGTTTGGCCCTAGATCGCAAGGAGAGCTTAAGAAACCCTTGTTTCTCCCTCTTTCTCTCTCTCTCTCTCTCTTTTTCTATCGTTCAACCGGCTGAGCACAATGGGTGAAAAATCATATTTTTCCCCCTATTTATAGCCTTAGAATACTTGGCCCACAATGCGCCACATAGCCCTTNCTCTCTCTCTTTCTATCGTTCAACCAGCTGAGCACAATGGGTGAAAAATCATATTTTCCCCCTATTTATAGCCTTAGAATACTTGGCCCACAATGCGCCACATAGCCCTTTTTCTGGGTCTGTTTTTGCCCCGAAACAATTAAATTTTGCCCTGATTCAAGTTCAAAATATTTCTATTTTAATTTGGCTTAAATTAATTTCTAACATTGAAATTTTATTAAAAATTTAATTTTTGGATCACCCGAGACTCGACCGTCTCGTAAAATATAAAAAATCTGACTATCTCAGAATTCGACAAAATTTGAAATGGTAGCTAGATTCTGTGAGATGAACCCTACAGTGAGGTCCATTTTATCATCTGAGTTCGAAAAAAATTCATGTTTACAACACCGATACCATAGTGGTAAATTACCATTTTGCCCTCTTTCATAAATATTTAAATTTACCCAGGTTTTATAACTTTTGCTCAAAGGAGGTAAATGGGGTAATATTAAGGGTAAATTGATGTATATTGGACCTTGGAATGGTCAAGTAATTGAATTGTACATTGGTTATGTGTTTGGGAGTGTCTGGTACAAGCGAGACTCTACTCTAGTGAAGGGGATGTTGTGACGTGGTGTTGATTTATGTAGCATTCATGGGTACTTCTGCGGGTTAATGAGTGATCAACGGGTCAACAAAGGACCCCTAATTTTTGGGCCCCATAGCTTGGTATCAAAGCCTAGATTTTTGATTTATCTAGGACTTCAGGGCATGGGTCTAGACTATTACATCTATTGTGCATTACATATTATATGTTGTGAGTTATGTGAATAATATGCATAGTTAAATGTATATGGAAAAGAGACACTAGGGTTAGAGAGCATAACCTTGGGAGTCAGAAAAAGAAAGAATGGGATGGTTCATAGTGTAGATATCTACTAGTGGCGACATACGCTCTACTAGTGAGGCAAGGGGAAAAATCTCAATATTTTTTTTTTGTTCCCTACCTTACGATACTAAGTTATTACTCTATTGCTATTTAACACATGTGTAGATGGAAAATAGAGGGAGAGGACATCGGAATGGTCGAGGGGTTAGGCAGAACAACAACCAACCACTACCGGTCTTTGACCAACAAGCCTTTACAGAGGCCATAGGCACAATGACGACTACCTTTGCACCAGCTAGTGCCAATATGGGCCAGTGAGACTTAAGTAACCTCCAAAATTTTAAGGCACACAAGCCACCAAATTTTATGGGTGAGACAGATCCGATGGTGACCGACCATTGATTTTAGCAAGTTGATAAGATCTTAGAGGCTGTAAAGATCACATCTGACGCCACTACGATAAGGCTAGTTGTGTTCTAGCTTGAGCGAGAGGCCCGTCTATAGTGGAATTGGGAAAAGGTCTCGTAGAACATAGAGGTAGTGACATAGGGAGAGTTTCAGGAGCTTTTTATGGGCAAATACTTCCCATCAGTTATTCAACAAGCAAAAGCTCCAAGAATTCTTAGATTTTAAGCAAGGGACCATGATAGTGTTGGAATATGTGGCTAAGTTCAAGGAGNAGATACTAAGTTATTACTCTATTGCTATTTAACACATGTGTAGATGGAAAATAGAGGGAGAGGACATCGGAATGGTCGAGGAGTTGGGCAGAACAACAACCAACCACTACCGGTCTTTGACCAACAAGCCTTTACAGAGGCCATAGGCACAATGACGACTACCTTTGCACCAGCTAGTGCCAATATGGGCCAGTGAGACTTAAGTAACCTCCAAAATTTTAAGGCACACAAGCCACCAAATTTTATGGGTGAGACAGATCCGATGGTGACCGACCATTGATTTTAGCAAGTTGATAAGATCTTAGAGGCTGTAAAGATCACATCTGACGCCACTACGATAAGGCTAGTTGTGTTCTAGCTTGAGCGAGAGGCCCGTCTATAGTGGAATTGGGAAAAGGTCTCGTAGAACATAGAGGTAGTGACATAGGGAGAGTTTCAGGAGCTTTTTATGGGCAAATACTTCCCATCAGTTATTCAACAAGCAAAAGCTCCAAGAATTCTTAGATTTTAAGCAAGGGACCATGATAGTGTTGGAATATGTGGCTAAGTTCAAGGAGTTAGCATGTTTTGCCAATGATTATGTGGCCACAGACTTGGCTAAAGTAAGGAGGTTTGAGGATGGTTTGAAATTCTCTATCCGTGGAAAGATTGTAGGTCACTACCTACAAGATTTGCACTCAATGGTCAAGACAGCTATGGCCATTGAGAGAAAGGTGGAAGACATAAGGAGCATTCGAGAGGCAGGTGCTAAAGACAAGAAGAAGGAGGGTCAATCCTCTTCTTTTAGATCGAGGAAGACGTAGAAGAATTCTACCCCACAAGGGTATCAGGGACAGGGCCACACCTATCAAAGCCAAGGTCAATCCTCCCAAGGCGTGAGAAACTTCAGGACTTCCTACCAAGCATGCCAGAGGTCTTGTTTCATATGCCACTTGCTAGGTCACATGAAGCAGAATTTTTCTCAGAGGCAGGGATCCTAGAGTTATGGGACATCTCAATTACATTCATCGGTGGTGCACCCACAAACTTATTTTATTCCTCACTACCCCACCATGGGCTAGGGAAACCAGTTTCAATTCCAGGATGCTACATAGGCCCCTACTACTTCACGAATGGGGACTCCGTAATCAGGTCAGATGGGTCAGGGTATGGGCCGAGGTCGAGGATAAGGCTTATAAGCCGAGGTTGAGGACAGGGCTTACAGGCCAAGACTTTGGGGACCCAAGGACGAGTCTACGCCATCATTACTCAAACTAAACTAGTGGATTAGTTGATTATTTAGGGTAAATTTGTTCTCTCTCGCTTATGGGTGAGGTATTATGTGACTTTGGTGCATCGCATTTATTTATTTTTGCATCATGCATTAGGGAATTGGGCTTAGAGGTTGAGACCTTGGAAGAGCCATTTCATGTGAATTCTCCCCTAAGAGCTAGGGTATGCATTTATTAGATATGTTGAGGTTGTGAGCTAGAGATCTTGGAGATTCTATTCACGGTGGAGCTTAGGGTCATGGACATGTCAGAGTTTGATGTCATCCTTGGGATGGATTGGTTGATGGCATATCGAGTCATCGTCGATTGTGATTGGAAGAGGGTCACTGCCTACACACTAGAGGGTGTTTGTTTTAAATTTTAGGAGAAAAAGTATGGTGTTTTACCCCGAGTAGTGTATAATTCCCGTTGACACAGGCAGTTGATGGGTTGGCTTGTTAGCCTTATGCTAGAGGACGAGGCGAGACAGAAGTTGGGTCTGCCTTGAGTGGTTTGTGAGTATGACGATATTTTTCTGGATGAAGTACCGAGATTACCTCCATATCGGGATGTAGACTTCACCATTGAGTTATACTTTGGTACATCCCCTATTTGAATGAATCCGCATAGAATAGCACCTGTAGAGTTGCAAGAACTCAAGATCCAGTTGCAAGAATTGATGGACAAGGGTTTCATTAGACCGAGTACCTCACCTTGGGGTGTTTCGATATTGTTTTCGAAAAAGAAGGATAAGACCCTTCGGCTATGTATAGACTACCAACAGTTGAATCGGGTTACTATCAAGAATAGATATACTTTGCCGCAGATTAATGACTTGCTTAATCAACTAAGAGGGATACAAGTCTACTCCAAGATAGATCAACGCATAGGTTACTATCAGTTGAGGATTAGAGAAGCAGATATCCCTAAGACAGCATTTAGGATACAGTATAGGCATTTCAAGTTCATAGTTATGCCTTTTGGATTGACGAATTCCCCCGCAACATTCATAGATCTCATGCATAGGGTGTCCCAACCCTACCTGGATCAGTTTTGTCATGGTATTTGTTTATGACATCTTGATTTACTCCAACTCTGACAAGGAACATGAGGGTCACTTGAGGATTGTTCTCAAGACATTGAGATACCATTAGTTGTATATCATGTTCAACATATGTGAATTTTGGCTGACCGAGGTGAAATTCTTGGGACACATGGTGTCGGCTTTGGGTGTATCATAGACCTGGAAAAGGTTGAGTCAATCATAAGTTGGGAGAGGCTGAAGTCAGTCTTTGAGATACACAGTTTCTTAGGATTAGTGGGGTATTATATGAGGTTCATTGAGGACTTCTCTCAACTATCCGCACCTATGNGTCATAAGTTGGGAGAGGCTGAAGTCAGTCTTTGAGATACACAGTTTCTTAGGTTTAGTGGGGTATTATATGAGGTTCATTGAGGACTTCTCTCAACTATCCGCACCTATGACTAGATTGACCTGGAAGGAGGTCAAGTTTGAGTGGAATGACTCATGTGAAAAGGCATTCCAGGAGTTGAAGAGCAGACTTACTTCAGCTCCTATCCTAATAGCTCCAGAGAGGGGACAAAGGTACACAGTGTATTGTGATGGCTCGAAGGATGGACTAGAATGTGTATTGATGCAGTCTGGAAGGGTGGAGGCTTATAGTTCTCGGTAGTTAAAGAGCCACGAGAAGAACTACCCTACATATGATATAGAGTTAGAGGTCATTGTCTTTGCTTTGAAGGCATGGTGCTAGTATTTGTATGGAGAGTAGTTTGAGGTATTTTTAGACAATAAAAGTTTGAAGTACATCTTCACACAACGGGACCTTAATATGACGTAGCATAGTTGGATGAAGTACCTAGAGGATTAAGATTTCACTTTGCATTACCATCCTAATAAGGCAAACATGGTAGCTAATGCACTTTGCCGAAAGTCACAGGGAGTCTTGGCTAGTATAGCTTCTTGGGAGTGGCAGATACTCGAGATTGTGGGGCAGTTCGGGCTACACTACAGGGGTCAAGCTCATGGCACTTTGGGGAGTTTGGTGGCTATGTATTCTCTAATAAGTAGAGTGATTGAGTCCTAGGGATAGGACAATGAGATATTGTTTATCAGAGACTAGGTATAGGTAACGAAGGATAGCTTATTCACACGAATGGTAGACTTTGGTTTAGGGGAAGGGTTGTGGTTTCCCAGTCTATGGACCTCAGAAAGGAGATCCTTAGGGAGTTCCATGGCTCCCGTTTTGCAGTGCATCCAGGTGATTTGAAGATGTACCATAATCTTCATCACCAGTACCATTGGAATGGGATGAAGAGGCACATTTGAGATTTTTTCAATCGATGTCTCCCGTGTCAGCAGGTCAAAGTTGAGCACCAGAGACCAGTAGGGTTGTTCCAGCCTTTGGAGGTGGCTGAGTGGAAATGGGAGCATGTCATAATAGATTTTGTGACCCACTTGCCACAAACATCATAAGAATATGACGTAGTGTGGGTGATAGTGGACCGACTTACGAAGTTTGCACACTTTTTAGCAGTGTAAATGACCTTCACACTAGAGAAAATCTATAGGTTATACATACAGGAGATACTCCTGTTACATAGGGTGCCCGTATTTATAGAATCGGATCAGGATCCTAGGTTCATGGCCCATTTTTGGGAGAGTTTCCAGCAGGCCATAGGGACACAGTTGATGATGAGCACCACTTTTCATCCCCAGATGAATGGTNTAGGTTATACATACAGGAGATAGTCCTGTTACATAGGGTGCCCGTATTTATAGAATCGGATCAGGATCCTAGGTTCATGGCCCATTTTTGGGAGAGTTTCCAACAGGCCATAGGGACACAGTTGATGATGAGCACCACTTTTCATCCCCAGATGAATGGTCAATCAGAGAGAACCATCCAGACCTTAGAGGACATACTACGGGCAAGCGTCCTTGATCTCAAGGGTAACTGGGAATAGCACTTACCCTTAGTGGAGTTTGCCTACAATAATAATTATTAGGCGAGCATACAGATGGCATCTTATGAGACACTTTATGGGAGGACGTGTCATTCTCTGATTTGTTGGATGGAGGTTAGATAGAGACCCTCTACGGGTCCAAATTTGATTAGAGACACCTCGGAGAAGATGCATTTGATACGAAAGCAACTTCTTAAGACACAAAGTCGGTAGAAGAGCTACGCCGACAGACGGTGACGCCTTCTGAAGTTTGAGGTCAAAAATCACGTCTTCTTGAAGGTGATGCTTAAGAGAGGAGTGGTCAGGTTTGAAAAGCGAGAAAAGTTATCGTCTTGGTACATCGAGCCCTTCAAGGTACTCGAGAGGGTTGGTACAGTCGCTTACTGGTTGGCATTATCGGCAAATTTATCAGGTGTTCACGCGGTGTTCCTTGTCTCCATGCTCTAGAATTACACGTTGGATCCTACGCATGTGATGGATTGAGGTGAGCTGGTTGTTGATGCAGATGGGACCTTCAAGGAGGGACCAATGCGTATTATGGATGGCTGAGAACCAGATTTGTGAGGCAAGACCATGAAACTAGTGAAGGTGTTGTGGTAGCACTAAGGTGTAGAGGAGGTGACTTGGGAGTGTGACGACACTATATGTAAATGTTATTCATTTTCGTCCGAAGATGGAGGTACATTCATGTGGTCATGAGTGCTATATGACTTGTTGCGTATGCATATAGATATATGTGCATGTGTGTTTAAATTTTGGGGACAAAATTTCTTTTCAGGGGAGAAGAATGTAAAACCTGAGAAAATTTAAAATTTTTATTTAAAAGGGAAAAACAGTAATGAGCCGCTATGGTAAGGGTTAAAAGGCCTAATTTTTCTAAAACTTGTATGATGAAATGAACCTTACCGTTGGATTCGTGTAGCGAAATCTAGTTGCCCAATCAATTTTCGTTGAATTCCAAGATAATCAAAAAATTTTGCATTTTACGAGGCAAGCAGGTGTCGCGTGACCAAAATAAACGTGATCAGGAATTGATTGCAAAATTTGGAAAATAATTTAAAGTTACTTCAAATAAAAATATATTGAACTTGAATTGGGATAAGATTTAATTAATTTGGGATGAAATCGGACCTAGGAAAGGCAGACGTGTGGCACAATAAGGGCCTAGTATCTAGGGGTATAAAAAGGGGGAAAATCAGATTTTTCCCCTAAATTGGCTACTGATTTTTGCTGGAGATAGAGGGAAGAAGAGAGAAAAATCAAGGGTTCTTCTTCTTCTTCTTGCGATCTAGGGCCAATCTTTTGTCTAAATCCTTCAGGTCAAGAACCAAAGTTCATCTACTCGACAAGGGTTATGTCTACATACTAAAAATTGTGGGTTTTCATGAAGTCTCAAAGACGGGATTTTTAAAAATCAAGGCTTAAGGCTTGATTTGGGTTCTTGGGAGCTTCCTACTACATGTATTACGCTTCAAGAGGTAAGGTCCTTCTCCTAACTAGGTTTATTTTCAACCTAGGGTTGAAATATGAAATAGGAAAGGTGTTAGAGATGTATTCTCATGTATGACACATACCTATTGTGATTGAAATGTGGAGAGTGGGTTTAAGAATGGTTAAAATCAATTCTTCATGAATTGGGTTATTGAAATTGCTTGTTTGATAATTTCATGATAAATGTGATGAATTGGGCATATTATGTATTTACATGATTTTGTGCCTTATAGGTGTTTGATAAAATTCCTTGAATGACATGAACATGTTATTTGAATGAAATTTATATAACATGTTTTGATGATGTTGTAAATTATAATTATGTGCTTATAATATAATTGGCAATTGGGAATTTTGGTTGAGATGGAAAGTTGTTCACATTGTACTTATGACATAGTGAACATGATGTTGATATTGCAATTGAAAACTTGGTTACATAATGATATTAATTACAATGGTACATTACATTGCATATGCACGGGTAGCATCACATTCGTGGGCATATGGCATGAGTATGGGTGAGTGTGCATGGTTTTGATCAAACACCATTCTTGGTGGATGATGAGTGAGCTCAAGAAAGTTGGACCAAGGTTCAATTGAGTCGCACGGGTTTTCATTGAAAATAGGGTCAAGGATAGCAAGATGGCATAGATTGTCCCTCGGGTGCAAGACCCAATGATTTGGATGCGCACTCCATTGGTATTGAGTCCCTAAAGTGTGTCGGCATATGCGAAACTATTGATGGAAGTCGATAAATGTCGTATTGGTTGGGTGCCTATTTGTGTAAGTCCATAAATACCCACCCCAAGAAAGACCCAAGATTTATAATGGTCATTGGATGTGCAAAATCAATGGCAGAGGTTTGGAATGCCTGGATTCATACACATGGCATTGCATGTGATATGGGAGCCAGTGAAGGCTCGGGTTGCATTGCATGTGTGAGTCTTATCTCATAACATGACATGGCATAGAGTATTCCATTATGAATTGCATATGCTTAAAAGGATTGTTTGTTAATTATTGAATTGCATATGAGCATTTCATATGCATCTAGGTTGGAGAGTAGCCCCTTTAAGAGATACCGTATTGAGCATGACTCACCTTTTATAGGGACAACATTTCATGTGCAGAACAAGTGTCGGTGGATGGCTCTCACTTGGGCCCTCATGGATGAAGAAAGGTGAGTTGTGGCTTTAAACTACACTTTTGTAAAACAAGTGTGTAGTTATTTTTGGATATGTAATATTGTATAAGGATTGTAAAACTAACTCATATGAAATGTATTTTGTGTAAAATTTGATGTTATATGAGTTTGGGTGGTTGTTGTATGAGATTGGAAGAGTTGGAATTGAAAAATGATTGAATCGGGGATAAACTGAGCACTTCTACTGGCATAACATATATTATCTACCGGTAGAAGAATTATAGTAGGCACTTCTACCAGTAGAATGTCGAGTATCTACCAGTAGAAGAATTCCTATGGGAACTTCTACCGATAGAACGTTGATTATCTACCGGTAGGTCCCCCTAATTTTTCAAAAAATTAAAATACTTTTCTCAAGCCTCCGGCCCTTGATTTATTTTGCTCAAAGGAGGTAAATGAGGTAATATTAAGAGTAAATTGATGTATATTGGACCTAGGAACGGTCAAGTGATTTAATTGTACACAGGTTATGTGTTTGGGAGTGTCTGGTACAAGGGAGACTCCACTCAAACTCTGTGTTGGTTATGATCCCGGTGAAGGGGATGTTGTGACGTGGTGTCGGGTTATGCGGCATTCACGGGTACTTCCGCGGGTTGATAGGTGATCAATGGGTTGACAAATGATCCCCATTTTTAGGGGTATCATAAAAATTTTTAATTGTTGGAGCATCGATTTTATGAAACCATTCATTCCCTCCTTTGGACATTTGTACATTTTGATTGTTGTCGATTATGTTTCCAAATAGGTTGAGGTAATTCCTTGTCAAAATAATGATCACCGCATTGTGATCAAGTTTTTAAAGAAAATATGTTGTCTAAAGTCAAAATTACTCAAGTTATTATAATTGATGAGGGTGCACATTTTTGTAATAAATATCTTGAAAATTTAATGAAAAAATATTTGATTTCACACAAAATAACTGCCCCTTATCATCCTCAGATAAGTGGACCAGATGAATTAGTCAATTAGAAGATCAAATATATTTTAGAAAAAAACAGTTAACCTAGATCGCAAAGATTGGTCCTTGAGGTTGATTGATGCGGTTTGGGCTTACCGCACCGCATATAAAACTATTTTGCAAATGTCTTCTTATCGGCTGGTTTATGGTAAATCATGTCACTTTCCTATGGAATTGTGCCATCAAGCGTATTGGGCAATTAAAATGATCAATTTTGATATAGAGAAAGCAAGTGCATCCCGCAAGCTTCAGATTTGTTGTTTAGAAGAATTGAGAAATGAAGCATATGAAAATGCAAAAATTGCAAAGGCAAGAATGAAGATTTTTCATGACAAAGATATTGTGTGGAAGTCCTTTGTACTATCTCAAAAAGTGTTGTTATACAATTCAAGGCTCCATCTACTTCCTAGGAAGTTAAGATCTAGGTGGACGGATTCATACATTGTTAAACAAGTTTTTGAACATGGGGCAATTGAAATTGAAAATACATTAAGTGGAAATATTTTAAAAGTGAATGATCAAAGGCTTAAGTCATTATTATGATGGATTTATTCAAAATGTGTATTCCATTCAATTAATTGAACCAGAGTATGTGTCTTGAGAATATATTACACATATTTGTGTGTAAGTACTAACTGTTTTGTAGATTAGGATTTTATACTATGGATATGTATTTAAATTTTGCTTTATGATATTATACATTGAGGATAATGTTAGATTTAGGTTGGGGGGAGGAAACAAACCATAATCGTCTTTGTGACTGGCAAACGTTAAAAAACCAGATAGTGAGTCTTTGAATCGGTTTAAATAAACTTCAAATTTTCAAAATGTTTTTCAAACATTTTCAAAAAATGGATGAAAATCTATTTGGTTTAGTCTGAGTGTATTACCCACTTTTCCAAAGAATATACATTATTTGATTATGGAAAAACAAAAGGTGTGAGGAAACTATAAATCTTCGATGGTTAAGCAAAACTTTTTTGTTTGGACCCAATTCAACTGCTGATAATCTATACAAAGTCCAAGGGTCCTATTCTTCACCAGAGCACCCCAAAGTGAGGTACTCAGCCTAATAAAGCCCTTGTCTAACAATTCTTATAACTAGACATTGAGTTCTTGTAACTTCATAGGTGCCATCATATGCAGCATCATAGAAATAAGGGAGGCACCGGGTTGTAACACAATGGTAAAGTCGACATCCTAATGTGGAGGCGATCCTAGTAACTCATCTAGGAAAACATCTGCATACTCACCAACTATCCGAGGTAGACCCAACTCCTGTTTCACCTCATCCTCAAGTGTAAGGCTCGCAAGTCAAACCATCAGTTGTCTATACCAATGAGAGTCATACACAGCTTGGGGAAAAATAATTTACTTTTCCCCCGAAAACTTGAAATAGACACCCTCTGGTGTACAAGTAATGACCCTCTTTCTATCACAATCAATGACAACTCGAAGTGCCGCCAACCAATCCATCTCAAGGATGACATCAAACTCTAACATGTCCATGACCCTAAGGTCCACAGTTCTTGATTGGAGTTCACCCTAATCCCTGAACATCACCCGGTCATCTGTATATAGCTTATATGAGTATGTGAGTGTCATTGTCCCTCGGGGTTTGATGCTAGAAATGGGGAAAAATTTTGAGTGGATGAAAATGTGAATCTGCGTGCAAAAGTGCTCTCCAAGTAAAGAAAGACTTTCGAGTGTCGTATTTTACTTGGAATTGAGTATTTCAAGGTCATCTTCTCAGGGAAGGAAGGTTGAATTGTGTGAAGGTGATTTTGTGAAAATGGAAAAGTGAAAAATCTTGTGAGTTTGTGTTTTGGTGAGTGGAGTCTTTACTAAAAATGCAATGGAAATAAGGTTGGTTAATCCAAATGGGTCATTCCAATGGGAATGCCAAATCAACTCAAAACATTCTTTTAATGGTGTCTCGGTGTTTGATTGATTCGTAGGAAGTGATGAACTAATGTGGTGGTGTAGGCTCAAGCATACCCTATGATAAGTCTACGGTGTATCAAGAACTCATAACCAAGTCTGCACTCAACCTAGTCAAACCAAACACTTTACACTATGAGGAGGAATTGAATCCACCGAATCCACCAATTCTTGCTCCACCTTTTGACCCTCAAAACCCTCTAAGAATGGCTTAAAATCTTTGGCCATTGACCTTGAATGTTTTATCATCCTCGGATTTTGTGATTTCCATGGCTCCATTGGGGTAGGCCACCTTGGAAAATGGAGAGTTAAGAATTATACAATAGCACTTTTTGTCCGGGCTCAAATGATTTCATTAAAATGGATTTATCATGAAAAAGCTTAGCCCTTTCTTTTGAAATTCTTGAGCTCTCATATGCATCTCTATGGATCTCCTCCAACTCATTCAACTCCAATTTCCTATTTTCTCTGGTTATTCCCAAGTTGAAGTTTAAGGTCTTGATGGCCCAATAGACTTTGTGCTCCATTTCAACTGGCAAATGACAACCCTTGCCATAGACAAACCTATAGGGTGACATACCTAGAGTGGTCTTCTAAGCAGTACGGTAAGCCCATAGGGAATTGGCCAACCTAACTGACCAATCCTTCCTATTAGGGTTCACAGTTTTCTCTAGGATGTTCTCGATCTCCCTATTGGCCAACTCGGCTTGGCCATTAGTTTGTGGGTGATAAGCGGTGGACACCTTGTGTGTGATGCCATACTTATGCATTAAAGATGCAAATGGCCGAAATGAGAACCACCGTCACTTATCATTGCTCAAGGCATCCCAAACCTCAAAAAAATATTTTCTTTGAGAAATTTGACCACGACCCGGTGGTCATTGGTCTTTGTTGGGATAGCCTCTACCCACTTGGACACATAGTCCACTGCCAACAAAATATAGAGGTAGCCAAAAGATATAAGGAATGGACCCACGAAGTCAATGTCCCAACAATCGAATATCTCAATTACTAACACGAGAGACAAGGGTATCTTATTCCTATGGGTTACACTACCCAATCTTTGGCACCTATCGCATTCCTTGCAAAATGAAACACAATCTTTAATTAAAGAAGGCCAATAAAAATCATATTGCAAAATCTTAACCAAAGTCTTTTGGGAATAGAAGTGTCCACCGCACGCTTTGGATTGACAGAATGCAAGGATGTCCCATTGTTCATTCTCAGGTATGTATCTCCTCATGAGTTGGTCAGGGCAGTATTTGAATAAGTACGGGTTGTCAAAGTAAAAGTACTTCCTATCTCCATAAATCTCCGTTTATCCTCTAGGCTCCAGTGCGGTGAAATTTGTCCTGTAGCAAGATAATTGCAAATGTTAGCATACCAAGGACAAAAAAAATGAATGGAAAATAAATGCTCATCAGGAAAAGATTATGGGATAGGAATATGCTCTTCGACATCTTGAACTACAAGTCGGAACAAATGGTTCGCCACCACGTTCTCAACTCCCTTTTGTCTTTCATTGTCAAGTTGAATTCTTATAGGAGGAGGATCCACCTAATGAGTCTCAATTTTGCATCCTGCTTAGACAAAAGATACTTCAAAACAGAGTGATCAATGTAGACTACAATAGGTGAACCAATGATGTAAGACCAAACTTTATCCAATGCAAAAACTTTGGCTAGAAACTCTTTTTCGGTGGTAGTGTAATTCATTTGTGCCTCATTTAGAGTCTTACTAGCGTAGTATATTACATATGGTCTCTTGTCTTCCCATTGACCAAGCAAAGCACCGACGGCGTAATCACTCATGTTGCACATGAGCTCAAATGGTAAATTCCACTTGGGTTGTCGCATAATTGGAGGTGTAGTGAGCATGCTTTTGAGTTTTTAAATGATGCCTCACATTTATCCGACCACAGAAATGGGATATATTTGGAAAGAAAATTGGTTAAGGGTTATGCCAATGCACTAAAATCTTTTATAAAACGATGGTAAAAACCAGCATGGCCAACAAACGACCTTATATCTTTGATGACTTTCTGTGCGGAGAGGTTGGAAATTGCATCAACCTTGGATTTGTCGACTTCGATCCACTTTGACAAAATGATGTTCCCAAGCACTATCCCTTGTGTCACCATAAAGTGGCACTTCTCCCAGTTGAGAACCAAATTCTTCTTCTCACATCTCTCAAGTACTCTCTCCAAGTTCCCCAAAAAACCTTCAATGAGTCCCTAAATAAGGAAAAGTCATCCATGAAGACTTCCACAATTTTCTCCACCATGTCGTTGAAAATTCCTATCACACATCTTTGAAACGTCCCTGGGGCATTACACAACTCGAATGGCATTCGGCAATATGCGAAAGTGCCAAAGGGACACGTGAATATAGTATTCTCTTGGTCTTCCAAAGTGATCTCAATTTGATTGTTGCTGGAGTAACCACCATGAAACAATAAAACAAGTTTCCAGCTACTCTTTTGAATACTTGGTCAAGGAATGGCAAAGGGAAGTGATCCTTTCTTGTGCAAGAGTTGAGTTTTTGATAGTTGATATACACTCTCCATCTAGTGACTACTCTAGTTGGAATCAACTCATTATCCTTATTTGCAACCACGGTGACCCCTGATTTCTTGGGCACTACTTGAGTGGGACTCACCCATTTATTATCGATAATTGGAAGATGATGCCCACATCAAGTAATTTTAATACCTCATCCCTCACCACATCCTTGATGATAGGATTTAGCCTTCTCTGTGGTTGTCGGGATGGCTTAGAGTCTTCTTCTAGATAGATTCGGTGTGTGCAAATGAGGGGCTTATCCCCTTAATATTGGCAATTTTCCAACCAATTCCTCTCTTGTGCCTCCTCAAAATTTTCAATATATAACCTTCTTGCTTCGGCTCCAGTGAAGAACTTATTACCACCGGGAAAGTATTGTGCTCCCCCAAGAATAAATTTTTTAGGCTGGATGGCAAAGGCTTTAACTCCAAGTTCGAAGTTTGTGCAGTTGATGGAAAAATTATCTTCTCTTGTTGTGGAAGCTTCTCAAATGTAGAGGTACATTTTTCTACCCCTTGTAAACTTTTTGGCTCCTCTTGATCAACAATCTCCTCCTACCCTAACTTTAAAGTGCTCAATAGCTCCAGGTGATCCTCCAACAAGGTGTCAATCCAGTTGATCTTATGTACTTCTTTGTCATCACCCGATTGCTTGCACAAGTTGAACACGTTAAGGTCTATTGTCATATTCCTGAAAGCAAAATTCATTAGTCCATTCCTACAATTAATCAAAACATTAGAAGTAGCAAGGAATGGCCTACCTGGTATGACAGGAGCTAGGGTTAACAACTGGATGANAGTTGATCTTATGTACTTCTTTGTCATCACCCGATTGCTTGCACAAGTTGAACACGTTAAGGTCCATTGTCATATTCCTGAAAGCAAAATTCATTAGTCCATTCCTACAATTAATCAAAACATTATAAGTAGCAAGGAATGGCCTACCTGGTATGACAGGAGCTAGGGTTAACAACTGGATGAGTATCAAGTACAATAAAATCAACAGGAAAATAAAAATTATCAACTTGAACTAAGACATCCACAACTACTCCCCTCAGTGTTCTAACACTTCGATCCACCAATTGAAGAGTGATTAGAGTTGGTTTCAAATCTTCAAGTTGGAGTTGTTGGTACACCGAATAGGGTAGGAGGTTGACACTTGCCCCCAAGTCAAGAAGTGCATGCTCCACCCAGTAATTTCCTATTATGATAGCAATGGTTAGATAGCTGGGGTCTTTGAACTTTAGCGTTGTGTTAGTCCTCAAGATTGAGCTCACTTGCTCGTTGAGGAATGCCTTCTTGTGTACATTCAAATTCCTCTTCACAGTACACAAATCTTTCAAAATCTTGGCACATGAAGGGATTTTGTTTATGGCATCGAGGAGTGGATGTTAATTTTCACTTGCTTGAACATTTCAATAATGTCAGAATAGTTAGCCACCTTCACGGGTGGCTTCAAATGTTGGGGAAAAGGGGCCGAAATGGGACATGTATGCACATTAACATCAAAAATTTTATTTTTTTCACTCACCTCACCCCCTCGGAGTTGCCCTTAATCTCTTTTTCTATTTCCAATGTTGCCTTTGGTGAGACTATCAGCAAAATGGTCTTGTCAAATTGTTTGCCACTCCTAAGGATGGTAACTGCCTTGAATTGCTCAAAACACTCTTTGGAGGGATCGGATGACTCTATCACGTGTTGAACCCTAGGGTTATCTTGGGGTTAAGCGGGGAATTTCCCCTTCTCTTGTTGTGAAGACACTATGGCATTGATCAATTTTGTGATTTGAGTCCGAATGTCACTAAAAGCGACGGCGGTTTGATTATTGATGGTGGTTTGGCTTTGGATGAATTGGTGCACGACATCCTCCAAATTTCTTTTATGAGGTGGCTGGTAGGTGGGTGGGTTGGATCATCCTTATTGACCAAAACTTTGTGGAGGCAAGTTTTGTGAAAACCATTATGGATTGGACCGGGGATATTGGGAGCTAGACGAAAGGTATTGGTTTTGCTTGGGAGGCATGGGAGATGAATCTAAACTAGACCCACGAGAAATGGGATTCTCATTCTTCTAACTAAAGTTCGGGTAATTACACCAACCCGGATTATATGTATTAGAGTGTGGAGAGATTGGTTGTCTACTTTGATTGAAGGCATTGACTTGCCCATGTACACCTCTTTAAGTGCTGGAATATTGGGGCACTCTGAGATGGAATGCTCAACACTATTAACATCTCATGTATCCTATTAACTGACTTGATCCGAAATGTGTACACCCAAGTGCAGGCGGTCAAGTTGTAGTAATAATCTGGTTAAGTCCGGAGTTGAATCCACATGGAGCTATGATTAGTATTTTGAAGTAAGCAGTGATAGAGACCAAGTAACTGGAGTTACTTGAGAGTTTTGAAGTTGAGGGATTTCCTGAATAGAATATAAGAATCTTTCCAAGAGGTTTTTCTAGACAAAATATAAGATAAATTATCAAAATTAGTAACCACCCTTTAGTTCGAGGATTAGAATATGTAGTTAATCATCCAATTTATTATACTTGTGATTTATAACTCAATTAACTCCTGTGTCAACAGCAAGTTAATCAGAAGATAAAGATGGACGGTGTGAATTAAGCACATGGTTCCGATGCCTTTCTAAAAGTTTACAAGAATTGTCTGTGTCGAGACTCATCCCGTCTACAAACAAGCAAGTGTTTCAACAAGGCATTCAACCATGGCATTAATGTTTTATTCTTTAATAAAGCATAATAATAGTGAAGATTGAAAGGTTGTCATGAAGATCTAGTCAGGGTACTTGCCTTGAACCAATGGGTATTTCTATGCAAGAGTCATCCGTGTCATAGAAAGAACCCATGGTTATACAAAGTACCTCAGCTTTACTAGATGAATTCAATCATTCATTAAACAAGTAGATAAAGCATTAAAGCATAAAGGAAATGCACAAGTATAACTTCTGTATAATCAATACATATTTATCACCTCTTACTAAAGAGTGAATAAGGAACTACTCACTCTTCATAGCTTTGGTAAAACTAGAAAAGTGAGTGATGATCATTCCTCCAAGTAGAGGAGTTAAAAGGGAAACTATACTATCCACAGAGCCGGTCTTCANTAAATGCACAAGTATAAATTCCGTATAATCAATACATATTTATCACCTCTTACTAAAGAGTGAATAAGGAACTACTCACNGAAATGCACAAGTATAACTTCTGTATAATCAATACATATTTATCACCTCTTACTAAAGAGTGAATAAGGAACTACTCACTCTTCATAGCTTTGGTAAAACTAGAAAAGTGAGTGATGATCATTCCTCCAAGTAGAGGAGTTAAAAGGGAAACTATATTATCCACAGAGCCGGTCTTCAATGAAGAATAAGTGAATCACGTTCCACTCTTCACGACTTTGGTAAAGCTCTAGAAAAGTGGAAGAGTNCTATCCACAGAGCCGGTCTTCAATGAAGAATAAGTGAATCACGTTCCACCCTTCACGACTTTGGTAAAGCTCTAGAAAAGTGGAAGAGTTTCACTCCTCTTAGAAAGAAGATGCTCAAGCAATGGAAGTAAAAGAAGCTAACAAATGAAAGTAGAAGAAAGCTAGTTACCTTTGGAGGGTTTCCACCACAACTAAAAGATGAGCTATCTCTCTTGATACTTGTAAATAAAAGCAAGTACAACTACAAGGGGAGTCTAAGCCTCCATCATGGTTGTCACAATATGAATGTAAAGACTTAGCACAAGTAAATAAAAGACTTTAACTACAAGGGGAGTTTAAGTCTCCATCATGGTTGATACAAATGCAAAATAAAAATATAAACAAGAAATGTACAAGAACTAGCTCTGTATGCCGCCCATGAAAACCAACTACTCTACAGGCAGTCTGTGGAGGACGTTCGAACGTGAATCAACGTTCAAACGTTGTCTTCTATTTTGCTTTAGAGGCGTTCGAACGGTGTCTGTCATTCGAATGTGTCTTCTATTTTTGCTTTATTGGCATTCAAACGCTAAATGGGGCCTGACCTTTTTCACTCAAGCGGTCTTCTGTGAAGTTTATTTCCACACTCTATGCAGAAATTTGTTCTTCAACTAATTCCAAGGGACGTTCAAACGCTTAATAGCTTTTGAACGTGGTACTCAAGTGCTTCAAAGTCCTCCTTCTTTGTTTGCTGCAACACGCTATGTCTCATTAGTCTAGCCTGTAATCAACTCAAGTAGATGGTTGAACGTAAGTTGGCGTTCTAACGTTGTACTCAAGTACCTCAGGGTCCTGGTTCTTGGCTGTAACACACTGTGTCTCAACAGACTGGTTTTGTCATAGTTCAAATGNGAAAGTGGTACTCAAGTACCTCAGGGTCCTGGTTCTTGGCTGTAACACACTATGTCTCAACAGACTGGTTTTGTCATAGTTCAAATGGAAGTTCGAACGTGAGTTGGCGTTCGAAAGTTCTTGCTTTGTTCCAAGCCTCTCCAATTTCATTCCCTAATGTNTAACGTTGTACTCAAGTACCTCAGGGTCCTGGTTCTTGGCTGTAACACACTGTGTCTCAACAGACTGGTTTTGTCAT
Organism: Ilex paraguariensis; assembly: GCA_963454935.2. Lineage (NCBI taxonomy): Eukaryota > Viridiplantae > Streptophyta > Magnoliopsida > Aquifoliales > Aquifoliaceae > Ilex > Ilex paraguariensis. The sequence continues at coordinate 491,795 of CAUOFW020001803.1, forward strand.
AGTTCAAATGGAAGTTCGAACGTGAGTTGGCGTTCGAAAGTTCTTGCTTTGTTCCAAGCCTCTCCAATTTCATTCCCTAATGTGCTGGTGTGACATTCAAGTGTGACTTTTGTTGCCCTTGAGCCTTTGTTCACTTTAGAACCTAAAATATCCTTACTTGAACTCCATCAAAGTACAATTAGTCCTAAAAAGGCATAATAATATGCTACATTTAAGTACTAATCACATCCCCCAACCTAAATATTGCTAGCCTCTAGTAATATAACACAAATGAAATGCAAAATTATTTCTAATGCCTTTTTCATAAGTCATCCGGTTGCATTTAGTGTATGCAACGAGCCATTGAACCCCTAGGTTTACCCTAATGGACGAGTGTTGTCTCGTGAGGGTTTCCAATGAAGTTACCCACAAACTTCAGTCGAACAAGTGTGTATGTGAGATTGCTGACTAAAAAAATGAATTAGCATCATGGTCGTTAGGACACTCAACCCTCAATTGTTACTTATCCCCTACATTTCTTTTCCATTGTTACTTACTCCATGCAAAAATTAGCACCTGTCACATTAGCATTTGGAATTTCCTGAGTTGTAGGATGGTCATTCTAGAAACAAGAATTGGTATATAACAATCATTCTCTTTTTTTCACCTTCCATGGATAGCTTTGATTTCACAAACCTTTCTCAGAATGCTCTCAGCAAAACAAATCACTCTGATTGTAATGACTTATCTCTCAAAGGGCATGTGATCAGAAGATAGCCAATCAAAAAATCTCATGCACAATTAGTATAAGAGCGAAGTTTTGAGGAAAACAGACTTTACTTTGGCATAACCTCATGGAAGAATATTGATGCAAATAAAGAAATTCTAGTTAACACGCCCCACTTGTAGTAGACAACATACATATGCATCACACTTGAGATCACTTAGGGCTTTTTATAGGTTGTAATGGAGCCAGAGGTCAGTGGCTAATGAAATGACGTCAATGGTGATCAAAAGCTATCTTTTTATGCAGTGTTGCACACCTCCTTCTAGCTTCTTGACATTTTGCCTAGGAATTGGATTTTTTTTCTTTTTTTTTCTCTTTTTTTTCACTTTCTTGACAATTTCCTATCTCACTATCTCTTTTCTCTTTCGGTTGTTTCCACCGATTTTCCTTTTATTGAACAGTAGCCACCATTGTCTTTTCTATTTTTCTTGCCTTTTTGTATTATATTAATTTGTAAGAGGATGCAAGAAATTAGATTAGCAAGGTATGGTAGATATATGTTTTTTTGGCTCGGTCATCTCACGGGTTTTTTTTTTTTGTTTTCGAAAAAGAATTCATTCGTTGAAGGCTCAAGCATGGCTGAGTAGGGATATACTTTTCTGAAAGAAATAGCTAAGGTTCAAGGTCGATCCAAAGATGGCCTAAGATCCTTTCTCAAGTATGTGCATATGTACGTGTATGCACAAGTTCCCTATACGTCTTGGTTGTTAAGTTGAGGTGTCAAATCAATCATGTGCTTAGTCATTTTCACAAGCAATCTTAACATCCGTATCTGTGTCGTTATTTATTAACAAGAATTAAAGTGCTAATCCTATGCATGCATTTTAAACAAATAAAAGTGATAAATTGAATCATTCATTCCATAAAGGATGATGTGACTACAATAATAACAATGATTTCATTCATTCAAAACAAAGCTTCAAATATCCACAAAAACAGCAAAGACAAACATCCACCAAACCAAATATCCACCATCATCTACAAAATATCCCCCAAAAATCACAAAGAAGAATCATCCCTTGTACATTAAGAGACAACAAAGTTCCCAAGTTCAAGTACAGCAATGCTTAAGAAGTTACCAAAGAAGAAATTTTATTAAAAGAAACAACAAAGAACACCCACAAATCAACTTCTTCACCACAAGAACAGAAATCAATCTCCTCCTGCTCCATCCACTCTACTAGCTCCAGTAGGTCCAGCTGGTCCACCCCTTAATAGAATAAGGATCTCATCCTACTTAGCTTCAATGGTAAGCAGGATGTCTCATAAGGAATGTTGGGTGGTCGTGTTGTTGGGGCCTACATCTTGCTCTCTCTCTGCCTCCATTTCTCTTTTTTCTTCTACAATAAGCTCGTCTTGCATCTCATCAACTCCTCGGGTCAGTGGCACCTCTTGTCTTACCGCTGGGGTGCCACTATGACTTTGGCTTCTCTTAAAAGATGCCTTGTTTAGTGGCCCTATTCGCTCCTAGATTTCCATTTCTGGTTTCACCCTAACCCCATTTTCCTTGCATATCTCAGTCCCAAGGGTGCCAAATGGTAGCGAATTTCGCTTCACATCGCACCCTTTTTTCATTTCATTCAAGATAAGAAAGGGGAGGTCTATACTATGGCCTTTTCCCAAAGCGTAGAGAAGGTGAGCCATGTCAGGTATAATTTCATTCTTTCTTTCTATAGGAGCAAAAGTTTCCACCACAATCAAGTTTACCATTTTGTATCTATCGATGAGCTCTCCTTGTCTCAAAAATTTCTTCCCCATCCATGAAAAATCAGCCACCCCTTTCAACTCTTTCCCTACAACATTAATCCCTACATTCTTTCTTGGGGGATAGGTGGGATTCAAGACTTGAGGGACCTCTCTTCTTATCTCTTGTATATAATTTTCATCCACGTCGATGTGGATTCNATCACATTAGCATTTGGAATTTCCTGAGTTGTAGGATGGTCATTCTAGAAACAAGAATTGGTATATAACAATCATTCTCCTTTTTTCACCTTCCATGGATAGCTTTGATTTCACAAACCTTTCTCAGAATGCTCTNTAACGTTGGAGTAAAACTCCCGCACCAAGTCAATTACGGCCTCTCTGCCATTTTGCAAATACAAGACCTATCCTCTCTTCTCCATCTTCGCCATTATACCCAACTCAACAAAATCAGTCAAAACCACATCCCTCTCACAAACCACAGTATGCNTTCACAAACCTTTCTCAGAATGCTCTCAGCAAAACAAATCACTCTGATTGTAAGGACTTATCTCTCAAAGGGCATGTGATCAGAAGATAGCCAATCAAAAAATCTCATGCACAATTAGTATAAGAGTGAAGTTTTGAGGAANTTTTTGGTAGAAATTGCCATAACTATCAGCTTTGAGAGCTGTGGGGAATCGAGTCTTGTCGTATCTCAGAGTAAGCAGTGGCCTCCCCTCTCTTACTTCAACCANTGCAAATAAAGAAATTCTAGTTAACACGCCCCCACTTGTAGTAGACAACATACATATGCATCACTCTTGAGATCACTTAGGGCTTTTTATAGGTTGTAATGGAGCCAGAGGTCAGTGGCTAATGAAATGACGTCAATGGTGATCAAAAGCTATCTTTTTATGCAGTGTTGCACACCTCCTTCTAGCTTCTTGACATTTTGCCTAGGAATTGGATTTTTTTTCTTTTTTTTTCCTCTTTTTTTTCACTTTCTTGACAATTTCCTATCTCACTATCTCTTTTCTCTTTCGGTTGTTTCCACCGATTTTCCTTTTATTGAACAGTAGCCACCATTGTCTTTTCTATTTTTCTTGCCTTTTTGTATTATATTAATTTGTAAGAGGATGCAAGAAATTAGATTAGCAAGGTATGGTAGATATATGTTTTTTTGGCTCGGTCATCTCACGGGTTTTTTTTTTTTGTTTTCGAAAAAGAATTCATTCGTTGAAGGCTCAAGCATGGCTGAGTAGGGATATACTTTTCTGAAAGAAATAGCTAAGGTTCAAGGTCGATCCAAAGATGGCCTAAGATCCTTTCTCAAGTATGTGCATATGTACGTGTATGCACAAGTTCCCTATACGTCTTGGTTGTTAAGTTGAGGTGTCAAATCAATCATGTGCTTAGTCATTTTCACAAGCAATCTTAACATCCGTATCTGTGTCGTTATTTATTAACAAGAATTAAAGTGCTAATCCTATGCATGCATTTTAAACAAATAAAAGTGATAAATTGAATCATTCATTCCATAAAGGATGATGTGACTACAATAATAACAATGATTTCATTCATTCAAAACAAAGCTTCAAATATCCACAAAAACAGCAAAGACAAACATCCACCAAACCAAATATCCACCATCATCTACAAAATATCCCCCAAAAATCACAAAGAAGAATCATCCCTTGTACATTAAGAGACAACAAAGTTCCCAAGTTCAAGTACAGCAATGCTTAAGAAGTTACCAAAGAAGAAATTTTATTAAAAGAAACAACAAAGAACACCCACAAATCAACTTCTTCACCACAAGAACAGAAATCAATCTCCTCCTGCTCCATCCACTCTACTAGCTCCAGTAGGTCCAGCTGGTCCACCCCTTAATAGAATAAGGATCTCATCCTACTTAGCTTCAATGGTAAGCAGGATGTCTCATAAGGAATGTTGGGTGGTCGTGTTGTTGGGGCCTACATCTTGCTCTCTCTCTGCCTCCATTTCTCTTTCTTCTTCTACATTAAGCTCGTCTTGCATCTCATCAACTCCTCGGGTCAGTGGCACCTCTTGTCTTACCGCTGGGGTGCCACTATGACTTTGGCTTCTCTTAAAAGATGCCTTGTTTAGTGGCCCTATTCGCTCCTAGATTTCCATTTCTGGTTTCACCCTAACCCCATTTTCCTTGCATATCTCAGTCCCAAGGGTGCCAAATGGTAGCGAATTTCGCTTCACATCGCACCCTTTTTTCATTTCATTCAAGATAAGAAAGGGGAGGTCTATACTATGGCCTTTTCCCAAAGCGTAGAGAAGGTGAGCCATGTCAGGTATAATTTCATTCTTTCTTTCTATAGGAGCAAAAGTTTCCACCACAATCAAGTTTACCATTTTGTATCTATCGATGAGCTCTCCTTGTCTCAAAAATTTCTTCCCCATCCATGAAAAATCAGCCACCCCTTTCAACTCTTTCCCTACAACATTAATCCCTACATTCTTTCTTGGGGGATAGGTGGGATTCAAGACTTGAGGGACCTCTCTTCTTATCTCTTGTATATAATTTTCATCCACGTCGATGTGGATTCCCCTCACATAGGTGCTTAGAGCTCCATTGACTATCTTAACGTTGGAGTAAAACTCCCGCACCAAGTCAATTACGGCCTCTCTGCCATTTTGCAAATACAAGACCTATCCTCTCTTCTCCATCTTCGCCATTATACCCAACTCAACAAAATCAGTCAAAACCACATCCCTCTCACAAACCACAGTATGCTTTTGGTAGAAATTGTCATACCTATCAGCTTTGAGAGCTGTGGGGAATCGAGTCTTGTCGTATCTCAGAGTAAGCAGTGGCCTCCCCTCTCTTACTTCAACCACTTCCTTGACGAAGTTGGGTTCTTGGTTGATTATGTTGCGTTTGGCGGGGAGCTTGACTCTAGGCATGGTGTTTTCTTGGTTTTGAGCTTGAGAGGCTATGAAAATCTTGAGTTTTCTTGTGAAGATGATGATTTTGGATGTGAAAACGAGTTTGGGATGGTCGATTTTAGGTAAAATTTAGGAATGAGTGGAGTTTTGAGGGCTGGGGAGTGAAAAAGGGTTCTAGGGTTTGAAGGATTTTGGGAGGTTTTTGGGGATTTTGAATGGGGAAGACAATCCAGCCTTTTATAGTCTGAGTCGTGACGTTTGAACGTTACTGACGTTCAANGATGCAAGAAATTAGATTAGCAAGGTATGGTAGATATATGTTTTTTTGGCTCGGTCATCTCACGGGTTTTTTTTTTGTTTTCGAAAAAGAATTCATTCGTTGAAGGCTCAAGCATGGCTGAGTAGGGATATACTTTTGTGAAAGAAATAGCTAAGGTTCAAGGTCGATCCAAAGATGGCCTAAGATCCTTTCTCAAGTATGTGCATATGTACGTGTATGCACAAGTTCCCTATACGTCTTGGTTGTTAAGTTGAGGTGTCAAATCAATCATGTGCTTAGTCATTTTCACAAGCAATCTTAACATCCGTATCTGTGTCGTTATTTATTAACAAGAATTAAAGTGCTAATCCTATGCATGCATTTTAAACAAATAAAAGTGATAAATTGAATCATTCATTCCATAAAGGATGATGTGACTACAATAATAACAATGATTTCATTCATTCAAAACAAAGATTCAAATATCCACAAAAACATCAAAGACAAACATCCACCAAACCAAATATCCACCATCATCTACAAAATATCCCCCAAAAATCACAAAGAAGAATCATCCCTTGTACATTAAGAGACAACAAAGTTCCCAAGTTCAAGTACAGCAATGCTTAAGAAGTTACCAAAGAAGAAATTTTATTAAAAGAAACAACAAAGAACACCCACAAATCAACTTCTTCACCACAAGAACAGAAATCAATCTCCTCCTGCTCCATCCACTCTACTAGCTCCAGCAGGTCCAGCTGGTCCACCCCTTAATAGAATAAGGATCTCATCCTACTTAGCTTCAATGGTAAGCAGGATGTCTCATAAGGAATGTTGGGTGGTCGTGTTGTTGGGGCCTACATCTTGCTCTCTCTCTGCCTCCATTTCTCTTTCTTCTTCTACATTAAGCTCGTCTTGCATCTCATCAACTCCTCGGGTCAGTGGCACCTCTTGTCTTACCGCTGGGGTGCCACTATGACTTTGGCTTCTCTTAAAAGATGCCTTGTTTAGTGGCCCTATTCGCTCCTAGATTTCCATTTCTGGTTTCACCCTAACCCCATTTTCCTTGCATATCTCAGTCCCAAGGGTGCCAAATGGTAGCGAATTTCGCTTCACATCGCACCCTTTTTTCATTTCATTCAAGATAAGAAAGGGGAGGTCTATACTATGGCCTTTTCCCAAAGCGTAGAGAAGGTGAGCCATGTCAGGTATAATTTCATTCTTTCTTTCTATAGGAGCAAAAGTTTCCACCACAATCAAGTTTACCATTTTGTATCTATCGATGAGCTCTCCTTGTCTCAAAAATTTCTTCCCCATCCATGAAAAATCAGCCACCCCTTTCAACTCTTTCCCTACAACATTAATCCCTACATTCTTTCTTGGGGGATAGGTGGGATTCAAGACTTGAGGGACCTCTCTTCTTATCTCTTGTATATAATTTTCATCCACGTCGATGTGGATTCCCCTCACATAGGTGCTTAGAGCTCCATTGACTATCTTAACGTTGGAGTAAAACTCCCGCACCAAGTCAATTACGGCCTCTCTGCCATTTTGCAAATACAAGACCTATCCTCTCTTCTCCATCTTCGCCATTATACCCAACTCAACAAAATCAGTCAAAACCACATCCCTCTCACAAACCACAGTATGCTTTTGGTAGAAATTGCCATAACTATCAGCTTTGAGAGCTGTGGGGAATCGAGTCTTGTCGTATCTCAGAGTAAGCAGTGGCCTCCCCTCTCTTACTTCAACCACTTCCTCGACGAAGTTGGGTTCTTGGTTGATTATGTTGCGTTTGGCGGGGAGCTTGACTCTAGGCATGGTGTTTTCTTGGTTTTGAGCTTGAGAGGCTATGAAAATCTTGAGTTTTCTTGTGAAGATGATGATTTTGGATGTGAAAACGAGTTTGGGATGGTCGATTTTAGGTAAAATTTAGGAATGAGTGGAGTTTTGAGGGCTGGGGAGTGAAAAAGGGTTCTAGGGTTTGAAGGATTTTGGGAGGTTTTTGGGGATTTTGAATGGGGAAGACAATCCAGCCTTTTATAGTCTGAGTCGTGACGTTTGAACGTTACTGACGTTCAAACGTAGATAGAGGGATTTTTAAAAGATNGAATAAGGATCTCATCCTACTTAGCTTCAATGGTAAGCAGGATGTCTCATAAGGAATGTTGGGTGGTCGTGCTGTTGGGGCCTACTTCTTGCTCTCTCTCTGCCTCCATTTCTCTTTTTTCTTCTACAATAAGCTCGTCTTGCATCTCATCAACTCCTCGGGTCAGTGGCACCTCTTGTCTTACCGNGTAGGGATATACTTTTGTGAAAGAAATAGCTAAGGTTCAAGGTCGATCCAAAGATGGCCTAAGATCCTTTCTCAAGTATGTGCATATGTACGTGTATGNAGTTTGAACGTGGAGTGTCGTTCGAACGTGGTGAGCTCTCAGTACTTTTGAGTTCTGTTAGAGACCAAAGTACTGTAAGCTCCTGTCGTTCGATCATGCTATTGGTGTTCGAACGAACTGAGCTCCCAATACTTTTTGTTTCCATCAGAGGCTGAGTACTGTAAGCAAGTGACGTTCAAACATCACTTGGCATTTGANCAAGTTCCCTATACGTCTTGGTTGTTAAGTTGAGGTGTCAAATCAATCATGTGCTTAGTCATTTTCACAAGCAATCTTAACATCCGTATCTGTGTCGTTATTTATTAACAAGAATTAAAGTGCTAATCCTATGCATGCATTTTAAACAAATAAAAGTGATAAATTGAATCATTCATTCCATAAAGGATGATGTGACTACAATAATAACAATGATTTCATTCATTCAAAACAAAGATTCAAATATCCACAAAAACATCAAAGACAAACATCCACCAAACCAAATATCCACCATCATCTACAAAATATCCCCCAAAAATCACAAAGAAGAATCATCCCTTGTACATTAAGAGACAACAAAGTTCCCAAGTTCAAGTACAGCAATGCTTAAGAAGTTACCAAAGAAGAAATTTTATTAAAAGAAACAACAAAGAACACCCACAAATCAACTTCTTCACCACAAGAACAGAAATCAATCTCCTCCTGCTCCATCCACTCTACTAGCTCCAGTAGGTCCAGCTGGTCCACCCCTTAATAGAATAAGGATCTCATCCTACTTAGCTTCAATGGTAAGCAGGATGTCTCATAAGGAATGTTGGGTGGTCGTGTTGTTGGGGCCTACATCTTGCTCTCTCTCTGCCTCCATTTCTCTTTCTTCTTCTACATTAAGCTCGTCTTGCATCTCATCAACTCCTCGGGTCAGTGGCACCTCTTGTCTTACCGCTGGGGTGCCACTATGACTTTGGCTTCTCTTAAAAGATGCCTTGTTTAGTGGCCCTATTCGCTCCTAGATTTCCATTTCTGGTTTCACCCTAACCCCATTTTCCTTGCATATCTCAGTCCCAAGGGTGCCAAATGGTAGCGAATTTCGCTTCACATCGCACCCTTTTTTCATTTCATTCAAGATAAGAAAGGGGAGGTCTATACTATGGCCTTTTCCCAAAGCGTAGAGAAGGTGAGCCATGTCAGGTATAATTTCATTCTTTCTTTCTATAGGAGCAAAAGTTTCCACCACAATCAAGTTTACCATTTTGTATCTATCGATGAGCTCTCCTTGTCTCAAAAATTTCTTCCCCATCCATGAAAAATCAGCCACCCCTTTCAACTCTTTCCCTACAACATTAATCCCTACATTCTTTCTTGGGGGATAGGTGGGATTCAAGACTTGAGGGACCTCTCTTCTTATCTCTTGTATATAATTTTCATCCACGTCGATGTGGATTCCCCTCACATAGGTGCTTAGAGCTCCATTGACTATCTTAACGTTGGAGTAAAACTCCCGCACCAAGTCAATTACGGCCTCTCTGCCATTTTGCAAATACAAGACCTATCCTCTCTTCTCCATCTTCGCCATTATACCCAACTCAACAAAATCAGTCAAAACCACATCCCTCTCACAAACCACAGTATGCTTTTGGTAGAAATTGCCATAACTATCAGCTTTGAGAGCTGTGGGGAATCGAGTCTTGTCGTATCTCAGAGTAAGCAGTGGCCTCCCCTCTCTTACTTCAACCACTTCCTCGACGAAGTTGGGTTCTTGGTTGATTATGTTGCGTTTGGCGGGGAGCTTGACTCTAGGCATGGTGTTTTCTTGGTTTTGAGCTTGAGAGGCTGTGAAAATCTTGAGTTTTCTTGTGAAGATGATGATTTTGGATGTGAAAACGAGTTTGGGATGGTCGATTTTAGGTAAAATTTAGGAATGAGTGGAGTTTTGAGGGCTGGGGAGTGAAAAAGGGTTCTAGGGTTTGAAGGATTTTGGGAGGTTTTTGGGGATTTTGAATGGGGAAGACAATCCAGCCTTTTATAGTCTGAGTCGTGACGTTTGAACGTTACTGACGTTCAAACGTAGATAGAGGGATTTTTAAAAGATGGTTTGAACGTGGAGTGTTGTTCGAACGTGGTGAGCTCTCAGTACTTTTGAGTTCTGTTAAAGACCAAAGTACTGTAAGCTCCTGTCGTTCGATCATGCTATTGGTGTTCGAACGAACTGAGCTCCCAATACTTTTTGTTTCCATCAGAGGCTGAGTACTGTAAGCAAGTGACATTCAAACATCACTTGGCATTTGAACGTTGAATCAAACTCAAAAAAAAAAAAATTTCTACGTTACTCTATATAGTAAAAGAGGACAAAACACATGAGTTTGAACTAAAAATTCATGGCGTCTTAGGATAAGTCCCTACCCATGCTTCAGGTTGGTATTCTGGGACACTCCTTACTCAGTCNGCATGCATTTTAAACAAATAAAAGTGATAAATTGAATCATTCATTCCATAAAGGATGATGTGACTACAATAATAACAATGATTTCATTCATTCAAAACAAAGATTCAAATATCCACAAAAACATCAAAGACAAACATCNATCAAAAAAGGTTGTACAAAACAAAAAGGATTTTTACACTTTTTTATAAAAATTCGGACCCTTGGCTTTCATCCTAACTACTCTAATCCAAGTCTTCATCTGTCTCTGTGCCATTTGAACAACCATTAACTCTCCCAATTTTCTCCCTCACAAATCAGTTAAGTAGAGTACCAAAATAGGATGGCGTGTCANATTCAAATATCCACAAAAACATCAAAGACAAACATCCACCAAACCAAATATCCACCATCATCTACAAAATATCCCCCAAAAATCACAAAGAAGAATCATCCCTTGTACATNTAGGATAATCCTTACTCTACCCATTCACTATCCAGTCTAATCGATCGAGTGCATGACCAAAAATTGGTTTAGAACACTGATTATATTTCTTCTCGTGAAAGACTCTACCANAAAAATCACAAAGAAGAATCATCCCTTGTACATTAAGAGACAACAAAGTTCCCAAGTTCAAGTACAGCAATGCTTAAGAAGTTACCAAAGAAGAAATTTTATTAAAAGAAACAACAAAGAACACCCACAAATCAACTTCTTCACCACAAGAACAGAAATCAATCTCCTCCTGCTCCATCCACTCTACTAGCTCCAGTAGGTCCAGCTGGTCCACCCCTTAATAGAATAAGGATCTCATCCTACTTAGCTTCAATGGTAAGCAGGATGTCTCATAAGGAATGTTGGGTGGTCGTGCNTGCTTTTCTCAAGATCACAGTATGCATATTAGAAGGAAAAGTGCGCAAAACTCCCAGACTAAACCAAAAAAGTTTAACATCCATATTTTCTATGCTTTAAGACTCACTATCTAGTTCTTTAACATCTACCAATCACAAAGATGATCAGAGATGACCCACAAACATAACCATCAAAATACAAAATATGGTAATCAAAATANTTGTTGGGGCCTACATCTTGCTCTCTCTCTGCCTCCATTTCTCTTTCTTCTTCTACATTAAGCTCGTCTTGCATCTCATCAACTCCTCGGGTCAGTGGCACCTCTTGTCTTACCGCTGGGGTGCCACTATGACTTTGGCTTCTCTTAAAAGATGCCTTGTTTAGTGGCCCTATTCGCTCCTAGATTTCCATTTCTGGTTTCACCCTAACCCCATTTTCCTTGCATATCTCAGTCCCAAGGGTGCCAAATGGTAGCGAATTTCGCTTCACATCGCACCCTTTTTTCATTTCATTCAAGATAAGAAAGGGGAGGTCTATACTATGGCCTTTTCCCAAAGCGTAGAGAAGGTGAGCCATGTCAGGTATAATTTCATTCTTTCTTTCTATAGGAGCAAAAGTTTCCACCACAATCAAGTTTACCATTTTGTATCTATCGATGAGCTCTCCTTGTCTCAAAAATTTCTTCCCCATCCATGAAAAATCAGCCACCCCTTTCAACTCTTTCCCTACAACATTAATCCCTACATTCTTTCTTGGGGGATAGGTGGGATTCAAGACTTGAGGGACCTCTCTTCTTATCTCTTGTATATAATTTTCATCCACGTCGATGTGGATTCCCCTCACATAGGTGCTTAGAGCTCCATTGACTATCTTAACGTTGGAGTAAAACTCCCGCACCAAGTCAATTACGGCCNGTCTACCAATCACAAAGATGATCAGAGATGACCCACAAACATAACCATCAAAATACAAATATGGTAATCAAAATAAAGTACACAATTTGATCAAGAACAACAACAACAACAACACAAATTTGAAAATTTTCTATGGTCACATATAAACTATAGTTCTCACCCCCAACCTAAACTGAACACTGTCCCCAATGTTTCAAATTTATCGATATAGTGAGCTTTGGAGATGAGGTTGAATGGTAGAGATCTTGTTCATTAGCCAAAATCTACAAGCAAAATACACAAATCAAACATCTCGTTGCAGATCTGGGTTTCTGCTAGGATGAAAACCCTTGATTCTGAGTGCAGACAGAAGAAGAAAAGTCATATACAAATAGAGTAAACACATGCAGATCATGAGACAAAGGACTGGGTCTTCGAGTAGTGTGGTCATGGGGTCATTGGGAGATGGGTCGTGGTTCCAAAAGATCACGAACAGAGAAGAAGAAGAAGCAGAAGAAGAAGGAAAAAGGAAAAAGGGAAAGGGAAAAGAAGGGCGTGGAAAGAGAGGAAACAGGGGTGGGTGCCTTATAAGGGCGGTCTTGTGGGTCAAGTTTCTGCCTGACCTGACCCCTTTTTTGTGTCGGCAGGCGTGAATCTCGGAGGCATATTCTAGATCTATTAAGAGAATGGTCTCCACAATTTTAACAAAGTTTTCTAAAAATGGTTTCAACCGCTGGCCATTAACAGTAAAGATATTACCATTTGAGGGGTTCTCCATCTCCACTGCCCCATGTTCAAACACTTTTTTGACAATGTATGGGCCAGTCCATCTTAACTTCAACTTACCAGGAAAAAGGCAAAGTCTTAAATTGAAAAGTAGAACTTTTTGATCAGGTTCAAAAGACTTTCGCATAATGTTCTTGTCATGAAAAATTTTTGTCCTGGTTTTAGCAATCTCAGCATTTTCATATGCTTCATTTCTCAATTCCTCCAATTCGTTAATCTGAAGTTTTCTTGAAAGTCTAGCTTTGTCCATGTCAAAGTCCATTGCCTTAATAGCCCAGTATGCCCTATGCACCAATTCCACAAGTAGCTGACATGATTTTCCATAGACTAATCGATAAGGAGACATGCCCAAAATTATTTTAAACGTAGTGCGATATGCCCATAGTGCACCGGTTAGTCTTAACAACCAATCTTTGCGGTCTGAATTTATCATTTTTTTCAAAATTAATTTGATCTCCCGATTAGCTAATTCAGCTTGTCCACTAATTTGTGGATGATAAGGGGTTGCAATTTTGTGAAAAATCAAATATTTTTTCATCAAATTCTAGAAAGGGCGATTGCAAAATGAGCCCCCCCCCCATCACTTATGATTGATTTAGGAACTCCAAACTAGGACAAAATATTTTCTTTAAGAAATTTTATCACTATTTGGTGATCATTATTTCGGCATGGAATTGCAACNTGAGCCCCCCCCATCACTTATGATTGATTTAGGAACTCCAAACTAGGACAAAATATTTTCTTTAAGAAATTTTATCACTATTTGGTGATCATTATTTCGGCATGGAATTGCAACCCATTTGGATACGTAGTCTACGGCTACTAAAATGTATAGATAGCCAAAGGAAGGGGGAATGGTCCCATAAAATCAATGCCCCAACAATCGAAAAGTTCAATCACCAGAATGGGATTCAAGGGCATCATGTTTCTTTTTGAAATGCTTCCCAACCTTTGGCATCTATCGCAAATTAAACAAAAGGCATGGACATCTTTGGAAAGTGTGGGCCAGTAAAATTCACACTGCAAGATTTTTGTAGCTGTTTTCCTTGAGGAGAAATGGCCACCACATGCTTCAGAATGACAAAATGTTATTACCTGTCTGCTTTCCTGAGTGGGGATGCAACATCTTATGATTTGATCCTTACAGTACTTAAATACGTATGGATCTTCCCAAAAGAAGTTACTAACCTCCCTCAGAAATTTCTTTTTGTCCATGGGAGTAAAGGACGGAGGAAGTGTTCCGGTAGCAAGAAAATTAGCAATATCAGCGTACCATGGGGTTTCATCAGTCATGAACAGTTGTTCATCAGAAAATTTCTCATTGATTGGCAATTCATCCTCGTGAAATTCATAAGTTAACCTGGACATATAGTCTACCACCACATTCTCAACACCTTTTTTGTCCTTAATGACCAGGTCAAATTCTTGAAGTAAAAGTATCCATCTTAAGTGTCTAGGCTTAGCATCCTTCTTTGTGAGCAAGAATTTTAATACTGCATGGTCAGTGAACACACTAACAGAACAACCAACAAGATAAGGACAAAATTGTTTCAAACCAAACACTACTACAAGCATTTTTTTTTCAGTTGTTGAATAATTCATTTGAGCATCATTCAAAGTTTTACTTACATAGTAAATCACATGTGGTTTCTTATCTTTTTTTTATCCCAATACAGCACCTACAGCATAATCACTTGCATCACACATTAGTTCAAAAGGTAGAGTCCAGTCAGGGGGTTGCATTATTGGGGCAGAAATTAACATGGCTTTAAGCTTGTCAAAAGCTTTTTGGCATGCTTCACTCCAATCAAAGATTACATCTTGACTTAGGAGATGACACATGGGTTTTGCTATGGTACTGAAATCTTTTATGAATATCCTATAAAATCCTGCATGTCCCAGAAATGATCGTACATCTTTCACAATCTTAGGAGCAAGCAAGTTCGCAATCAGATCTATTTTGGCCTTGTCAACTTGCATGCCCTTAGACGACACAATGTGACCTAAGACAATGCCTTATGTTACCATGAAATGGCATTTTTCCCAATTAAGCCCCAGATTGNACGATTCTAAAATTTTTGATGACACACGACACAGTTGGACACCCAAGATCTTTGTATTTTGGAGGGGTTTTGTGTTGAAGCAAGGCACTAGCATATTCTGTCAGGAAGGCTCTTTTTTGAACATTCTAGCTTCTCTTGATTGTGCACAACTCTTTCAGAAACTTGGCATAGGATGAAACCTGTTTGATTGCATCCAGAAGTGGGATGTTGATTTTTACTTGCTTGAAGAGCTCATAAATTTCTGGCTGATTATTCAAATTTTGTGCAATTTTGAGTCTATGAGGAAAAGGAGTAGGAATAGAACACGAGGATTCTTCTTCCCTTGATGGCTCTGGTTCTTGTTCAATCATGGGCTCGGGTACCTCTTCNCGAGGATTCTTCTTCCCTGATGGCTCTAGTTCTTGTTCAATCATGGGCTCGGGTACCTCTTCTTTCTCACATTCAGGCTCAATTATTTTAGTCTCAATTGGTGGATTGACTGGGATTGACTTAGGTTTTGGCTTTGGAAGTAGCATGTCTTTAATGGTCTTATCAATCACCTTACCACTTCTTAATGTAGTGACAACTTGGGCTTGGTCTTGTGGATTTTCCATGGTTGTGGGACTTCCCACTTGAAATTGGCCTTGTGGTGACTTTGGTTGGGCAGGAAACTTGCCCTTCTCATGTGTGGTCATGGATTGGGTCAACTTTTGGATGTGGCTTTTAAGATCCTCGAAAGATTGAGTGGTATGTGTTTTGAAATCAGTAAATGCCTGAATGGAACTATTGTTGTAGTTGATTTGGCTGTGTGTAAATCGATTCAAAGTATCCTCAAGGTTCCTATTTTATGGTGGTTGGTATGTTTGGTATGCGGGAGGTCCTTGAGGTGGTGGGTGTGAACCTTATTGTTGGTTCATGGGGGTTGGTTGTGTGTTTTTCCAATTGAAGTTTGGGTGGTTTCGCCACCCTATATTATTTGTTTTAGAGTATGGGTTGGAGTAAGGTTTGTTGAAGTTGGAGACAAGATTTGTTTGTTCCAACAAAACCTCTTTGAATGCTGGAATGGTAGGACACTCCCCAGTAGGGTGTCCTGTCAGCGCACAGATCCCACACACTTGTTCTATGGGAGAGCTAACATCAATTTGATGAACCTTTTTTATCTCTAGAGCTTCAAGCTTTTGAGACAGGGTGGACATTTTTGCTCTTAGGTCATCAGCATCTCTCAAGACATACTTACCCCCTTGGAAAGTAGATGGTTTAGTTTCAAAAATAGTAGGGGAGGCTAAGTCCCACATCTGAAAACTGTCAAATATGGTGTCAAAGAAATTGAATGCCTCCTCTGGACTTTGCCTCATAAACTCTCCTTGACCCATCATTTCGACAAACTGACGTAGTCTAGTGGGCAAGGAGTCGTAGAAAAATTCTACCAAAGTCCAATTCTCAAAAGCATGGTGTGGGCAGGACTGGAGTAGATCCTTGAATCTCTCCCAACTTTGATTAAAGGTTTCTCCTTCTTTGACCAAAAAATTCATGATTTGCCTTTTCAATACATTAGTGCGGTGAAGAGGAAAAAACTTTCTAAAAAATTTATTTTGTAGTGCCCGCCAGTCAGGTATTGAAAGAGCTTTTAAAGAATTTAGCCATTATTTAGCTCTATCCTTTAGAGAGAATGAAAAAAGTTTCATTTTGGCTAGCTCAAAATTGTCTTGAAACATTCTACATACTTCCTCAAACTCTTTTATGTGCAGATATGGCTTTTCTATTTCGAGTCCACGAAATTAAGGGAGTAGTTGAACTATCACCGTCTTTACATTAAAGAGGGGTGCATCTTCAGGAAAGATAAAACAAGAGGGGACACTATTTCTTGTGGGATTTAAGTAATCCCTCAGAGTTCAAATGTTCGGCACTTCCCCCTCTCTCACAGGAATTTATCGTCGTCTCTCATCATTTGTCATTTTACTTTCACAAGAATCTGCTACTAATCTAAGTGAAAGTGGTTCAGATTGATTCACAGACCCAGAAGATTCTGCTGGCAAAGTTTGATAGTAAGGAGCGTTTTCAGACATAAAAGTAATTAAAATAACTTTATACACAATAAAGCAAATTTATACACAAAAAGTGAGGTCTTTTTACCTTTTATTGTAAACACCTTTTATGGTTCCCCAGCAACGACGCCAAAAACTTGACTTGATCCAAAATGTGTACACCCAAGTGCAGGCGCTCAAGTTGTAGTAATAATCCGGTTAAGTCCGAAGTCGAATCCACAGGGAGCTATGATCAGTGTTTTGAAGTAAGCAGTGACAGAGACCAAGTAACTGGAGTTTCTTGAGAGTTTTGAAGTTGAGGGATTTCCTAAATAGAATATAAGATTCTTTCCAAGAGGTTTTTCTAGACAAAATATAAGATAAATTATCAAAATTAGCAACCACCCTTTAGTTTGAGGATCAGAACATGTAGTTAATCATCCAATTTATTATACTTGTGCTTTATAACTCAATTAACTCTCGTGTCAACAGCAAGTTAATCGGAAGATAAAGATGGAGGGTGTGAATTAAGCACATGGTTCCGATGCCTTTCTAGAAGTTTACAAGAATTACCTGTACCGAGACTCAACCCGTCTATAAACTAGCAAGTGTTTCTACAAGGCATCCAACCATGGCAATAATGTTCCATTCTTTAATAAAGCACAATAATGGTGAAGATTGTAAGGTTGTCATGCAGATCTAGCCGGGGTACTTGCCTTAAACCAACAGGTATTTCTATGCAAGAGTCATCCGTGTCATAGAAAGAATTCATGGTTATACAAAGTACCTCAGCTTTACTAGATGCATTACATCATTCAATAAACAAGTAGATAAAGCATTAAAGCATAAAGGAAATGCAAAAGTATAACTTCTAGATAATCAATACATATTCATCACCTCTTACTAAAGAGTGAATGAGGAATTACTCACTCTTCATGGCTTTGGAAAAACTAAAAAAGTGAGTGATGCTCATTCCTCCAAGTAGAGGAGTTAAAAGGGAAACTATACTATCCACGGAGCCGGTCTTCAACGAAGAATGGGTGAATCACGTTTCACCCTTCACGGCTTTGGTAAAGCTCTAGAAAAGTGAAAAAGTTTCACTCCTCTAAGAGAGAAGATGCTCAAGCAATGGAAGTAAAAGAAGCTAACAAATGAAAGTAGAAGAAAGCTAGTTACCTTTGGAGGTTTTCCACCACAACCAAAAGGTGAGCTATCTCTCTTGATACTTGTAAATAAAAGCAAGTACAACTACAAGGGGAGTCTAAGCCTCCATCATGGTTGTCACAACATGAATGTAAAGACTTAGCACAAGTAAATACAAGACTTCAACTACAAGGGAAGTCTAAGCCTCCATCATGGTTGATACAAATGCAAAATGAAAACATAAACAAGAAATGTACAAGAACTAGCTCTCTACTCTACTTTACAAGAGAAAAGGATTCCTACTCCACAAGAGAACTATTGCACATCCTTCTCTACAAGAGGGAGGATCCCCCTTCAAGCTCCCAACATAGGAGTATTTATAGGCAACGAAGGGGAAAGGGGGGAAGATAAGAAGATAAGAGAAGATGAGTGAATAGTGTATGCCACCCATGAAAATCAACTACTCTACAGGCAGTCTGTGGAAGACGTTCAAACGTGAATCGACATTCGAACGTTGTCTTCTATTTTGCTTTAGGGGCGTTCGAACAGTGTCTGTCGTTCGAACGTGTCTTCTATTTTTGCTTTATAGGCGTTCGAAGGCCTGANTAGGCAGTCTGTGGAAGACGTTCAAACGTGAATCGACATTCGAACGTTGTCTTCTATTTCGCTTTAGGGGCGTTCGAACGGTGTCTGTCGTTCGAACGTGTCTTCTATTTTTGCTTTATAGGCGTTCGAAGGCCTGATGAGGCCTGACCTTTTCCACACAAGTGGTCTTCTGTGAAGTTCATTTCCACACTATATGCAGATGTCTATTCTTCAACTAATTCTAAGGGACGTTCAAATGTTTAATGGCATTCGAACGTGGTACTCAAGTGCTTCAGAGTCCTCCTTCTTTGTTTGCTGCAACACGCCATGTCTCATCAGTCTGGCCTTCAATCAACTCAAGTAGATGTTCAAACGTTAGTTGGCATTCGAACGTGGTACTCAAGTACCTCAGGGTCCTGGTTCTTGGCTGCAACACACTGTGTCTCAGCAGGCTAGTTTTGTCATAGTTCAAATGGAAGTTCGAACGTGAGTTGGTGTTCGAACGTTCTTGCTTTGTTCCAAGCCTCTCCAATTTTATTCCCTAATGTGTTGGTGCGACATTCAAGTGTAACTTTTGTTGCCCTCGAGCTCTTGTTCTCTTTAGAACCTAAAATATCCTTACTTGAACTCCATCAACGTACAATTAATCCTAAAAAGGCATAATAATATGCTACATTTAAGTACTAATCATTGACCTCTAGACTATCCACTTTCTAAGACAATTTGGTGATTTTGAAAAGCAAGTCTTCCTGATCCCTCAAGTCATACATCTCTCCCCTGCTTGGTTGATTACTACTTGGAGAGGATCTCAGTACATCAGCAAGATCCGTGATATCCCAAGATTGTGTATTTTGTGCCAATGTATTGAAGTACTCTAGGGTCTCATCGGGATCCTTGTTTAGAAACTCCCCATTGTACATCATGTCGATGGCCCGGTGTAATCCCTTCGTAGAAGAAACTCACCAATTGTCATGGTTCATAACCATGATGTNAGGATCCTTGTTTAGAAACTCCCCATTGTACATCATGTCGATGGCCTGGTGTAATCCCTTCGTAGAAGAAACTCACCAATTGTCATGGTTCATAACCATGATGTGGAATGGATTGTAATATTCCTTGTGGCGATCCCAACATTGATAAAATTGCTCATTAGGCTTTTCCAAACAATTTTGGATTTTCTTTTTAAGAGTTGTGGTCTTGGGCATCGGAAAACATTTGCTCAAAATCTTGGAAAGCATTTGTGTCCAAGAGCTTATTGATCAAGATTTTAAGGAATTCAACCACGTTTTAGCTTTGTCTTTAAGGGAAAAGGAGAACAATTTCATGTGAGCTATTTCTTCCATGGCATGATTAGTTAGGAAGGTTGCAACTATTTCCTCAAATTTCTTAATGTGCAAATAAGGATTTTCTCTTTCAATTCCATGAAATTGAGGAAGTAGTTATAAAATTCCCGATTTAACTAGGAAGGCATGAGTTTGGACTGATAAAAGAATGCATGAGGGAATGGTGCTACGAGTGGGTTGGAGATAATCCCACATTGACCTCGCCGAAGGATCAATTGGGATATTGTTTCCTTCATTCCTAGGAGGGAGAAAATGCATTTAGGGGTTTGGCATTCTAGGGTTTTGTATTTCCCCACCCATTGGAATATTAGCCTCCTCATCCTTGAAGTTGTCACCGGCATCCTCGGTTGGGTCTTGGTCAAGATTTATATTAGGTTCTAGGGCTCGTCTAACCAATCTATTTTGGTCGTCCCAACCCCACATGCAAAAATAATATCTACAATTGAAATGAAAAGTAAACAAAAGTATATACAAGGAGCAACGTACCTCAGCCCGTGATGAGAATCACGGGACTTACCTCCGTTGTCTGAAATCACCTTCTAATTCAACGTTTTGCCTTCCCCGGCAATGGCGCCAAAAATGGTTGATCAAAGTCCAGTCATGTATATATAGCTTATTTGAGTAGGTGAGTGTCACTCCTCCTTGGGTTTGATGCTAGAAATGGGGAAAACGTGTGTGTGGATGACAACATGAATGTGTGTGCAAAAGTGCTCTCCAAGCGAAAATAGACTTTCGAGTGTCGTGTTTTACTTGGAATTGAGTATTCCAAGGTCGTCTCCTCAGGGAATGAAGGTTGAATTGTGTGAAGGTGATTTTGTGAAAATGAAAAAGTTTAAAATCTTGTGAGTTTGTGTTTTGGTGAGTGGAGTCTTTACTAAAAATGCAATGGAAATAAAGTTGGTTAATCCAAGGGGGTCATTCCAATGGGAATGCCAAATCAACTCAAAACATTCTTCCAATGGTGTCTCGGTGCTTGATTGATTCGTAGGAAGTGAGGGACTAATGTGAAAGTGTAGACTCAAGCATACCCCATGACAAGTCTACGGTGTATTAACAGCTCACAACCACGTCCGCACTTAAACTAATCAAACCAAACACTTTACACTTCGAGGAAGAATGGAGGAGAGTTGATTTAGCATACCCAAGAGAAAATCTTCGTTGGATTAGCTAACTTAAAAATTTGCTACTCATATTAAATGAAAATACATACAATGTGTAAAGAGACATGGTAATGAAATGGAGATTAAAACTTGTCTTAATGTAAAGAAAAGTTAACTACAAAGATAAGTGCATTTAATACCCATTTGGAAAGCTTGAGAAGAAAAACTTAAATGTAACAATGGTAGATTCAAAGATACACAACTAGACTTGAAATACACTTGAAATAAATGACATTAAAGTGACATAAATGAATATTACAAGAGTCTTACAGCTTACTACAAGGGAAATGGGTAAGAAAATGCAAAAATCCAAACTTTCTCTCCCTAAACTATGTCTTATTCCTTGAGCTTCTCTCTCTAAAATGCTGAATAAATGGTCTCTAATAGTGTAAATCTTTTGTATTTTCAACCATGAGGCTCCTATAGCTTGTGTGTCCAGGCGTCCCATCAATGGGAGGTGAGTTGATGGCTTGGACAAGCTAGGACAAGCTTAGCCTGCACTCACCATGCCTCATTCCTTCTCTCTCCTCCTTCCCCATCCACATCTTTCAAAGCTGACTTTAGGGTGTAGGTAGGCATGTATATATGTATATAATGTCAGAGGATGTATGGGAGAATCCTAGGTGGGACCCCCAAGTGGCAGAGCTTAAGTTGCATGTGTCTGGCATTTCTGGGCCAAACCTTCCAAAAGGTCAAAGCAAAACCTTCCAGAAGGTTTTTCCAGTGTGCAAAACCTTCCAAAAGGTTTGCGATAGATCCAAATCCAGTGTGCAAAACCTTCAGAAAGGTTTTGGCAGGGGTAGAGGTAGAAGTTGTCTAATGTGCAAACCTTCTGGAAGTTCGATGACCAAACCTTAAGGAAGGTTTTCTCCTGACTTGCCTTTTTCTTGATTTCTTCACCTTCCAAGCCTCTTGTTAAGCCACCCCCCATCTCCATTGACTTTGAGCACTACAATGGGGGCTTAACTTAATTCATATCTAACTCTTTACCTACAATCACACAACAACTTTATTAATTGTTTGATTAGTTGCATTTCTTCCCATTTCCACCACAAAAGCAAGTATAAAAGGGGTATAAAAGCATACATGATGTGTAATATTATGTGCTAATCACACAATGAGTTAAATTATTGAGATCTCTAACTCACATCCACGACATATCTTATCAATACAAACCCTAGCTCCTATGGGATAACTCATATGCAATGGCTCTTCTAAGGTCTCAACCTCTTAACCTAAATCTCTTACAAAAGATGTAGCAATGAATGAATGAGATGCACCCAAATCAAATAACACTCTTTCCCATAAATGAGAGAGTAGAAATGTATATTAAATCATATATTGATCCACTGGCTTAGTATGTGGTTTGATGATAATGATTCGCCCCTAGGTCCCTACAGTCCTGCATGTAAGGCTTGTCCTCGCCTCGGTCCAAACCCTAGCCCATTTGGCTTCATTGCATAGTCCCCGCACTTGAGTTAGTAGGGGTCTGTGTAGCAGCCTGGAATTGAAACTGACTCCCCTAGCCTATGGAAAGATAAGGAGGAATGAAAAATGTATGTGGGTGCCCCATTGATGATTGGGACTGAGATGTCCTGTAACTCTGAGATCCTAGCCTCTATGGATAATCCTGTTTCAAGTGGACCAATGGATGACACAAATAACATGTTTTCTGGCCTCCCTGGTACGCCCCTATGGATTTCTTCAATCCTTGGGAAAATTGATTTTGGTCTTAGCCTTGATAGCCCTGGTCTTGCCCCTAAGACCCTTATGGGATAGATGTCCTTTGCTTCTTCCCCAAACTAGTAGAAGTGCATTGACGCTCCTTCTTCTTATCCTTGGCACCGGCCTCCCAAATACTCTTAGGGTCTTCCACCTCTCTCTCAATGGCAATAGCCATCTCGACCATTGAGTCTAGGTCTTGTAGGTGGTGGCCCACAATCTTTCCCCAGACGGACAACTTCAAGCCACCTTCAAATCTCCTCACTTTGGCTAAGTCAGTGGCCACATAATCATTAGTAAAACGAGATAGCTTGGTGAACTTAGCCACATATTCCATCACTGTCATGGTCTCTTGCTTCAAGTTCAAAAATTCTTGGGCTTTCACTTGTCGAAGAGCTAACAGGAAGTACTTGCCGCACGAAACTCTTCCCAAATCATAGTCTCAATATTCTTTGAGGCCTTTGCCCAATTCCACCATAGATGGGCCTCTCCCTCAAGTTGGAATGTTGCTAGTCTTATCTTGGCAGCGTCAGATGTGATCTCTATGTATCAGATTGACCCAAAAAATTACCAAGACCTCCAAAAGGATGTTAAAAGCCAAACACCACAAACCATGGGTCCATTAGACCCCTCACAAGCTCTCACGCTCCATTGGGTCATTTGGACTCCCTTGGCCAACCCCCTTTTCCACTTCATCTTCTTCCTCTTGAAACCCTAAGTTCCCATCTTCACTTCCAAGTACCCCACTTCTCTCTTCCTTTTCTCACTTCCAGTACATCTTTTGCCTTCTTTTCAAAACCCAAACACTCACTTCACACTCATTTTTCAATCCCAAAGATGAGGAACTTCAAATCCTACCCAAACCCAATCAAAATTCCACTCAAAGTTGGTGAAAACTATAGGCTTTCCACCATGGCCAAACCTAAAAAATGGTTTTTTGACCCCCCAAAGATCCTCCAAATAGAATTTAAATGGTAGAAATTAATTCCTTAGGTCTATTTTAGTCTAGGACAGTAACCTTTACACATTTAAAACACAAGATTAACAAATTCAAATTCCCAAGAACATAAACCCTAACTTTAAACTTCACCTTCCTCGAACCACTACCACGGACCACGGTAACACAAAAAACAACCACCAAACTTCATACAAGACACTCAAAAACCATTACCAAACTCAAGATTAATCTAAAACCAATCCAAAACTCAAACCCATTTCGTCACACATTAAAATTGAAAAACTTAAAAATGGAAATTCATGCTCAAACAGTAAGTAAAACAAGTTCTAGGCCTCATAAACAGATCCTTGCACCCAAATTAGGCTAGAACCATACCCTTGTTGCTCAAATTCAGATCTATAGAAGTATGGTTCCTCAAGCTCAAAGTTTCTTTCTCGACCTCTTTTCCTCTCTTTCTCTCTCTTTTGTTGATTCTATCTTCCCCCAACAAGCAAGCAGGAGTTCTAAACACCTACATAAGATTCTGGATGAATGGCAAGAGGTGGAGAAACCCCAAGCCCGCCAGCAAGCAGCTAGGAAGTGGATGCCATACAATGGCATTTCTGTAAATACTATCCAAAAATTCAATTTTAATATATATATATATTATTATCACATATAATGATGTGATAGACTAGAATATGAGCCAGTCGTTAGTTAAAGTATCAAAGGTTTAGGGATCCAATACTAGTTTGTGTGTGTGGATTATGACAAGGAGCTCAGAAGCTCAGAATGTGACTATTGTTGGGAGTATAATCTAAAGACGAATTAGAACGCAAGAATTATAGTGGTTCACCAGTTATGAAGCTTGGCTAATCCAATCGAAAGGAGTCTTTCACTCCTAGGAGAATTTTCTTTTTACTAGTCGGAGATCAATGGATTAAAGTCTGCCTTTTCCCAATAAAGTACTTGATATTTATAAGAAGGTAGTCATACAATCCCTCATTTATTGGGATCTTCCTTCGATTATTGCAAACTGATATAGTAAATCCCTCCTTCATCGCTGGAGTAAGTTTCTCTCTAATTGCCAGAGTCAGTTATTCCTTAATTGTTGGAGTAACATTCCTCCTTCATTGCTGGAGTAACATGACCTTCCTTTCTGGGAATGTGTTCCCTCATGTGCCCCGAGGCGAGCTCTTATTTTGGAGCAGCTCGCCCGAGGTGGAAGCTCCTTAATCGCTGGAGTAAGTTTCTCTCTAAACACTGGAATCAGTTATTCCTTAATTGTTGGAGCAACATTCCCTCTTTATTGTTGGAGTAACATGGCCTTCCTTTCTGGGAATGTGTGGTCCCTCACGTGCCCCAAGGCGTGCTCTTCTTTAGGAGTAGCTTGCCCGTGGTGGGAGCTTGGCTCATGTGATCACCCTGATCTAGAGGTCTTTGATCCTTTTTCGAATTCTTACGACTCATTCTCAAACACATAGGCGGACTGGTCTTAACCTTTTCACATATGATGATGTGATAGACTAGAATATGAACCAGTCGTTAGTTAAAGTATCAAAGGTTTGGGGATCCAATACTTGGTTGTGTGAGTGTGGATTATAACAAGGAGCTCAGAAGCTCAGAATGTGACTATTGTTGGGATTATAATCTAAAGACGAATTAGAACGCAAGAATTATAGTGGTTCACCAGTTATGAAGCTTGGCTAATCCAATCGAAAGGAGTCTTTCACTCCTAGGAGAATTTTCTTTTTACTAGTCGGAGATCAATGGATTAAAGTCTGCCTTTTCCCAATAAAGTACTTGATATTTATAAGAAGGTAGTCATACAATCCCTCATTTATTGGGATCTTCCTTCGATTATTGCAAACTGATATAGTAAATCCCTCCTTCATCGCTGGAGTAAGTTTCTCTCTAATTGCCAGAGTCAGTTATTCCTTAATTGTTGGAGTAACATTCCTCCTTCATTGTTGGAGTAACTTGACCTTCCTTTCTGGGAATGTGTTCCCTCATGTGCCCCGAGGCGAGCTCTTATTTTGGTGCAGCTCGCCCGAGGTGGAAGCTCCTTAATCGCTGGAGTAAGTTTCTCTCTAAACACTGGAATCAGTTATTCCTTAATTGTTGGAGCAACATTCCCTCTTTATTGTTGGAGTAACATGGCCTTCCTTTCTGGGAATGTGTGGTCCCTCACGTGCCCCAAGGCGTGCTCTTCTTTAGGAGTAGCTTGCCCGTGGTGGGAGCTTGGCTCATGTGATCACCCTGATCTAGAGGTCTTTGATCCTTTTTCGAATTCTTACGACTCATTCTCAAACACATAGGCGGACTGGTCTTAACCTTTTCACATATGATGATGTGATAGACTAGAATATGAACCAGTCGTTAGTTAAAGTATCAAAGGTTTGGGGATCCAATACTTGGTTGTGTGAGTGTGGATTATAACAAGGAGCTCAGAAGCTCAGAATGTGACTATTGTTGGGATTATAATCTAAAGACGAATTAGAACGCAAGAATTATAGTGGTTCACCAGTTATGAAGCTTGGCTAATCCAATCGAAAGGAGTCTTTCACTCCTAGGAGAATTTTCTTTTTACTAGTCGGAGATCAATGGATTAAAGTCTGCCTTTTCCCAATAAAGTACTTGATATTTATAAGAAGGTAATCATACAATCCCTCATTTATTGGGATCTTCCTTCGATTATTGCAAACTGATATAGTAAATCCCTCCTTAATCGCTGGAGTATGTTTCTCTCTAATTGCCAGAGTCAGTTATTCCTAAATTGTTGGAGTAACATTCCTCCTTCATAGTTGGAGTAACATGACCTTCCTTTCTGGGAATGTGTTCCCTCATGTGCCCCGAGGCGAGCTCTTATTTTGGTGCAGCTCGCCCGAGGTGGAAGCTCCTTAATCGCTGGAGTAAGTTTCTCTCTAAACACTGGAATCAGTTATTCCTTAATTGTTGGAGCAACATTCCCTCTTTATTGTTGGAGTAACATGGCCTTCCTTTCTGGGAATGTGCGGTCCCTCACGTGCCCCAAGGCGTGCTCTTCTTTAGGAGTAGCTTGCCCGTGGTGGGAGCTTGGCTCATGTGATCACCCAGATCTAGAGGTCTTTGATCCTTCTTCGAATTCTTACGACTCATTCTCAAACACTTAGCCGGACTGGTCTTAACCTTTTCACATATGATGATGTGATAGACTAGAATATGAACCAGTCGTTAGTTAAAGTATCAAAGGTATGGGGATCCAATACTTGGTTGTGTGAGTGTGGATTATAACAAGGAGCTCAGAAGCTCAGAATGTGACAATTGTTGGGATTATAATCTAAAGACGAATTAGAACGCAAGAATTATAGTGGTTCACCAGTTATGAAGCTTGGCTAATCCAATCGAAAGGAGTCTTTCACTCCTAGGAGAATTTTCTTTTTACTAGTCGGAGATCAATGGATTAAAGTCTGCCTTTTCCCAATAAAGTACTTGATATTTATAAGAAGGTAGTCATACAATCCCTCATTTATTGGGATCTTCCTTCGATTATTGCAAACTGATATAGTAAATCCCTCCTTAATCGCTGGAGTAAGTTTCTCTCTAATTGCCAGAGTCAGTTATTCCTTAATTGTTGGAGTAACATTCCTCCTTCATTGCTGGAGTAACATGACCTTCCTTTCTGGGAATGTGTTCCCTCATGTGCCCCGAGGCGAGCTCTTATTTTGGAGCAACTCACCCGAGGTGGAAGCTCCTTAATCGCTGGAGTAAGTTTCTCTCAAAACACTGGAATCAGTTATTCCTTAATTGTTGGAGCAACATTCCCTCTTTATTGTTGGAGTAACATGGCCTTCCTTTCTGGGAATGTGTGGTCCCTCACGTGCCCCAAGGCGTGCTCTTCTTTAGGAGTAGCTTGCCCGTGGTGGGAGCTTGGCTCATGTGATCACCCTGATCTAGAGGTCTTTGATCCTTTTTCGAATTCTTACGACTCATTCTCAAACACATAGGCGGACTGGTCTTAACCTTTTCACATATGATGATGTGATAGACTAGAATATGAACCAGTCGTTAGTTAAAGTATCAAAGGTTTGGGGATCCAATACTTGGTTGTGTGAGTGTGGATTATAACAAGGAGCTCAGAAGCTCAGAATGTGACTATTGTTGGGATTATAATCTAAAGACGAATTAGAACGCAAGAATTATAGTGGTTCACCAGTTATGAAGCTTGGCTAATCCAATCGAAAGGAGTCTTTCACTCCTTGGAGAATTTTCTTTTTACTAGTCGGAGATCAATGGATTAAAGTCTGCCTTTTCCCAATAAAGTACTTGATATTTATAAGAAGGTAGTCATACAATCCCTCATTTATTGGGATCTTCCTTCGGTTATTGCAAACTGATATAGTAAATCCCTCCTTAATCGCTGGAGTAAGGTTCTCTCTAATTGCCAGAGTCAGTTATTCCTTAATTGTTGGAGTAACATTCCTCCTTCATTGCTGGAGTAACATAACCTTCCTTTCTGGGAATGTGTTCCCTCATGTGCCCCGAGGCGAGCTCTTATTTTGGAGCAGCTCGCCCGAGGTGGAAGCTCCTTAATCGCTGGAGTAAGTTTCTCTCTAAACACTGGAATCAGTTATTCCTTAATTGTTGGAGCAACATTCCCTCTTTATTGTTGGAGTAACATGGCCTTCCTTTCTGGGAATGTGTGGTCCCTCACGTGCCCCAAGGCGTGCTCTTCTTTAGGAGTAGCTTGCCCGTGGTGGGAGCTTGGCTCATGTGATCACCCTGATCTAGAGGTCTTTGATCCTTTTTCGAATTCTTACGACTCATTCTCAAACACATAGGCGGACTGGTCTTAACCTTTTCACATATGATGATGTGATAGACTAGAATATGAACCAGTCGTTAGTTAAAGTATCAAAGGTATGGGGATCCAATACTTGGTTGTGTGAGTGTGGATTATAACAAGGAGCTCAGAAGCTCAGAATGTGACTATTGTTGGGATTATAATCTAAAGACGAATTAGAACGCAAGAATTATAGTGGTTCACCAGTTATGAAGCTTGGCTAATCCAATCGAAAGGAGTCTTTCACTCCTAGGAGAATTTTCTTTTTACTAGTCGGAGATCAATGGATTAAAGTCTGCCTTTTCCCAATAAAGTACTTGATATTTATAAGAAGGTAGTCATACAATCCCTCATTTATTGGGATCTTCCTTCGATTATTGCAAACTGATATAGTAAATCCCTCCTTCATCGCTGGAGTAAGTTTCTCTCTAATTGCCAGAGTCAGTTATTCCTTAATTGTTGGAGTAACATTCCTCCTTCATTGCTGGAGTAACATGACCTTCCTTTCTGGGAATGTGTTCCCTCATGTGCCCCGAGGCGAGCTCTTATTTTGGAGCAGCTCGCCCGAGGTGGAAGCTCCTTAATCGCTGGAGTAAGTTTCTCTCTAAACACTGGAATCAGTTATTCCTTAATTGTTGGAGCAACATTCCCTCTTTATTGTTGGAGTAACATGGCCTTCCTTTCTGGGAATGTGTGGTCCCTCACGTGCCCCAAGGCGTGCTCTTCTTTAGGAGTAGCTTGCCCGTGGTGGGAGCTTGGCTCATGTGATCACCCTGATCTAGAGGTCTTTGATCCTTTTTCGAATTCTTACGACTCATTCTCAAACACATAGGCGGACTGGTCTTAACCTTTTCACATATGATGATGTGATAGACTAGAATATGAACCAGTCGTTAGTTAAAGTATCAAAGGTATGGGGATCCAATACTTGGTTGTGTGAGTGTGGATTATAACAAGGAGCTCAGAAGCTCAGAATGTGACTATTGTTGGGATTATAATCTAAAGACGAATTAGAACGCAAGAATTATAGTGGTTCACCAGTTATGAAGCTTGGCTAATCCAATCGAAAGGAGTCTTTCACTCCTAGGAGAATTTTCTTTTTACTAGTCGGAGATCAATGGATTAAAGTCTGCCTTTTCCCAATAAAGTACTTGATATTTATAAGAAGGTAGTCATACAATCCCTCATTTATTGGGATCTTCCTTCGATTATTGCAAACTGATATAGTAAATCCCTCCTTCATCGCTGGAGTAAGTTTCTCTCTAATTGCCAGAGTCAGTTATTCCTTAATTGTTGGAGTAACATTCCTCCTTCATTGCTGGAGTAACATGACCTTCCTTTCTGGGAATGTGTTCCCTCATGTGCCCCGAGGCGAGCTCTTATTTTGGAGCAGCTCGCCCGAGGTGGAAGCTCCTTAATCGCTGGAGTAAGTTTCTCTCTAAACACTGGAATCAGTTATTCCTTAATTGTTGGAGCAACATTCCCTCTTTATTGTTGGAGTAACATGGCCTTCCTTTCTGGGAATGTGTGGTCCCTCACGTGCCCCAAGGCGTGCTCTTCTTTAGGAGTAGCTTGCCCGTGGTGGGAGCTTGGCTCATGTGATCACCCTGATCTAGAGGTCTTTGATCCTTTTTCGAATTCTTACGACTCATTCTCAAACACATAGGCGGACTGGTCTTAACCTTTTCACATATGATGATGTGATAGACTAGAATATGAACCAGTCGTTAGTTAAAGTATCAAAGGTATGGGGATCCAATACTTGGTTGTGTGAGTGTGGATTATAACAAGGAGCTCAGAAGCTCAGAATGTGACTATTGTTGGGATTATAATCTAAAGACGAATTAGAACGCAAGAATTATAGTGGTTCACCAGTTATGAAGCTTGGCTAATCCAATCGAAAGGAGTCTTTCACTCCTAGGAGAATTTTCTTTTTACTAGTCGGAGATCAATGGATTAAAGTCTGCCTTTTCCCAATAAAGTACTTGATATTTATAAGAAGGTAGTCATACAATCCCTCATTTATTGGGATCTTCCTTCGATTATTGCAAACTGATATAGTAAATCCCTCCTTCATCGCTGGAGTAAGTTTCTCTCTAATTGCCAGAGTCAGTTATTCCTTAATTGTTGGAGTAACATTCCTCCTTCATTGCTGGAGTAACATGACCTTCCTTTCTGGGAATGTGTTCCCTCATGTGCCCCGAGGCGAGCTCTTATTTTGGAGCAGCTCGCCCGAGGTGGAAGCTCCTTAATCGCTGGAGTAAGTTTCTCTCTAAACACTGGAATCAGTTATTCCTTAATTGTTGGAGCAACATTCCCTCTTTATTGTTGGAGTAACATGGCCTTCCTTTCTGGGAATGTGTGGTCCCTCACGTGCCCCAAGGCGTGCTCTTCTTTAGGAGTAGCTTGCCCGTGGTGGGAGCTTGGCTCATGTGATCACCCTGATCTAGAGGTCTTTGATCCTTTTTCGAATTCTTACGACTCATTCTCAAACACATAGGCGGACTGGTCTTAACCTTTTCACATATGATGATGTGATAGACTAGAATATGAACCAGTCGTTAGTTAAAGTATCAAAGGTATGGGGATCCAATACTTGGTTGTGTGAGTGTGGATTATAACAAGGAGCTCAGAAGCTCAGAATGTGACTATTGTTGGGATTATAATCTAAAGACGAATTAGAACGCAAGAATTATAGTGGTTCACCAGTTATGAAGCTTGGCTAATCCAATCGAAAGGAGTCTTTCACTCCTAGGAGAATTTTCTTTTTACTAGTCGGAGATCAATGGATTAAAGTCTGCCTTTTCCCAATAAAGTACTTGATATTTATAAGAAGGTAGTCATACAATCCCTCATTTATTGGGATCTTCCTTCGATTATTGCAAACTGATATAGTAAATCCCTCCTTCATCGCTGGAGTAAGTTTCTCTCTAATTGCCAGAGTCAGTTATTCCTTAATTGTTGGAGTAACATTCCTCCTTCATTGCTGGAGTAACATGACCTTCCTTTCTGGGAATGTGTTCCCTCATGTGCCCCGAGGCGAGCTCTTATTTTGGAGCAGCTCGCCCGAGGTGGAAGCTCCTTAATCGCTGGAGTAAGTTTCTCTCTAAACACTGGAATCAGTTATTCCTTAATTGTTGGAGCAACATTCCCTCTTTATTGTTGGAGTAACATGGCCTTCCTTTCTGGGAATGTGTGGTCCCTCACGTGCCCCAAGGCGTGCTCTTCTTTAGGAGTAGCTTGCCCGTGGTGGGAGCTTGGCTCATGTGATCACCCTGATCTAGAGGTCTTTGATCCTTTTTCGAATTCTTACGACTCATTCTCAAACACATAGGCGGACTGGTCTTAACCTTTTCACATATGATGATGTGATAGACTAGAATATGAACCAGTCGTTAGTTAAAGTATCAAAGGTTTGGGGATCCAATACTTGGTTGTGTGAGTGTGGATTATAACAAGGAGCTCAGAAGCTCAGAATGTGACTATTGTTGGGATTATAATCTAAAGACGAATTAGAACGCAAGAATTATAGTGGTTCACCAGTTATGAAGCTTGGCTAATCCAATCGAAAGGAGTCTTTCACTCCTAGGAGAATTTTCTTTTTACTAGTCGGAGATCAATGGATTAAAGTCTGCCTTTTCCCAATAAAGTACTTGATATTTATAAGAAGGTAGTCATACAATCCCTCATTTATTGGGATCTTCCTTCGATTATTGCAAACTGATATAGTAAATCCCTCCTTCATCGCTGGAGTAAGTTTCTCTCTAATTGCCAGAGTCAGTTATTCCTTAATTGTCGGAGTAACATTCCTTCTTCATTGTCGGAGTAACATGACCTTCCTTTATGGGAATGTGTTCCCTCATATGGCCCAAGGCGAGCTCTTATTTTGGAGCAGCTCGCCCGAGGTGGAAGCTCCTTAATCGCTGGAGTAAGTTTCTCTCTAAACACTGGAATCAGTTATTCCTTAATTGTTGGAGCAACATTCCCTCTTTATTGTTGGAGTAACATGGCCTTCCTTTCTGGGAATGTGTGGTCCCTCACGTGCCCCAAGGCGTGCTCTTCTTTAGGAGTAGCTTGCCCGTGGTGGGAGCTTGGCTCATGTGATCACCCTGATCTAGAGGTCTTTGATCCTTTTTCGAATTCTTACGCCTCATTCTCAAACACATAGGCGGACTGGTCTTAACCTTTTCACATATGATGATGTGATAGACTAGAATATGAACCAGTCGTTAGTTAAAGTATCAAAGGTATGGGGATCCAATACTTGGTTGTGTGAGTGTGGATTATAACAAGGAGATCAGAAGCTCATAATGTGACTATTGTTGGGATTATAATCTAAAGACAAATTAAAACGCAAGAATTATAGTGGTTCTCCAGTTATTAAGCTTGGCTAATCCAATCGAAAGAGTCTTTCACTCCTAGGAGAATTTTCTTTCTACTAGTCGGAGATCAAAGGATTAAAGTTTGCCTTTTCCCAATAAAGTACTTGATATTTATAAGTAGTCTTACAATCCCTCATTTATTGGGATCTTCCTTCGATTATTGCAAACTGATATAGTAAATCCCTCCTTAATCGCTGGAGTAAGTTTCTCTCTAATTGCCAGAGTCAGTTATTCCTTAATTGTTCGAGTAACTTCCTCCTTCATTGCTGGAGTAACATGACCTTCCTTTCTGGGAATGTGTTCCCTCTTGTGCCCCGAGGCGAGCTCTTATTTTGGAGCAGCTCGCCCGAGGTGGAAGCTCCTTAATCGCTGGAGTAAGTTTCTCTCTAAACACTGGAATCAGTTATTCCTTAATTGTTGGAGCAACATTCCCTCTTTATTGTTGGAGTAACATGGCCTTCCTTTCTGGGAATGTGTGGTCCCTCACGAGCCCCAAGGCGTGCTTTTCTTTAGGAGGAGCTTGCCCGTGGTGGGAGCTTGGCTCATGTGATCACCCTGATCTAGAGGTCTTTGATCCTTTTTTGAATTCTTACGACTCATTCTCAAACACATAGGCGGCCTGGTCTTAACCTTTTCACATATGATGATGTGATAGACTAGAATATGAACCAGTCGTTAGTTAAAGTATCAAAGGTTTGGGGATCCAATACTTGGTTGTGTGAGTGTGGATTATAACAAGGAGCTCAGAAGCTCAGAATGTGACTATTGTTGGGATTATAATCTAAAGACGAATTAGAACGCAAGAATTATAGTGGTTCACCAGTTATGAAGCTTGGCTAATCCAATCGAAAGGAGTCTTTCACTCCTAGGAGAATTTTCTTTTTACTAGTCGGAGATCAATGGATTAAAGTCTGCCTTTTCCCAATAAAGTACTTGATATTTATAAGAAGGTAGTCATACAATCCCTCATTTATTGGGATCTTCCTTCGATTATTGCAAACTGATATAGTAAATCCCTCCTTAATCGCTGGAGTAAGTTTCTCTCTAATTGCCAGAGTCAGTTATTCCTTAATTGTTCGAGTAACTTCCTCCTTCATTGCTGGAGTAACATGACCTTCCTTTCTGGGAATGTGTTCCCTCTTGTGCCCCGAGGCGAGCTCTTATTTTGGAGCAGCTCGCCCGAGGTGGAAGCTCCTTAATCGCTGGAGTAAGTTTCTCTCTAAACACTGGAATCAGTTATTCCTTAATTGTTGGAGCAACATTCCCTCTTTATTGTTGGAGTAACATGGCCTTCCTTTCTGGGAATGTGCGGTCCCTCACGTGCCCCAAGGCGTGCTCTTCTTTAGGAGTAGCTTGCCCGTGGTGGGAGCTTGGCTCATGTGATCACCCTGATCTAGAGGTCTTTGATCCTTTTTCGAATTCTTACGACTCATTCTCAAACACATAGGCAGACTGGTCTTAACCTTTTCACATATGATGATGTGATAGACTAGAATATGAACCAGTCGTTAGTTAAAGTATCAAAGGTTTGGGGATCCAATACTTGGTTGTGTGAGTGTGGATTATAACAAGGAGCTCAGAAGCTCAGAATGTGACTATTGTTGGGATTATAATCTAAAGACGAATTAGAACGCAAGAATTATAGTGGTTCACCAGTTATGAAGCTTGGCTAATCCAATCGAAAGGAGTCTTTCACTCCTAGGAGAATTTTCTTTTTACTAGTCGGAGATCAATGGATTAAAGTCTGCCTTTTCCCAATAAAGTACTTGATATTTATAAGAAGGTAGTCATACAATCCTTCATTTATTGGGATCTTCCTTCGATTATTGCAAACTGAAATAGTAAATCCCTCCTTCATCGCTGGAGTAAGTTTCTCTCTAATTGCCAGAGTCAGTTATTCCTTAATTGTTGGAGTAACATTCCTCCTTCATTGCTGGAGTAACATGACCTTCCTTTCTGGGAATGTGTTCCCTCATGTGCCCCGAGGCGAGCTCTTATTTTGGTGCAGCTCGCCCGAGGTGGAAGCTCCATAATCGCTGGAGTAAGTTTCTCTCTAAACACTGGAATCAGTTATTCCTTAATTGTTGGAGCAACATTCCCTCTTTATTGTTGGAGTAACATGGCCTTCCTTTCTGGGAATGTGTGGTCCCTCACGTGCCCCAAGGCGTGCTCTTCTTTAGGAGTAGCTTGCCCGTGGTGGGAGCTTGGCTCATGTGATCACCCTGATCTAGAGGTCTTTGATCCTTTTTCGAATTCTTACGACTCATTCTCAAACACATAGGCGGACTGGTCTTAACCTTTTCACATATGATGATGTGATAGACTAGAATATGAACCAGTCGTTAGTTAAAGTATCAAAGGTTTGGGGATCCAATACTTGGTTGTGTGAGTGTGGATTATAACAAGGAGCTCAGAAGCTCAGAATGTGACTATTGTTGGGATTATAATCTAAAGACGAATTAGAACGCAAGAATTATAGTGGTTCACCAGTTATGAAGCTTGGCTAATCCAATCGAAAGGAGTCTTTCACTCCTAGGAGAATTTTCTTTTTACTAGTCGGAGATCAATGGATTAAAGTCTGCCTTTTCCCAATAAAGTACTTGATATTTATAAGAAGGTAGTCATACAATCCCTCATTTATTGGGATCTTCCTTCGATTATTGCAAACTGATATAGTAAATCCCTCCTTCATCGCTGGAGTAAGTTTCTCTCTAATTGCCAGAGTCAGTTATTCCTTAATTGTTGGAGTAACATTCCTCCTTCATTGCTGGAGTAACATGACCTTCCTTTCTGGGAATGTGTTCCCTCATGTGCCCCGAGGCGAGCTCTTATTTTGGAGCAGCTCGCCCGAGGTGGAAGCTCCATAATCGCTGGAGTAAGTTTCTCTCTAAACACTGGAATCAGTTATTCCTTAATTGTTGGAGCAACATTCCCTCTTTATTGTTGGAGTTACATGTCCTTCCTTTATGGGAATGTGCGGTCCCTCACGTGCCCCAAGGCGTGCTCTTCTTTAGGAGTAGCTTGCCCGTGGTGGGAGCTTGGCTCATGTGATCACCCTGATCTAGAGGTCTTTGATCCTTTTTCGAATTCTTACGACTCATTCTCAAACACATAGGCGGACTGGTCTTAACCTTTTCACATATGATGATGTGATAGACTAGAATATGAACCAGTCGTTAGTTAAAGTATCAAAGGTTTGGGGATCCAATACTTGGTTGTGTGAGTGTGGATTATAACAAGGAGCTCAGAAGCTCAGAATGTGACTATTGTTGGGATTATAATCTAAAGACGAATTAGAACGCAAGAATTATAGTGGTTCACCAGTTATGAAGCTTGGCTAATCCAATCGAAAGGAGTCTTTCACTCCTAGGAGAATTTTCTTTTTACTAGTCGGAGATCAATGGATTAAAGTCTGCCTTTTCCCAATAAAGTACTTGATATTTATAAGAAGGTAGTCATACAATCCCTCATTTATTGGGATCTTCCTTCGATTATTGCAAACTGATATAGTAAATCCCTCCTTCATCGCTGGAGTAAGTTTCTCTCTAATTGCCAGAGTCAGTTATTCCTTAATTGTTGGAGTAACATTCCTCCTTCATTGCTGGAGTAACATGACCTTCCTTTCTGGGAATGTGTTCCCTCATGTGCCCCGAGGCGAGCTCTTATTTTGGAGCAGCTCGCCCGAGGTGGAAGCTCCTTAATCGCTGGAGTAAGTTTCTCTCTAAACACTGGAATCAGTTATTCCTTAATTGTTGGAGCAACATTCCCTCTTTATTGTTGGAGTAACATGGCCTTCCTTTCTGGGAATGTGTGGTCCCTCACGTGCCCCAAGGCGTGCTCTTCTTTAGGAGTAGCTTGCCCGTGGTGGGAGCTTGGCTCATGTGATCACCCTGATCTAGAGGTCTTTGATCCTTTTTCGAATTCTTACGACTCATTCTCAAACACATAGGCGGACTGGTCTTAACCTTTTCACATATGATGATGTGATAGACTAGAATATGAACCAGTCGTTAGTTAAAGTATCAAAGGTTTGGGGATCCAATACTTGGTTGTGTGAGTGTGGATTATAACAAGGAGCTCAGAAGCTCAGAATGTGACTATTGTTGGGATTATAATCTAAAGACGAATTAGAACGCAAGAATTATAGTGGTTCACCAGTTATGAAGCTTGGCTAATCCAATCGAAAGGAGTCTTTCACTCCTAGGAGAATTTTCTTTTTACTAGTCGGAGATCAATGGATTAAAGTCTGCCTTTTCCCAATAAAGTACTTGATATTTATAAGAAGGTAGTCATACAATCCCTCATTTATTGGGATCTTCCTTCGATTATTGCAAACTGATATAGTAAATCCCTCCTTCATCGCTGGAGTAAGTTTCTCTCTAATTGCCAGAGTCAGTTATTCCTTAATTGTTGGAGTAACATTCCTCCTTCATTGCTGGAGTAACATGACCTTCCTTTCTGGGAATGTGTTCCCTCATGTGCCCCGAGGCGAGCTCTTATTTTGGAGCAGCTCGCCCGAGGTGGAAGCTCCTTAATCGCTGGAGTAAGTTTCTCTCTAAACACTGGAATCAGTTATTCCTTAATTGTTGGAGCAACATTCCCTCTTTATTGTTGGAGTAACATGGCCTTCCTTTCTGGGAATGTGTGGTCCCTCACGTGCCCCAAGGCGTGCTCTTCTTTAGGAGTAGCTTGCCCGTGGTGGGAGCTTGGCTCATGTGATCACCCTGATCTAGAGGTCTTTGATCCTTTTTCGAATTCTTACGACTCATTCTCAAACACATAGGCGGACTGGTCTTAACCTTTTCACATATGATGATGTGATAGACTAGAATATGAACCAGTCGTTAGTTAAAGTATCAAAGGTTTGGGGATCCAATATTTGTTTGTGTGAGTGTGGATTATAACAAGGAGCTCAGAAGCTCAGACTGTGACTATTGTTGGGATTATAATCTAAAGACGAATTAGAAGGCAAGAATTATAGTGGTTCACCTGTTATGAAGCTTGGCTAATCCAATCAAAAGGAGTCTTTCACTCCTAGGAGAATTTTCTTTTCACTAGTCGGAGATCAATGGATTAAAGTCTGCCTTTTCCCAATAAAGTACTTGATATTTATAAGAAGGTAGTCATACAATCCCTCATTTATTGGGATCTTCCTTCGATTATTGCAAACTGATATAGTAAATCCCTCCTTCATCGCTGGAGTAAGTTTCTCTCTAATTGCCAGAGTCAGTTATTCCTTAATTGTTGGAGTAACATTCCTCCTTCATTGCTGGAGTAACATGACCTTCCTTTCTGGGAATGTGTTCCCTCATGTGCCCCGAGGCGAGCTCTTATTTTGGAGCAGCTCGCCCGAGGTGGAAGCTCCTTAATCGCTGGAGTAAGTTTCTCTCTAAACACTGGAATCAGTTATTCCTTAATTGTTGGAGCAACATTCCCTCTTTATTGTTGGAGTAACATGGCCTTCCTTTCTGGGAATGTGTGGTCCCTCACGTGCCCCAAGGCGTGCTCTTCTTTAGGAGTAGCTTGCCCGTGGTGGGAGCTTGGCTCATGTGATCACCCTGATCTAGAGGTCTTTGATCCTTTTTCGAATTCTTACGACTCATTCTCAAACACATAGGCGGACTGGTCTTAACCTTTTCACATATGATGATGTGATAGACTAGAATATGAACCAGTCGTTAGTTAAAGTATCAAAGGTTTGGGGATCCAATACTTGGTTGTGTGAGTGTGGATTATAACAAGGAGCTCAGAAGCTCAGAATGTGACTATTGTTGGGATTATAATCTAAAGACGAATTAGAACGCAAGAATTATAGTGGTTCACCAGTTATGAAGCTTGGCTAATCCAATCGAAAGGAGTCTTTCACTCCTAGGAGAATTTTCTTTCTACTAATCGGAGATCAAAGGATTAAAGTTTTCCTTTTCCCAATAAAGTACTTGATATTTATAAGAAGGTAGTCTTACAATCCCTCATTTATTGGGATCTTCCTTCGATTATTGCAAACTGATATAGTAAATCCCTCCTTCATCGCTGGAGTAAGTTTCTCTCTAATTGCCAGAGTCAGTTATTCCTTAATTGTTGGAGTAACATTCCTCCTTCATTGCTGGAGTAACATGACCTTCCTTTCTGGGAATGTGTTCCCTCATGTGCCCCGAGGCGAGCTCTTATTTTGGAGCAGCTCGCCCGAGGTGGAAGCTCCTTAATCGCTGGAGTAAGTTTCTCTCTAAACACTGGAATCAGTTATTCCTTAATTGTTGGAGCAACATTCCCTCTTTATTGTTGGAGTAACATGGCCTTCCTTTCTGGGAATGTGTGGTCCCTCACGTGCCCCAAGGCGTGCTCTTCTTTAGGAGTAGCTTGCCCGTGGTGGGAGCTTGGCTCATGTGATCACCCTGATCTAGAGGTCTTTGATCCTTTTTCGAATTCTTACGACTCATTCTCAAACACATAGGCGGACTGGTCTTAACCTTTTCACATATGATGATGTGATAGACTAGAATATGAACCAGTCGTTAGTTAAAGTATCAAAGGTTTGGGGATCCAATACTTGGTTGTGTGAGTGTGGATTATAACAAGGAGCTCAGAAGCTCAGAATGTGACTATTGTTGGGATTATAATCTAAAGACGAATTAGAACGCAAGAATTATAGTGGTTCACCAGTTATGAAGCTTGGCTAATCCAATCGAAAGGAGTCTTTCACTCCTAGGAGAATTTTCTTTTTACTAGTCGGAGATCAATGGATTAAAGTCTGCCTTTTCCCAATAAAGTACTTGATATTTAGAAGAAGGTGGTCATACAATCCCTCATTTATTGGGATCTTCCTTCGATTATTTCAAACTGATATAGTAAATCCCTCCTTCATCGCTGGAGTAAGTTTCTCTCTAATTGCCAGAGTCAGTTATTCCTTAATTGTTGGAGTAACATTCCTCCTTCATTGCTGGAGTAACATGACCTTCCTTTCTGGGAATGTGTTCCCTCATGTGCCCCGAGGCGAGCTCTTATTTTGGAGCAGCTCGCCCGAGGTGGAAGCTCCTTAATCGCTGGAGTAAGTTTCTCTCTAAACACTGGAATCAGTTATTCCTTAATTGTTGGAGCAACATTCCCTCTTTATTGTTGGAGTAACATGGCCTTCCTTTCTGGGAATGTGTGGTCCCTCACGTGCCCCAAGGCGTGCTCTTCTTTAGGAGTAGCTTGCCCGTGGTGGGAGCTTGGCTCATGTGATCACCCTGATCTAGAGGTCTTTGATCCTTTTTCGAATTCTTACGACTCATTCTCAAACACATAGGCGGACTGGTCTTAACCTTTTCACATATGATGATGTGATAGACTAGAATATGAACCAGTCGTTAGTTAAAGTATCAAAGGTTTGGGGATCCAATACTTGGTTGTGTGAGTGTGGATTATAACAAGGAGCTCAGAAGCTCAGAATGTGACTATTGTTGGGATTATAATCTAAAGACGAATTAGAACGCAAGAATTATAGTGGTTCACCAGTTATGAAGCTTGGCTAATCCAATCGAAAGGAGTCTTTCACTCCTAGGAGAATTTTCTTTTTACTAGTCGGAGATCAATGGATTAAAGTCTGCCTTTTCCCAATAAAGTACTTGATATTTATAAGAAGGTAGTCATACAATCCCTCATTTATTGGGATCTTCCTTCGATTATTGCAAACTGATATAGTAAATCCCTCTTTCATTGCTGGAGTAAGTTTCTCTCTAATTGCCAGAGTCAGTTATTCCTTAATTGTTGGAGTAACATTCCTCCTTCATTGCTGGAGTAACATGACCTTCCTTTCTGGGAATGTGTTCCCTCATGTGCCCCGAGGCGAGCTCTTATTTTGGAGCAGCTCGCCCGAGGTGGAAGCTCCTTAATCGCTGGAGTAAGTTTCTCTCTAAACACTGGAATCAGTTATTCCTTAATTGTTGGAGCAACATTCCCTCTTTATTGTTGGAGTGACATGGCCTTCCTTTCTGGGAATGTGTGGTCCCTCACGTGCCCCAAGGCGTGCTCTTCTTTAGGAGTAGCTTGCCCGTGGTGGGAGCTTGGCTCATGTGATCACCCTGATCTAGAGGTCTTTGATCCTTTTTCGAATTCTTACGACTCATTCTCAAACACATAGGCGGACTGGTCTTAACCTTTTCACATATGATGATGTGATAGACTAGAATATGAACCAGTCGTTAGTTAAAGTATCAAAGGTTTGGGGATCCAATACTTGGTTGTGTGAGTGTGGATTATAACAAGGAGCTCAGAAGCTCAGAATGTGACTATTGTTGGGATTATAATCTAAAGACGAATTAGAACGCAAGAATTATAGTGGTTCACCAGTTATGAAGCTTGGCTAATCCAATCGAAAGGAGTCTTTCACTCCTAGGAGAATTTTCTTTTTACTAGTCGGAGATCAATGGATTAAAGTCTGCCTTTTCCCAATAAAGTACTTGATATTTATAAGAAGGTAGTCATACAATCCCTCATTTATTGGGATCTTCCTTCGATTATTGCAAACTGATATAGTAAATCCCTCCTTCATCGCTGGAGTAAGTTTCTCTCTAATTGCCAGAGTCAGTTATTCCTTAATTGTGGGAGTAACATTCCTCCTTCATTGCTGGAGTAACATGACCTTCCTTTCTGGGAATGTGTTCCCTCATGTGCCCCGTGGCGAGCTCTTATTTTGGTGCAGCTCGCCCGAGGTGGAAGCTCCTTAATCGCTGGAGTAAGTTTCTCTCTAAACACTGGAATCAGTTATTCCTTAATTGTTGGAGCAACATTCCCTCTTTATTGTTGGAGTAACATGGCCTTCCTTTCTGGGAATGTGTGGTCCCTCACGTGCCCCAAGGCGTGCTCTTCTTTAGGAGTAGCTTGCCCGTGGTGGGAGCTTGGCTCATGTGATCACCCTGATCTAGAGGTCTTTGATCCTTTTTCGAATTCTTACGACTCATTCTCAAACACATAGGCGGACTGGTCTTAACCTTTTCACATATGATGATGTGATAGACTAGAATATGAACCAGTCGTTAGTTAAAGTATCAAAGGTTTGGGGATCCAATACTTGTTTGTGTGAGTGTGGATTATAACAAGGAGCTCAGAAGCTCAGAATGTGATTATTGTTGGAATTATAATCTAAAGACGAATTAGAACGCAAGAATTACAGTGGTTCACCAGTTATGAAGTTTGGCTAATCCAATCGAAAGGAG
The DNA here is from genome assembly GCA_963454935.2 of Ilex paraguariensis. Taxonomy (NCBI): domain Eukaryota; kingdom Viridiplantae; phylum Streptophyta; class Magnoliopsida; order Aquifoliales; family Aquifoliaceae; genus Ilex; species Ilex paraguariensis. The sequence continues at coordinate 534,102 of CAUOFW020001803.1, forward strand.
TCTTTCACTCCTAGGAGAATTTTCTTTCTACTAGTCGGAGATCAATGGATTAAAGTCTGCCTTTTCCCAATAAAGTACTTGATATTTATAAGAAGGTAGTCATACAATCCCTCATTTATTGGGATCTTCCTTCGATTATTGCAAACTGATATAGTAAATCCCTCCTTCATCGCTGGAGTAAGTTTCTCTCTAATTGCCAGAGTCAGTTATTCCTTAATTGTTGGAGTAACATTCCTCCTTCATTGCTGGAGTAACATGACCTTCCTTTCTGGGAATGTGTTCCCTCATGTGCCCCGAGGCGAGCTCTTATTTTGGAGCAGCTCGCCCGAGGTGGAAGCTCCTTAATCGCTGGAGTAAGTTTCTCTCTAAACACTGGAATCAGTTATTCCTTAATTGTTGGAGCAACATTCCCTCTTTATTGTTGGAGTAACATGGCCTTCCTTTCTGGGAATGTGTGCTCCCTCACGTGCCTTAAGGCGTGCTCTTCTTTAGGAGTAGGTTGCCCGTGGTGGGAGCTTGGCTCATGTGATCACCCTGATCTAGAGGTCTTTGATCCTTTTTCGAATTCTTACGACTCATTCTCAAACACATAGGCGGACTGGTCTTAACCTTTTCACATATGATGATGTGATAGACTAGAATATGAACCAGTCGTTAGTTAAAGTATCAAAGGTATGGGGATCCAATACTTGGTTGTGTGAGTGTGGATTATAACAAGGAGCTCAGAAGCTCAGAATGTGACTATTGTTGGGATTATAATCTAAAGACGAATTAGAACGCAAGAATTATAGTGGTTCACCAGTTATGAAGCTTGGCTAATCCAATCGAAAGGAGTCTTTCACTCCTAGGAGAATTTTCTTTTTACTAGTCGGAGATCAATGGATTAAAGTCTGCCTTTTCCCAATAAAGTACTTGATATTTATAAGAAGGTAGTCATACAATCCCTCATTTATTGGGATCTTCCTTCGATTATTGCAAACTGATATAGTAAATCCCTCCTTCATCGCTGGAGTAAGTTTCTCTCTAATTGCCAGAGTCAGTTATTCCTTAATTGTTGGAGTAACATTCCTCCTTCATTGCTGGAGTAACATGACCTTCCTTTCTGGGAATGTGTTCCCTCATGTGCCCCGAGGCGAGCTCTTATTTTGGAGCAGCTCGCCCGAGGTGGAAGCTCCTTAATCGCTGGAGTAAGTTTCTCTCTAAACACTGGAATCAGTTATTCCTTAATTGTTGGAGCAACATTCCCTCTTTATTGTTGGAGTAACATGGCCTTCCTTTCTGGGAATGTGCGGTCCCTCACGTGCCCCAAGGCGTGCTCTTCTTTAGGAGTAGCTTGCCCGTGGTGGGAGCTTGGCTCATGTGATCACCCTGATCTGGAGGTCTTTGATCCTTGTTCGAATTATTACGCCTCATTCTCAAACACATAAGCGGACTGATCTTAACCTTTTCACATATGATGATGTGATAGACTAGAATATGAACCAGTCGTTAGTTAAAGTATCAAAGGTATGGGGATCCAATACTTGGTTGTGTGAGTGTGGATTATAACAAGGAGCTCAGAAGCTCAGAATGTGACTATTGTTGGGATTATAATCTAAAGACGAATTAGAACGCAAGAATTATAGTGGTTCACCAGTTATGAAGCTTGGCTAATCCAATCGAAAGGAGTCTTTCACTCCTAGGAGAATTTTCTTTTTACTAGTCGGAGATCAATGGATTAAAGTCTGCCTTTTCCCAATAAAGTACTTGATATTTATAAGAAGGTAGTCATACAATCCCTCATTTATTGGGATCTTCCTTCGATTATTGCAAACTGATATAGTAAATCCCTCCTTCATCGCTGGAGTAAGTTTCTCTCTAATTGCCAGAGTCAGTTATTCCTTAATTGTTGGAGTAACATTCCTCCTTCATTGCTGGAGTAACATGACCTTCCTTTCTGGGAATGTGTTCCCTCATGTGCCCCGAGGCGAGCTCTTATTTTGGAGCAGCTCGCCCGAGGTGGAAGCTCCTTAATCGCTGGAGTAAGTTTCTCTCTAAACACTGGAATCAGTTATTCCTTAATTGTTGGAGCAACATTCCCTCTTTATTGTTGGAGTAACATGGCCTTCCTTTCTGGGAATGTGTGGTCCCTCACGTGCCCCAAGGCGTGCTCTTCTTTAGGAGTAGCTTGCCCGTGGTGGGAGCTTGGCTCATGTGATCACCCTGATCTAGAGGTCTTTGATCCTTTTTCGAATTCTTACGACTCATTCTCAAACACATAGGCGGACTGGTCTTAACCTTTTCACATATGATGATGTGATAGACTAGAATATCAACCAGTCGTTAGTTAAAGTATCAAAGGTTTGGGGATCCAATACTTGTTTGTGTGAGTGTGGATTATAACAAGGAGCTCAGAAGCTCAGAATGTGACTATTGTTGGGATTATAATCTAAAGACGAATTAGAACGCAAGAATTATAGTGGTTCACCAGTTATGAAGCTTGGCTAATCCAATCGAAAGGAGTCTTTCACTCCTAGGAGAATTTTCTTTTTACTAGTCGGAGATCAATGGATTAAAGTCTGCCTTTTCCCAATAAAGTACTTGATATTTATAAGAAGGTAGTCATACAATCCCTCATTTATTGGGATCTTCCTTCGATTATTGCAAACTGATATAGTAAATCCCTCCTTCATCGCTGGAGTAAGTTTCTCTCTAATTGCCAGAGTCAGTTATTCCTTAATTGTTGGAGTAACATTCCTCCTTCATTGCTGGAGTAACATGACCTTCCTTTCTGGGAATGTGTTCCCTCATGTGCCCCGAGGCGAGCTCTTATTTTGGAGCAGCTCGCCCGAGGTGGAAGCTCCTTAATCGCTGGAGTAAGTTTCTCTCTAAACACTGGAATCAGTTATTCCTTAATTGTTGGAGCAACATTCCCTCTTTATTGTTGGAGTAACATGGCCTTCCTTTCTGGGAATGTGTGGTCCCTCACGTGCCCCAAGGCGTGCTCTTCTTTAGGAGTAGCTTGCCCGTGGTGGGAGCTTGGCTCATGTGATCACCCTGATCTAGAGGTCTTTGATCCTTTTTCGAATTCTTACGACTCATTCTCAAACACATAGGCGGACTGGTCTTAACCTTTTCACATATGATGATGTGATAGACTAGAATATGAACCAGTCGTTAGTTAAAGTATCAAAGGTTTGGGGATCCAATACTTGGTTGTGTGAGTGTGGATTATAACAAGGAGCTCAGAAGCTCAGAATGTGACTATTGTTGGGATTATAATCTAAAGACGAATTAGAACGCAAGAATTATAGTGGTTCACCAGTTATGAAGCTTGGCTAATCCAATCGAAAGGAGTCTTTCACTCCTAGGAGAATTTTCTTTTTACTAGTCGGAGATCAATGGATTAAAGTCTGCCTTTTCCCAATAAAGTACTTGATATTTATAAGAAGGTAGTCATACAATCCCTCATTTATTGGGATCTTCCTTCGATTATTGCAAACTGATATAGTAAATCCCTCCTTCATCGCTGGAGTAAGTTTCTCTCTAATTGCCAGAGTCAGTTATTCCTTAATTGTTGGAGTAACATTCCTCCTTCATTGCTGGAGTAACATGACCTTCCTTTCTGGGAATGTGTTCCCTCATGTGCCCCGAGGCGAGCTCTTATTTTGGAGCAGCTCGCCCGAGGTGGAAGCTCCGTAATCGCTGGAGTAAGTTTCTTTCTAAACACTGGAATCAGTTATTCCTTAATTGTTGGAGCAACATTCCCTCTTTATTGTTGGAGTAACATGGCCTTCCTTTCTGGGAATGTGTGGTCCCTCACGTGCCCCAAGGCGTGCTCTTCTTTAGGAGTAGCTTGCCCGTGGTGGGAGCTTGGCTCATGTGATCACCCTGATCTAGAGGTCTTTGATCCTTTTTCGAATTCTTACGACTCATTCTCAAACACATAGGCGGACTGGTCTTAACCTTTTCACATATGATGATGTGATAGACTAGAATATGAACCAGTCGTTAGTTAAAGTATCAAAGGTTTGGGGATCCAATACTTGGTTGTGTGAGTGTGGATTATAACAAGGAGCTCAGAAGCTCAGAATGTGACTATTGTTGGGATTATAATCTAAAGACGAATTAGAACGCAAGAATTATAGTGGTTCACCAGTTATGAAGCTTGGCTAATCCAATCGAAAGGAGTCTTTCACTCCTAGGAGAATTTTCTTTTTACTAGTCGGAGATCAATGGATTAAAGTCTGCCTTTTCCCAATAAAGTACTTGATATTTATAAGAAGGTAGTCATACAATCCCTCATTTATTGGGATCTTCCTTCGATTATTGCAAACTGATATAGTAAATCCCTCCTTCATCGCTGGAGTAAGTTTCTCTCTAATTGCCAGAGTCAGTTATTCCTTAATTGTTGGAGTAACATTCCTCCTTCATTGCTGGAGTAACATGACCTTCCTTTCTGGGAATGTGTTCCCTCATGTGCCCCGAGGCGAGCTCTTATTTTGGAGCAGCTCGCCCGAGGTGGAAGCTCCGTAATCGCTTGAGTAAGTTTCTTTCTAAACACTGGAATCAGTTATTCCTTAATTGTTGGAGCAACATNGATCAGGCAACTTCTTGCCATCAGTCAACCAACTTACAATCCAGTTGACTGGCTTAAGATTTGGTCGACTGGATTTAGATGGTTTGCCTTTGTTCTTCTTCCACTGCCTTGACCTACTAAGACCTAGTATAAATACTTGCCTCAGTTGTGTACATCGCATCTTCGAAGACACTCTAAGCACCTCTAAATGCATAGAAAAATTAGAGAGAAAAAGAAGGATATACANTACTCATTCTTAAACACATAGGCAGACTGGTCTTAACCTTTTCTATGGTGCCATAAATTGAGTATCATTACATATCAAAACATGCCCTAAAAAATTATCCATTTAATTTTTAAAATTAAAATGAGCATTTCANCTCATTCTGAAACACATAGGCAGACTGGTCTTAACCTTTTCTAAGGTGCCATAAATTGAGTTTCATTACATATCAAAACATGCCCTAAAAAATTATCCATTTAATTTTTAAAATTAAAATGAGCATTTCATTTCATTTCCAAAGTCCATACCTACACCCCTAACTCTATGATTCGCATCAAGCCTACTTCTTCTGGATCTACCTTCCAGCCTCCTCCTACTTCACTAGTCAAGCTCTTACCCTCTTTTAACATCCCCATCATCATCAAAAACACCCACACACACACTAGAAACCCTTTGTTCACATCCTAACTCTCCAACATCCGAACCCCTATTCCTAAACNGGCCTCCTCCTACTTCACTAGTCAAGCTCTTACCCTCTTTTAACATCCCCATCATCATCAAAAACACCCACACACACTCTAGAAACCCTTTGTTCACATCCTAACTCTCCAACATCCGAACCCCTATTCCTAAACAAATCAACACTTTATTTCATTCCTCAAAATTTATTATAATAAGAAAAAAGCAAACAACCTTGCTCTTTACAAAATCCTCCTCCAAACAAGAAATTTTGAAAAAACAATAAAGAATGAATACAATCTTCATTGGCCAGTGCTCGCAAACTTGAACAGCCTAACTAGTGTACAGTAGCACCCTTAAACTCCAACCTACACATACCCTAAGCCAGAACCAACTCCTCTTCCCATATTAGATCTACACAGAGTTGTCTTCCTTTGTAAGGCAGGGAACCCTGTTTAATGTTGTACCACCAGCAACTTCATAGCAACAAGCAAAGACAAATCAATAGAAAAGTCCACAAAAATTACATTTTAAACCCCTATTCCCACACACACTATTTCCTATCTGATTCTCAGTCTCCAAACACCAGTTTTTTACAGTATAGACTGGGAGTTTTACAGGATTTGGAGGTAGTGAGATAATAAGGGATGGAAATGTAAGGGTAGGAAACTTGGATTAGGAAGGTAAGAGGCAAAACTTATTCTAGAGAGTTTTGCAAATCAGGCAACTTCTTGCCATCAGTCAACCAACTTACAATCCAGTTGACTGGCTTAAGATTTGGTCGACTGGATTTAGATGGTTTGCCTTTGTTCTTCTTCCACTGCCTTGACCTACTAAGACCTAGTATAAATACTTGCCTCAGTTGTGTACATCGCATCTTCGAAGACACTCTAAGCACCTCTAAATGCATAGAAAAATTAGAGAGAAAAAGAAGGATATACAGGGTTTTACGGATCTGAAATTTCAACGACAAAACTAAATGGTATCAAATCGAGTAACATCTTGAGGTACAAGAAGTATATAATATGCTCTTCCTAAATATCTTTGCAATGTACTATATTTGATCTATGGGTACTTGTTCCTGAGATTTCATCAGCCTTATGTTATATATGTGATTATATTGGTACATGAGGTATAAGTTGATACGTGGATCGCGTTTTGTGTAGAAGGGGTGGTAGATATCATGGTCCTTACAAGGATTGCACATAATTCCTACAACCCATTTCTAACATGACATGAGATATGGATTGATATATGGCTATGTGATTTGTATTGATTAAGTTGTTCTAATTTGACTTGATATTATTGATTTGATTTGATATCTATCATTGTGACCATATTCTTCCTGTCATATTGTATGCTTCCCGTTACATTTAACTTTCAGGTTAACCTGAGATGAAAGGATCAGGATTGGAATAACCAAAAAATTAAGGATAATTGAAGATCTGTAATAAATCAAAAGTCTTTTATAAATATTTGATTTGTTATCATTTAATTTGAGTTTTGGGAATGTATAATTTTATTCAAAATAAATGGTCGTTAATGGATTATTTACGGTACACTTGAAGATTCTATTATCAATTTTACTGATATTTGAGGTAATAGACCCTTGACCTTTGTATTTGGAGATTATTTGTGATTTATGGTGATTGATTTTTATAAGCTAACGTATCTGAGAAAATTAAAAAATTATAGAGTGGTATCAGAGTTTAGGTATCAAATCTCAAATAAGTCCTATGGGGAGTGAGTCGATTAGTTTTCGTTGCAAGGGTGTCAAAGTTTGAAGTAGATTAGCTATGGAATGCTCTAATACCTATTACATAGTGGTATCATAGCATAGGCTTCAAATGTTACATGGGATTCTGTGGGAAGTGGGTTAGCTAAGTTTTGGTTGTCAAAGAGTGTGGGACGGGTTGCCAGAATTAGTAAGTCTAATAATGGTATCAGAGTGCATGGTAAATGAAATTCGTTACCGACTGCAAGTTTTGAAGATGAAACATTTTTTAAGAGGATTGGACTGTAAACACCAAGAATTTAATGTATGACTAGTACAGTATTAGTTAATAAGGATAAAGGGTGTATGAAGTACTAATATCATTGGTGGGAAGATTGGAATTAACGTTGTGGTTAATAGGAAAATTTTTAAATGATAGGAGGAGGGAAATTGCAATTTTCTTGGTAACAAAATTTATTGCGATTGAACTTATTATGGACAAATTAGAGTTGTAAGCATGACCAAGATACCGTATAGGCGGGAATGGTGATTGAAAAAAAAAAAGGTGAAATGGTCCCTACTTAGTTATCCTGAGACTCTTCATGTTATTAGCAAAGGTGAAATGGTGATTGAGAAAAAAAAAAGTGGTCGGGAGGGTGGAGGGGAAGAAGAGAAAAATTGAAAAGCATGTTGAAGATGTTTTAAAAAAAAACAAAACTGCGATGCTGGCAACATTGAAAAAGAGAGAGGCTTATGGGTTTTATCCTTTGATGTTAATAATAAATGCGCAAGGTTTGACCAAAAAAAAGAGAAAAGGTGGTTTGATGAAAAAGAAAAGAAAAACCAATAAAATGTCTCGGATAGCTCTTTGGATTCCTTATTTTCCTTCGTTGCTTGAGCCTTTACTCTAAGCCATGTTATAACCAAAAGGAAGTCCTATTTATTTCAAGAACACCCCCCCTCCTCCCCCCCGCGCGGGGGGTATGTGATATGAACAAAGAAGAATAAGGTGTATCAATTGGTCTACTTTATTTTGACATTGATTTCCTTTCATCAGATTATGCTAGATTAGTTTTCAATTGCCTAGTGGTTGTTTGAAAGACATGTGAGTTATACTTTGTTTTGAATTTAATATATTCTTCTCACATGTGCTAAATTGTGTTAATAGTTACTATAATTTGAGAGAATATTTTTATGAGTACTATCTGGTAAAGTTTGCAACAAAACTAGCGACCGATAGTTGTAGGAGTTGGGTATTGCTTGATAAATTTTTGAATTTGCACATTGATTCACAATACACACGAGTTTCTTATGAAAACATAATGTTTGAATGCTTCGATATAGCATTTAACTCTATGTTTTATTTTGCATGTGCCTATAAAAGCTTACAGCTAAAAGTTGTCAAGTTTTTTATCGTAATTTATGGTAGGATTGAGTGATTCAAGTATTTAATTACGGGTTGATGTTTGAGAGTAATATTTCTAAAAACCTTCACAAGACTATAACTTATCCACTAGGGATAACATAAGGGTTTAAAGACTTGTTGTACATGCTAAATGCAATCGTAATACTTACAAAACTAGAGTTACAGTTTGTTTTAATATTATTAGGAACAGCTTGGATGGGGGGGGTGATTAGCCATGAAATATGCATAATTGTCATCTTTATTCATTGGTTAATTGCATTAGTTTTGGAGTTAAATGCGTTTGGGTGAGGGATTTTCGACTTTTATTGCTAATTTGTAGTGTTTTCTTGGTTTATAGGTAAATATATCAAAATAACCATGTTTGGGTGCAAGAATGAAAAAGGGAAGAAGTCTGTATCATTAGGAATGCAAAAACAAGTTTGGCTAGAAAGTTGGATGTCTCTGGATGCACATCCGAACAGAAAAAAAAAGCGCATCCGAACGCAATGGGCAAAATTTGATAGAAAGCCTGTATGCATCCGAACGGTTGTTCCTTGTGTCCGGAAGCGAATTCGTTTTACCTAACACATGGTTCCTTGAGTTTTACGAGGTTTAGACTTTCCTAATTCCTTATAAATACTTGTACTAACCCTAAATCAAGGTATTCTCCATTATTCAAGTCTCTCATTTTTTTTTTTTGTTGTATTTTCTTGTTATGAATTACTAAATCCCCAACAAAAGTTAGAGGTAATTCTTTCAATAAAGCACAATATTTATTTTTGATCTGATGCTCTTCAATTCATGATTTTTCTTATTTATTGATTCTTAATTTTTTACTAAAATTTTTGCTCAATAAAATCTCTTGATTTGATGTGTCATGTGCATCGAATGTTTTAAATTCCTTACAAGTCAAATAATTAATTTCATCAAAATCATGCATTGAAGGGCGGTCTTTATTTTTAAATCCGTGCTTTATTGATTCCAACATACAAAACCAATAATTAGTTATAATTTTGTGCTTTATTGGAACCAATGAATCATAATTTTTATGAAAAATAATTAATTTCTTGCTTGTTATAAAGAGAGGTTTAAATCGATTGAAAGTTTGGTTCATCATCGACTCCGGGTACGTTAAATGTTTGTGATCTATAGTTGAATACTAATTTTTATCCAATTAAGTAATCAATTATAATTCTGAATTTGTTTTCAATATAATCACTGCAAAATCTTCCAATTAAAATCACTCCTTAGTTGATTTTTAATTATTTTCAAAAACCCAATTAGGAATAAATATTGTATAGAATTGAAAGAGGATCTTTGAGGCTTTAGTATCTCTCAATTACTGTTTTAAACCAAAGTTTATTGTATTCTCAATCAACAAATTTACTCAAACTCTTCAAAGCAATATTTTAATTTTATTGTGTTCGTATTTTCACCAATTCTCTATAATACATCCTTGAACTCTCGAAAATTTACTATTGTGCACAACATGCACTTGGATAATCAATTATAAAGTTATTGCATGCTACGTTTCGTCTCTGTTGGGTTGTGCATATGCCCCCTCTTGGCGCATCATTCAATGAACCTTCTAAGGTGCTCTTTTTGGATGAGGTCCTGTATCTGCTCCTTAAGGACCGTGCAATCTTCAATATCTTCATCGTGGTCATGATGGAATCTGCAATATTTATCTCTGGATCTTTAGTTGGGATGAGTGCGTATCTTCTTTGGCCACTTCATGACTTGATCATTTTCGATATGAAAAAGGGTTTTCTATACTTAACTATTTAATGGGGTATACTTGTGAGCCAGCTCGCCTTAAGTAAAAAGACCCAGGCGATCCCTGGCGCCCACCCTTTCAATTCGGCTCTTCTTTAGGCTACTGGCCTTATCAATTCCACTTGGCTAATTACGTTTATTTCTATCTTCTTATTTGCCTTCCTGGCTCCTGCATGCAATGAGTGTGTCTTCTGCATTCATATGACTTTGTGCTCTTAAGAGCAACTCTGTCATACTAAAAGGTAAGCACTTCGACAAGGAGAAAAGGAACTCGGAGGTTGGAGTTCCCCCCCCCCCCCCCCCCCCC